>RRZL01000032.1:1318898-1335388 GCA_006782975.1 Chlorella sp. Dachan
GGCGGCGCCGCCGCCGCCGGCGGGCGGGCCAAGCAGCGGATCCGGCCACTCATGCGGCCAATCATCTGCATCTGCAACGACTTGTACGCCCCCGCGCTGCGCCCGCTGCGCGACGTGGCGCGCGTCTTCCACTTCAAGAAGCCCCAGGTGCGTCTAGTTGCTGCTGTGCCTGCTAGCCGTACGTAGTTGCGGCAGCTGTGCCAGTTTGGAGCACGCAGCTGGGGCTGTGGAAGCTGTGGGCGTTCCGCTCTGGAGAGCCGGCGCCTGCCCGCCTTCCCTTCCACCGTTCTGCCATGCCTTCTCACCCTGCCTGGGCTGCTCCCCACCTGCAGGCTGAGCGGCTCACGCAGCGCCTGCAAACCATCTGCGCAGCTGAGGGCCTGCGGTGCGTTGCCTTTTGCTTGGGCCACAGAGGGCCTGTCTTGCATTCATGCCGCGTATGTATTTGGTGAGCGCACCAAACAGGCACCTCCCTCCTCCCTCAAAACTGCATGGTTTCGCCTGCCTTCACCCTCCCCTTGCCCCTCCGCAGGTGTGAGAAGTCCACGCTGCGCCTGCTGGTGGAGCGCACCGACTGCGACATCCGCTCCTGCCTCAACACGCTGCAGGTGGGGGGCAGGAGTGGGCTCGGCGGCACGGGCATGGGAGGGCGCCTGGCTTGAAGGAGGGCTGGCGCTGTGCGCGTATTTGTGTGGCGACAAGAACCGGTTGGGTTCTGTCAATCTGCCGCGTCTCTTCCCATCCCGGAGATCCCGGCCAAGAAGCAGAGTGTGGCGCGCCCAGACAGCTGGCTCTGATTTGCAGCTGGCCGATGCCCCGTCTGCCCATGGCTTCCCCACTCCGCCCCGCCCTCGCAGTTTCTGTCCAAGAACCAGAGCGTGGTGCGGCAGGCTGACCTGGCTCTGATGTGCAGCTGACTGATGCCCCGTCTGCCATGTTCCCCACCCTACCTTGCAGTTTCTCTCCAAGAAGCAGAGCGTGGTGCGGCAGGCGGACCTGGCGGGCCTTGGGGTGGGGCAGAAAGACGTGACCAAGGGCGCCTTCCAGGTCTGGACCGAGCTGCTGCAGAAGAAGGTGGGTCACGAGCCACGCCCTCTTGAGCTGTGCACATGTGGAGCAGGGCTGAAGTTTCTTCAGCCCCCGGCTGGGGAGGCTGGCCTGAGTTCAGTTGGGCTAGTCGGCGCCGCGTTTCCAGGAGCAGCATGTGCTCGCGCTTGAGCTCTTCTGGGCGCACTCGTGCCACCCGCAGAAGGCACCCGGCATCATTGGGCGTGCGGCTGAGACAGATGCGCAGCGGGCGGCACGGCTGTACGGCATGCTGCAAGACTTTGGGGAGGCAGACCTGGTGCTAGCGTGAGTGGCAAGGTGGCCTGTGGCCAGCCTGTGACTGCATTGCCGCCTACGGGTTGACCGACGGGCTGTGTGACCTCCTCTTATCTGCTCTGCTCCGCTACTGGCGGTAGGGGCGGTCGGCACAGAATGAGGGCCGCAGGGCGCGCTGCCAGTCACGCCCGCTGCCTCCCATGCCCAACCTGCCCCTGCTCCGCAGCGCGTGCACGAAAACGTGCTTTCATTCACGCCCACTGCCTTGCCCAACCCTCCTCTGCCCGCAGCGGCATGCACGAAAACGTGCTTTCATTCACTCCCACTGCCTCCCATCCCCAACCCTCCTCTGCTCCGCAGCGGCGTGCACGAGAACGTGCTGGGCCTGCGCTACTTTGACATGGCGCTGCAGCGCACCACAGGTAGAGCTTGAGAGTTTGAGGCTGGTGCAGGGCGACAATGTTGCTGAAAGCCGTGGCATGGCGCTGCGCCGCCCCACCATGGCAGGAGGTGGCGGCCATGGCAAAGCCGCAGAAAGATGCTGCAGGCAGCAGAGCTCACGGCCTCCTGCTGGCACGATTGCACCAGCCCCTCTCACGTTCCCTTGCGCAGCTGTGCTCAACCACCTGGGCGATGCCGACACCTTGATGCGCGCCTGCTCCCGCACCTGCGACTTCGGCCTGCTCAAGTGAGTGGCTGTCTGAAGGGCATGTGTTTGTTAGCATGCCCAGCATGCAGTTGATGCCTGCTCCCGCACGGCTCCTGCACCTCCAATAAATCCGGCCTGCTGAAGGGTGTATTTGCGGCCCCCGCCCCTGGCCCCGAGCAGCTTGACACGCTGTGATACTTTGTCGCTGCACAGTTTCTGACTGCCCGACCCCGCACCCCTCTTTCTGCACCACGCAGGTACGCGCCGGCGCCGCTGGTGGCGCTCAGCAGCCAGGTGGCGGGCCCCGACAGGTGCGAGCAGCTTAGCACACACTCAGCCTGGCAGTCTTGGGCCCCACCCTGCAATCCAAGTGCGCTGCTTGCACAGCCTTCCAGCTGCATCAAAGAGCGCAACAGCGCTGAGCTGTCCCTCCGTTGCTGCCCCCCTCCCCACCCTGCCCGCAGGCCCAACTTGCAGTGGCCGCGGGCGAGCTTCGACGCGAAGCGGCGGGCAGGGGCCAACGCAGCGCTGCTGCAGGGCTGGATGCTGGGCATGGCGCCGGCGGCGGCGGCGGCAGCCAGCACCCGCAGGTGAGCTGGTGCTGCAGTTGCAGGGCCGCATTTGGCGCACATGGATGAGTTTGGTGCACTTCGATGTGTTTGAGAGTCACGAGAGCAGCCCACATCTGCGCACCTGCAGCAGGCGTGCATCCTGCTCCCTGACCTGCTGCTTGCCCGCCAGTTCCCACTCCGCTTGATCCATCCCAGCCTGACCGTCACCACCCGTCCTATCCTGACCACCAACCCCATTCTCCGCCCTGCAGCCTGGTTCTGGAGGCGCTGCCGCACCTGATGCACATTGCGGCTCCCACGCTGCGCCCCGTGTCCCAGCACCTCTACTCGCCACAGGAGCAGGAGGCCGTGAGGTGAGCTCGCGCTGAGCCTCTGTTTCCCTAGTTGCGCCGGTGGTGTTTTAACAGCGCCGGAATTCCATTTGGATCCGCATTACTCTATTCGGGCCGGTGGCTTCGTTGCGGCAGGGGCAGGAGGCAGTGGGAGGCAAGTTGTGCCTGTTCTGGCTGTCCGCACTCCTTTTGCTGCTTGGGCCGGCACCTCTACGTGCCGCAGGAGCAGGGGGTTGTGGGGATTGGGATGGTCGAATCGCAGAATGATGCGCTGAATGATTCCCCACTCTGGCCTGGTTGCAGGACGCTTGTTGACACGCTGCTGCAGTACAACCTGCGATACTGCTTGGATCCAACTGCTGAGGACGCGGAGGAGGAGGCACGGCTGCAGGCTGAGGCCGCCGCAGCAGCAGAGGGCGGCGAGGGGGCGGCGGCGCAGCAGCAGCGCGTGCGGGGCGCGGTGTCGGAGCCGCCGCTGCGCTTCCGGCCCGCTGTGCACAGGGCCTGCGCCTTCCCGGTGAGGCGGGGTTGGCAGGGGGCTCAAATGGGGAGCTGTGCAGTTCCAGGTCTTCACTTCGAGGCCTTTGCTTCGAGGTCTTTACAGTGACAGCGGGCGGCGGGCATGCATGCGGCGGCGGACAGGGTTGACCTGATGAGTGCGTGATTTGCGCCGGCCGCGACGCCTGCCCGGCAACCACTGACGCGCTCCAGAGCACTCCCTGCCCCCTCCACCCTCCCCCGAGCAGGGCATGGCTGCCAAGGGCAAGCACCTGCCTGCAGCGGTGCGGCAGACGATCAGCCACGAGGCAGACATGGAAGCCATTCGGCGGGCGGAGGTGGCTCGCTGGGGCCCTGCTGGTGCTGCCTCCCCTTCTGCCATGGAAACTGAGGGCAGCGGGGCGGCAGCAGGCGGCCCGCTGGGCCAGACCAACGCGCCGCGGCCCACCACAGCGCCGGGCGGCGGTGTGGTGCCGCTCACGCTGGCGGAGCGGCTCAAGATGGCGCAGGGGCGGGGCGGCGCGGCGGCGGCGGCTCAGAAGCGCGACAGGCCCGCCCACAAGGGCACCTGGCTGGACCAGCTGAAGGAGCAGCGGCAGGCGCGGGCAGCGGCAGCTGTGGGCGGCGGTGAGGGCGCTGGCGGCGCCGGCAAGGCCCGGTTTGCGGTACTTTACAAATTTCACGAGGGGGTGACTAATGCCGTCAAGCGCGGTGTCCTGATGCGGGATCTGCTTGCCTGAGACGTCCCAGATCGTGTAATTTAATGACAACAAAACAATAAAACAAGAAAGGGCGGCAATGATCCGGCGCCCTCGCCCCTGCCGGCGTGGCGGCATGCACGCTGCCATGCACATGGGCGAGCCGCTCACCTCCGCTCTCCCTCTTTTGCGTGCCGCCACCAGCTCCTCTGCCCAGCCCGTTGATCACCGTGATCACAGGTGCGGAGCCTCCGAAAGCGGCTCAGGAGCTCTTGCCTGACCAGCTGCGGGCAGAGGCAGCCCCCACCACTGCTCCGGGCCTCATCGGCTCAGCCCTGTGCGTCGGCCGGCCGCCTGGGGGCCTGCTCGCGCTGATGATGCTGCCATTGCAGCGCGCGGGCTGGCCCTGAGGGTGTCGCACGCGTGGCCTGGCATGACCCTGAACCTGCGCCATTGCAGGGCAGGGCGCTGCGGCGGTGTTCCAAGGCATGAAGTTTGCCGCCGCCTCACGCGCCCGGCTGACCCGGCGGTGACCCTGGGTGCCATGTCATGGGAAGCTCAGTTTGCTTCCCCCATTCCGCCATCCTCATCCTTCCAGGTCACAATACTGCCGATGTGAAGGCTTGCATGCTCAGTTCAAAACAGTGCGTCGACAGCTGCAGACTGAAAAGGGGGGTGGCATCAACAGCTCTGTGCTAGACCGAGCCTGCCCCCTGCCTCAGCTAGCAGTCGCCAGTGCGAGCAGGCCTCCGCCGATCCAACAAAAGGCGGCCAGCACCCACCATGCAACCATGAACAGTTCGGGGAGCAGGGTGTTGTACAGGAATATGTTGTCCAGAATCCATGCCACTGAGGCATCCAGGGTGGGCAGCCAGGAGCGGCGGCCGCCCGCAAGCGGCCCTGCCGGCCCTGCACCGCCGCCACCGCTGCCGCTCGGGCCAAGGCACCTGCCAACCTGCGCCTGAAACGACCCCGCAGGGCCAGCAGGCTCGGAGGCGCCACGAGCTGACCTGGACTGCTGCTGCCCCTGCTGGTGCCGCTTCTTAGCCGCCTCGTGGTGGTGCCTCAGCGCAAAGTAGGTTGGCACCAGCCAGCCGAGGAAGAGGCAGAAGGTGTTGAGCGCTGCGATGCACTGCACCTGCGGGTGCAGAGCCGGTGAGGGGAGGCGAGGGGAACGTTTTGCCAACGTGCCTGAACGGGAGGGAAGATGGGCCATTGCATTCGCCACTGGCCGCCATGGATTGTGCTCTGGGCGGGGAGGTGAGCAGGCACCCGGTGTGCCATGCGTTGGCCAACCTGACAGACAGGTCTGGCTTCCAACCCACCTGGGGGTCTGCGGGAGGGAAGTAGCGCAGCATGCCGCTGGTGCCGAGGGAGCCGATGAGGAGATGTGCGGTGGCAATCCTGGCTGCCGGCACGTGGCCAGTGAGCACCTGCGCGAGAAAGGGAGGCAAAGTCTGCGAGCCTGTTGGCTGCAACTTTTCCGGTGCTCGCTCAAAGCTATCGCAGACTTTTTTTACTGTTGCCCTGCAACGTGCGAATCCAGTCAGCAGCACCGCATGTCATGCCGACGAGCGCGGCGTCCCTGTGCCTAGCTGCAACAGCTGCTACGGCGAGTGCCCATGCTCCCCTCTTACCGGCAGCGCGCAGGCCCACGGCGCATCTGCCAGGGCGAGCGCCAGGCACAGCGTGTGGACCGCCAGGTGCGCTGGCAGGTCCAGCGGCAGGCCGATGCCAAAGAAGAGCAGGCGGAAGGTGCGGGAGCCTATGGGGAGGCCAGGTTGAGGCGCAGTCAAGATCAGGGTGGCGTGGTGGAGGTCAGGAACTGGGGCTGGCGGCGTGGCAGCACGCTGCATGGTCTGCGCCATGCACAGGTTGCGCGCACACGTCCCCCACAAGCGGACCAACTCCCAGCTGGAGCTGAGCCCAGATGAAGTGTCTGCCCCACTTCCCTCACCTTGGATCACCCTGACTGCGTCCACCGCCCAGCTGCCCGGCGCAGCGCACAGCTGCGGGGCCCAAGGCAGGGTCGGGAACAGCGCCAGGCGCAGAGCCGCCACAGCCCACGCGCGCCAGCGCTGCCAGCGCGGGGTGAAGGAGAGGGCCAGAAGCAGCGCTGCGGCGGCACCGCAGGCCATCAGCAGCAGCCCCTGCCAGGAGTTTTCAGCGACGGCGGCGGCGCAGCTGCTGCCGTGCTCGTTGCCTGCGGCCTCAGCAGCAGCAGTCATGCCATCTGCAGCTCCATCAGCAGCTGGCTGCGCCTGCTTCGACCACAAGACGAGCGAGCCGATGGCGGTCAGAACAAGAGCGACGGCATCGCAAGGCCTGGACGCCATGCTCACTGCAAAATGACTGATCGGTTCAATTCAGCAACGAGGTGGTGAGGATCTGCATGTGCACAGCGCCGACGGCGGCAGCTACCTCGCCGCTGCGGGTGGATCTGCATGCTGCCGGCGGTACCCTGCCCTGGCTTAGCGAAGCCAAGCCCTGCTGAGCAGCTCAAACAGCGTCTGTCCTGCCTTGCAAGCCGGCACACATTGCAGGCGCGCAGTATCTTGTCGGCTGAATGCTGCTTACATGGTCGCCACTTGGGGAAGCAGCTTTTGACATAATGCAGGAGACCTTGTCCCCTGACTACAACGCCTGCCCAGCGCAACGCAGCTACCAGCCGCAGCACCCGGCAACCTGCACATGCCACGCATCCAAGCAGCAAGCCGTGCACTCAAGCCGCCGCCTGCGCCTCCACGTATTCCATGGCCCGCCGCTTCACGTGCTCCACACTGCACGCGTGGATTGGGAGGATCAACAGCCAGCAGTCAGGCAAACAACAGGATCATAGGAGGCAGAGCGGAGGGCCACAGTGCCGCTGCGCCATGTGTCCACGCTGCGGGGTTACAAAGAGAGGGCAAATGGCGGGTCAGCGGTTGTAAGGTAGTGTTGAGAGGCTGATGAGGGAGGGTCAGGAGACCAGATCGCTGCGTCACGTGCTCCACGCTGGGAAGCAAAGGCGATGCCGTACAGGAACAATGCGTACACGGCATGCCCGGCAAGGCACGCAATGGCTGCTGAGCATGGCATGCGGCACAGTCGCCAGGCCAACCACGGGTCATTGCAACAGCGCATCAGCCCCTTCAAATCGCGCATGCGCGCACCTGGCCGCGTCCCCGTGCTTCTTCTCGTAGTCCAAGTAGCGCTTGAACAGGAACTTCATCTTCTTGGGCGGCAGCTGCAGGTGGGTGGACCGCTCAAACAGTGCGCTGCAGGGGGAGGAGGGGGTGCAGAGCAGCGCAGACATCATCCAAGGTGTGCGCGGGGCGGCGGCCGGCTCAACAAACAGTGTGCCACGGGACGGGGCAGGGTGAGCAGGCGTAGGTGGCAAGCTGCGTCTCTCCAGACAGCACAATGCATGCCCCCTGCGGTCACCCGCCCCAGCGGTCACCTGCCCACGCCTCCACGCCCCCACGCATTCACCCGCTCTCACGCACCGTATGCGCTGCTGGTTGCCCGCCGCCACCTCCTGGTCCAAGTAGACGCTCCACAGGTCCAGGCGCTTGGGGTAGTTGCGCAGCACACCCTCGTATAGGGAGCGCCCCCGCTCTGCAGCAGCAACCGCGAGTGGGCCGGTGAGAGCTAGACGATGGCGCCAGGAGCACGCGAGTGGGGCCGGTGAGAGCCGGATGACGGCAGCAGCCACGAGCGGCCCTGCTCCGCACGGCCGCTACGCCGTGCAGGCTCGGCACGAACCAAGCAGACACACGCCGTGGAGGGTACAATTAGCAGCGCACCTTGGTCGCCCAGCTTGAATTCCAGCAGCGCCGCTTGCGAGATCATGCGCACATGCTCAAACTTGGGCAGCGACTGCAGGGGGCGGCAGGAAGGAAGCCGCTGAGTTGGGGCATCGCATCAGTCAGGATGCAGCCAGTGGGTCCTGGAGTGTTGACACCACATGCACCGCCTGCCATGCAACCAGCCTGCTGCACTCCTAGTAAGGAGCCGTGCGCACCTGGAGGGAGCGGTCCAGCAGCTTGCGAGCGCCCTCGCTGTCGCCGCGGGACAGCCGGAACTTGAGCGCCCGCAGCCAGACCTGCGCCACGGCATCCAGGCAGCGCAGCATGGAATCGGTTTCGACAGGCAGCTCAAGAGTGTCAGGCGCTGAGTGTGTCCTGCCTGGCTGCAGGCAATTGTGATCAGTGCAGCACGAGCCTACGGCTCCACAGGGTGCCGACCAAGTTCCAACGGCTGAACCAGCATGAATGCCAGCCCGAGCATGCCATCTGCGCTGTGCTGTGCTGCGCCGTGCCATGCTGCGCCGTGCTGCGCTGCGCCGTGCTCACATCTGGGTTTTCGTTGAACTTGCGCGTCATGGCCTTGAGGCACTGCTCCACTAGGTTGTCCTTCTGCAGCAGCGGTTGCTGCAACACACCAAGCAATGAGTACGCACCCAGTGGCAGCAGCAACCAGACAATGCGCGTCACGCCGCAGCCAGCAACACGGCAGTGGCGGCAGTAGCGGCGGCAGCGGCAGCTCCGCCCAGTTCGCGCCTGCGTGCGATCAAAGATGTCGACTGCCGCAAGGTACATGCGCCGCGCATCGGTGTGCGCCAGCGCCTTGCTCAGCAGCGCTAGCGTGGCCTGCACAAGGGCGGCAGCAGGGGTGGATTGGCAGACGTGGGCAGTGCAGTGGGGGTGAGCCAGCGCCTTGCTCAGCAGCAGCGCAAGCGTGGTCCGTATGGAAGGGGAGGGGCAGCGCGCAGACCGCTCGTTTGGAGTGCACAACGTGCAGGAGTGACCACAAGCAGCTGCGCTCCGTTCCTGATATTACAGATGCAAGTTTGCGGCTGCACCCATCCCTGTGCAACCAGCAGGCGGGCAGGCCGCACCACAGACGCCTGTGATGCCCTCCATCCCACCCCTGTGCAAACAATCAGCAAAAAAGAGAACCAGCGCGCAAGCACCCTCCGCACCTCCTCGCTGCCGTACAGGTTCTCCATGTTGAGCCACGCCACCCAGATGTTGAACTTCTCCTGCTCCTCCCTGCAGCAGGAGGGGAAGAGAGAGGAAGAGCCGTTGGTCAGCTGCTAACATCTCCAGGCTGACAGCAAGTGGTCTGGCAACCCCCAGATGTTCCAACACTGTCTGCTCCTCCCTGCAGCGAACAACGATGGCACCAACGGCAGCAGCCATCCGTGAATGCAGCGCATCTCTAAGCACGCAGCACGCATGGGGGAAGAAAACCGCACAGCACAGCACAGCACGGCGACGCTGCTGAAATCATCAAACCTTGTTTGCCTCGCACGGAACGCTACACGCCCGCCGGCGGCTCACCGATAGTGTATCGTGTCCAGCGCTCGCTGCGCCAGCTGCCGCGCCCGCTCCATCTCCCCCAGGCTGACCAGGAAGGCCAAGTACTTGACCCAGAGGAAGGAGGAGTTGGGCGCCGACAGCAGCAGCTGCTCAAACTCCACCTCCGTGTCCGGCGCCTGCTCGCCCTGCAGCGGCAGGAAGGACGTGCAAGCTACATTAACACTCGCCGGTCTGCCAAAACAAAGGCTGGCTTGCATATGCTGCCCTACAGCTCCTTGTCAAGCAGCACGCAGTCCACTGAAAGCCCTTCAATTGGCGACCGCGCCTGCTGCACTCGGCAGCTCTTGCGCACCTCGAGCTTCTTCATCTCCAGCTCCCGAATCGCCCGCTCACGGTCCTCCTTCACCCGCCGCTTCTGCAGCTTGGACAGCTTGCGCGGCTCCCCATGCTGCTGCTCCTGCGGCTCTGCAGACGCGCAGGGGCGGGCAGGAAGGGCACGTGTATTCGCAGGCGGCAGGCGGCAGGCGGTGGCGGCGGCGAGCAGCGGCAGTGGCGTGCATGCATGCTCTCGCGTATATAGGATCCTGCTGGGAGTGCCCTGGATTTGGAAATGCGGCCGTGCCGCCTCCCGAGCACTTTGCGCCGCACCTGCTTGCTGCTGCACGTCCTGCGGCTGCTCTAGCTCCTCCCAGCCGCTTGCAATCACATGCTGTGGCGGTGCCGCTTGCTGTGGAGCGGGCTGCGCCTCCTCCTTCTGCCGCTTCTTGGCCTTGGCCGGCTTGTCGACCGACTGCCGCTTCTTGCGCTTCTGCTGCTCCTCCTTCGCCATGCTGATGCGATCACAGCAAGAGTCGGAATGCACCTGAGACCAACAACGGGCTTAAGCCGCTGCATGTGCCGCCGCCGCTGGCGGCGCCCCCCTGGCGTGGGTGCCTTGGCGCTCACGGCAGTCCGATCGGCAGTTTGTGCAGTTCATCGCTACGATGGAGGTCAGTGCTTGCTGCTGCATGAGACCCAAGCGCATGGGGCGCAGCTTTGCGAGAGTTGTCACGCCGGCCGCCGTGCTGCAGCAGCCCCTGCGCGTGCTGAACCCCGCATCGTGTCTCACGCGTAGATGCATGATTTGGGGGCCGACCCAACAGCCGAATCAACAAGCCCCGCCCCCCTCACCACCGCCGCCGCTGCTCACGCCGCCGCAGGGCACGCTCTTCCGCTACGGCCCTGCCTCCGCCAACGTGGCCTTCCTCAGCGGGCGGCACCCTCGGCACGTGGTGCTCGTGGGCGGCCTGACCGATGGCCTGCTGTTTGCGCCGTACGTGCGCCCGCTGGCAGCCCGCCTGGAGGAGCGCCGCTGGTCGCTCGTCCAAGCGCTGCTGTCCTCTTCCCACACCGGCTACGGCTGCGCCAGCTTGGATCAGGATGCAGAGGAGCTGCACAGGCTGGCCTGCCATTTGAGGGCTGAGTACGAGTCGCAGGTGCGTGGGAGCAGCAAGGGGCTTGACTTGGAGGAGGCAGGGAACGAGCGGGGCGGCAGTGCGTGTGCGAGGGCAGCATGCGGCCAGCTGAACGCGCATGCCCAGCCTGCTGTCCACGTGCTTCTGCATGTGGTGGCACCAGAACCCACTACTCAAGTGCCTGACACAATTGCTTGCAGGGCATGGTGATTGTGGGGCACTCCACGGGCTGCCAGGACGCGGTGCGATACGCCCAGCGGTACCACGCAGCACCCGGCAGCGGCGGCGGCGGCGGCAGCAGCCAGAGTGCCCTGGGTGCACAGCAGCAGGCAGGCACAGCAGTGACACACCCAGCTGAAGGCACAGCAGCAGCACCAGCAGCACATGCAGGTCCGGAGGCTGCCCCCCTGCTGGGAGTGGTGCTGCAGGCCCCTGTGTCTGATGTCGAGTGCTTTGGCATGCAGCCTTCCACCGCGGAACGGATTGAGCGTGCGGCAGCAATGGTGGCAGCAGGGCAGGGCGAGGACATTGCCTTTCGAGCCACTGACATCGACGGCGCGCCCATGACGGCCCGGCGGTGGCTGTCGCTGGCCTGCCCTGGGGGGGACGACGACATGTTCAGCTGCAGCCTGAGCAGCACCCTGCTGGGTGCGATTTACGGGCCGCTGCGAGGCCTGCCCGCCCTGCTGCTGCTCAGCGGTGCAGATCAGTACCTGGCGCCTGATGTTGATTACCCAGCCGTGGGCCGGAGGCTTGCACAGGTGGGCAGCACCGGGGCAGGCATGCCTGGGGGCTGTGGGGCCTTTTGTCATGCTGCAGCAGGGCAGGCTTATGGCGGGCGCTTCATGTGGCATGGTCTATTGCGATGCTGTCTCACCTGTTTGAAATGGATGCCCCTCACCCACCCACGCCTGTACTGCCTGCCTGCCTCATCCCACCGGCCCTGCAGGCCATCGGGCCCAGCGCGCAGCTGCAGATTGTGGAGGGGGCGCTGCATGCCCTGGATGGCAAGGAAGAGGAGGGGGCGGCCGCCATTGCAGACTTTGTGGCGGCGCTGGCGCCCTGACGCAACCCCCTGCTCACACACCTGATGCTCTGCATGCTGCGTGCAGTGATGATTGGGAACGCCGCTTTGACCTAAAGCAGCGTTTTTGTGGCAACCACATCTAGCAGCAGCTGCGTTGCCGCAGACGCAGGGAAGCTTAGGTGCATGTCATGGAACACCCCAGCGCAACCACAGAATCCGCCTTGCTCTGATTGCAGCTGCCGCATGTGGCAGCTAAAAAGCCAACCAAATGAGCTTGGCAGTCGGCTCGCGAAAGCGCTGTGTGGGCGCTAACGGCGGCTTTGGGGCACCGATAGTTGATCTAAAGACTGGTTTCGTCGAGAGAATGTTTACCGTGCCCCCACCGTGCCGCTGGATAGGAGCGGCGGCGCGCGGCGACGGCATGCCCGCTGGGCCCCATGGGCGGCTGTCCGCAGCATTACTGGCACCACAGCAACGCACGTTGATGCTGGACTGACATGCGTACAGCTGATCAACAAGCGTCACCATATACCAACTCCCTATGACAGGCATGGTCGTCGCGTGAACCGCTGCCATTCCAGCCTCTGCCCAGTTAGGTGGGAGGCCTTGTGAAGCTACAGGGACACCATCATGCATCGTGATGTGGTTTGAACATGCACAATGGCTGGGCGCTGCGCACTCAAGAATCCGGATCAATTGCCAACCCAACTGCTGCCGCCGCCTGCCGCCGCGCCACATTCGCTGCCGCCCGCACCTCCCCAAGCGCCCGGCACATGGGCCCCGCCCAGCACAGCAGCATGCTCGCCCTTGCAGCTGGGCCAGGATGCAGTAATCCAGAGGGTTGACCCACTCCATTCCTCGGCCATAGCGTGATGGTTGCGTTAAATTGAATGGCAGTGGAGCCAAAATAGCGAGTAAATAATGAATGCTACGCAGCACGTGGTGCTATCTGTGTGCCCCTCCTCATGCGGTGGCGCCGGCAGCGGCCAGCAGCGCCTGCCCCTCCTCCGTTTGCTCCAGCGTGGGATAGTCCAGGTAGCTGAACAAACGAGAAGAGGGCAAGGAGAGGGATGCGACCATTATGGCCAGCAAGCAAAACGCCACCAGTGCGGTAATGTCAGCAGCAGCAGCAGCAGCAGCGGGGGCGGGTGCGCGGCAGCAGCAGGCATGGCGAGTGCCAATTAATGCACGATAGCAGGCGGGCGCACCCTTCGGGGCCGGAGGAGTAGAAGGTGTTGCGGTCCCACCTGCAGCAGGGTGGATTCAGTTTCCGGGACAGTTGCAGGGGTGAGATCCATGGCAACTTGTCGCGAGGGCTGGCACACGGGCCCACCACGAGCATACGCAGGGGGGTGCACCAAGCTCGTGCTCCGCTCCGCTCAGTGGCACGTGGCGTCCTGCCCAGCGAGCAATGCCCCCGGCCCTACCCCCACTCACTTGTTCCAAGCTGCCCCGACGCGCAGCCGCTGCACAAGGTCTGGCGTGCTGATGAAGGAGCGGCCAAAGGCAATGGCGTCGCAGGCGCCTGCAGGCATGGTCAGAAGTTGCGAGGAGAGTGGCAGGGATGCGGCAGGCAGAGCAATAGCATTGAGCTGCATCGCAAGTGTGGCAGCAGTGCGCTGTGCCTGGCGTGCCGGCAGGTTCAGCACAGCAGGTGGGTTCTGCACATACCCGAGCCCACAGCCGCGGCTGCCGTCTCGGGTGTGAAGCCGCCTGCTGAGATGACCACTCCGTTGAACACCTGCAAAGCCGGTGAGGAGCAATCAGCAAGCTGAGGCAGCCCTGAGAGTGAAGCGAATACAGGCCACGGCCTGCAAGCACAGAAGCAGCCCTAGCTACCGGTGCTGCTGTGCTGTGCTGTGCCGCTGTGCTGCTGTGCTGTGCTGCTGTGCTGCTGTGCTGTGCTGCTGTGCGACCCACCTCCCGGAAAGGCCGCAGGGTGAGGGGCGTGTCAGCCACCGAATAATCCTTGGTCACGGGATCAATGACCTGCAGTTCAGGGCAACCAATGCCCACGCAGATTAGATGCCGCATGCCAGCAGCAGCAGCCCAGGTCAAGCAAAGAGTAGCAGGCAGAGCAGCAGGCAGTGCAGTAGGCAGAACCCATGTGCAGGAGCTGGGACAGCTCTTACAGCCGGCAGCATGCGCTTCCAGCCGGCAGCATGCACTTCCAGCCGGCAGCATGCTCTTCCAGCCGGCAGCAAGCGCACCTGGCGGGGCTCGATCAGGTGCAGGTACGCCAGGCCAAACCTGCGGCTCAGACAAGCAGGGGCTGCTGGTCAACACAGCTGCTGAGGCAGTGCGTGCAACCTTCCGGGGCGTACAAGTGAATATGCGTGCCCTGCACACCTCTGCTACCGTTCGCTGCGGCAGCGCCCAATGCTTCCGCTGCGTGAGGACCCTTGCTCCATGACTCTGCTGCAAGCCTTCACCTCACTTCGGTTTAGAGTTAAACCTAACAACCCTCACTTGTTCAGCTCTTCTGCCAGGTAGGTGTTGAGCGCATAGGGGTGGGAGTCCTCGGCCGCGTGGATGGCGGTGCCAAAGGGGCTCAGCCGCAGGCCCACCTGTGGAGTTGGGCGGGATGCAGACTGGTAGCAGTGAGGGCAGCCCGCTCACTCCATGTTGGGCATGTGGTTGCCTTGGCCTAACCCTTCTCAGCGCCCAGGACCTCGCAGACACCCTTCACGGTGCAGGCGGCAGCTGTCCACAACATGCCAAGCACAGCACAGCACAAGACACACCGTCTATGTCCCCAGCATCTGCAGGCCACGGCAATCTCTTCACGATTCCAGCAGCACAGCACAAACCGCACCTTTTCAGCACCCAGCTCCTCGCACACCGCCTCCACAATCTGCAGGCACAGGCGCGCCCGGTTCTCGATGCTGCCGCCGTACTCATCAGTCCGCTGGTTGATGCCGTCCTGCATGTGTGGGGAGCCAAGGTGGGAGGCAGGGTGAGGGCGGAGGACGGTCTGTGGGCAGCAAGAGGGCAAGTGGCGAGCGCCGGTGGCAGAGGGAGGGTGCAGGCTCAGCAGCCACCGGCAGAGGGAGGCGACAGGCCGGGGCAGCGGTGGCAACAGCAATCTGGGGCAGCTGCTGCATGCTGCTGCCTGTAGTGCACGCTGCACAGACGCCATCACCTTGAGGAACTGATCAATCAGGTAGCCTGCATGTTGGGGCAGCGGCATGCGGCATGTGAGAGGCGTTTTGGAAACAGCTGCGAGCTGCACCAGCTGCTCAGCGCAACCCCCATGATGCAGAGCTCAACCCGGACAAGCGGGCCATCAGACCCCTGTGAGTGCTACTGGACCCCTATGCATGCAACAAAGCAGCCCTCGCCAGCCCGCACCCACCGTTGGCTCCATGCACCTCCACGCCATCGAAGCCTGCCTGCTGCGCGTTGCGGGCGCCCTTCCTACGGGACGGTGTGCCACACGGGGCGGCAGTATCAGCAGTCGCACGCAGGCATGTTAAGCCCACCACAGTCGCAGCTGCTGAACGCATCCGCAGTCCAACCCAACACTGCAAAGTGTGGCAGCCGCACCTGAAGGCGTCAATGATGCCCGGAATCTCGTCCTTGCTGAGCGCGCGAGGGGTGGGGTAGTCCTCCATCTGCAACAGCCGAAGGAGCATGACCGTATCTCTGGTCAGCAAATGGAGGCGGTAAGAGGCAGCATGAAGCCACAGATCTATTCACGTTTGCTACATGTGCACCTCTGCAGCCCTGCCGCAGCCGCCGGCCAACAAAATCCACCCCCTCGCCAGCCCCCAGCTCGCCTGCATGGTCTTGGTGCTGAACAGCTTGCCCGGCTGGCCATCAAACGTGATGGGCACAGCCGAGGAGGACACAGGCAGCGCCTCGCCCGGCTGGTAGTGGGGGTGGGACACACGCCCCACGTGCCACAGCTGGCTGAACATGAAGCCGCCCTTGCTGTGCACGGCCTCGGTGACCGGCCGCCAGCCGTCCACGTGCGCCTGCTCAAAGATGCCTGCGGGTGGTTGGTTGCGCAGGTGGCGGTAGGGCGGCAGACGGTGCACGGTCCTACCATGGTGCAGCGCAAACGAGCTTGCGAGCTTGGAAACTGCTGCGCAAAGGAAGCTGAGGAACTGCTCCATGCAAGGGCGGAGCCCAGCTGCACCCGCTCACCCGGGGTGTTAGGGTAGCCAAAACCTGTCTCAGAGACGACGGTTGCCTCCGCAATGATGAGGCCGCCGGGGGTGGCGCGCTGGCCGTAGTACTCCGCCATCAAGGGCTGAGCACAGGGGAGGAGGGAATGCACTGGATGGGTTGGCGATGAAGTACAGCTGGGCAGAGATATGGGAGGCACTCGGCCCACATCGGGCTGCAAACGGTGGAGGAGTGAGTGCATGCTGACCAGAGGGGCAGGAAGCGACATCAGGCTGCAGGGCGGCGCAGACGTGAGGCACAATTGCAGGGAGCGACGCTGGACCTCAACATGCGCAATGCAGCAGCCAGGCAGTGACTTACGGTGGGCACGGCGCCGGGGGCGCGGCAGCGGGTCAGCGGCGCCATCACCGCGCGGTGCTGCAGCTCCAGCCCGCCCGGCAGCTTGAGCGGCTGGAACAGCGGGGCGGCGGCCTTGACGGCCTGCTGCGCCGGTGCGGCGGCGG
>RRZL01000032.1:1336877-1356919 GCA_006782975.1 Chlorella sp. Dachan
GCCGCCCGCCAAGCCCGCGGCTGCGGCGGCGCCCACCCCCGCTGCCAGCGGCGCTGCGGTGAAGCCGGGCCTGACTGTGGAGGAGGCGACCCAGGTGGGAGGGACTGGCCATGCAGACAGTCCCTGTTGGCAGCTCGGCTTGGCACCGCCCGACTTGGCAGCCCACCGAGTGTCCACGTGTGTCCCATCTGCGCGCGCCCTCAACCCCATGCCATGGATGCACCCACTCACACACCACGCTCCCACCACCACCTCCAACCTTGCAGCAAGTCAAGGACTGGATTTCGGCGTGGCAGAGCGGCGGGGAGGGCAAGCCGGTGGAGTCGCTGGAGTTTCCGGCCCACGATGCAGCACCCACCACCCGCATGACGGAGCCCTCCCTGCCCCCCTCCGCTGCTGAGGTGCTGAGCGCCATGACTGCTGACGCCCCTGTGGGCGCCACCCCTGTGCGGGAGGATGGCCCCGGCAGCGCTGCGCCGCCTGCTGAGGAGAAGGAAGTCGCGGCGGTGGCGGCGGCTGCCGCGCCTGCTGAGCCTGCTGGCGACGCCAGCGCGGCGGAGAAGCAGGCTGAGTACAATGCCCGCATCTCCGCAGGTAGGTAGGGGCAGCTGCGCGGGTGCTTTTAATGGGATTTTGGAGCACTTGCAAGTCTGCGTTGCCCGGCGCTGTGTCCGTGCTGCGTGTCAGATCCAGCATCGCTTGCGCTCCTCTCTAGCATCGTTGGCGCTGCCCTCCTCCACCTGCCTGTACGCAGCAGTCTGCTGACGGCCCCACTCCCGCCCCTTCCCCCCTGGCCATCCCGCTGCCCGTGCAGTGAGGGCGGAGGCCAAGCAGCTGCAGGAGGCCAAGGCGCAGCGCGTGGCGTCGGAGATGCGCAAGCCAGAGCGGGTGCGGTGCAGAGGGGGTCTAGTCTTGGATCAATCCTCTCCTGGGAATGGCAGTTGCAGCCGTCTGCAGTCGCGGTCCTGCCCAGTCATGGTGCTGGTGTTGCAGCCCCTGTGCACCACCTTGTCTTGATGTGGCCATTAATCGAGCAGGACTGAGCTGAGCATCGCTCATGACAGCTCTTCATGCAGCTGATCCTGGTTGGCAACCACTGCCAGCTGGTCCCCGTCACTCTGAGCAAGGCCCTATCACCTCCCTCCGCTCCACAGCTGGTGGAGATTGGCGCCGGCTACGAGGCCAAGATCAAGTCGCTGTGGCAGGTGGGTGCTGCAAGCAAGCGATTGCGGGCACGCGTGGGGGTTCACACCGCCATGCCCAGAACACGCCGACCCCGTGTCTGATCGTTGACGTGAAATGGCTGCCGCAACGACACATGAAATGGCTCCCACAACGACAAAATGCCCTCACATTTACTGGTGGCAGGCGGCGGAGACGAAGAAGGCGGAGGAGGCGGCGCTGCTGGCCAAGAGCGAGCAGATCCTGGCCAGCCTGGTGAGCGAGTGCTCTGCACAGTGCTGGCATGGCTGCTACAGCTAGTTCTGCTGTAGCTAGTTCTGCAGAGTGCGGTGTGTTGTTGCCCAAGAGCGAGCAGATCCTGGCCAGCCTGGTGAGCGGGTGCTTTGCACAGCTGGCATGGCCACTACAGCTAGTTGTGCAGAGTGTGGGTGGCGTGTTATTGGCCAAGAGCGTGCAGATCCTGGCAAACCTGGCGGACTGTGTGCCGCACTGGTGTGTCACCGTTTGTTTTGGCACGTTGGATGAGTAGCTTCTTGCCGCTTAGCAAGAGACCGAGGGTAGCTGCCCATACTGCATGGCGACCTTCTATGCCATCAAACACGCGTGCCCTGCCACGGTGTGTCGTTGGAGCGGCCAGATGGCGGAGGAGCGGCGGCTGGAGGCCAGCATACCTCACCTTGCGCCTGCCATCAACAGCTCTCACGTCCCGAACCACTCTGCGCCTGAACCACAGGCGGAGCGTGAGGCCGAGGAGCGGCGGCTGCAGGAAACCATTGCCGAACTGGAGGCCGCTCGCAAGCAGGAGGTGGCTGAGGAGGAGCAGGGGGCCCTGGCCTCCCTGTTGGCTAGCATCCGCGCTTTCTTCCAGCAGGTCCAGGCCTGGCTGCAGCAGCTGTGGGCCAGCCTGACTGGCGGCAGCGGCAGCGGCAGCGCCGCCGGCGCCAGCGCATGAGGCCGAGGCAGCTGATGTCACATCAAGTGTGCCACCCTGGCTGCCTCACCCTGCTAGGTCTGCTCCCGGCAAGCGCGTGAGCGAGCGCGCTTTGTCCCTTTGCCCCTCTGTACTCCCAGTGTTGCTTCTGTACCCGACTGACCCTATTAGCATGACCCCACTCTAGGCTAGGTTGACCAAACTGACTGTCTGCATGCAGCGCTGCATGCTTGTTCCTAACTAACCGCCTGTGTTCCGCCTGCTGAGCGCCCCAAGGGCTGGACGAGCCCCCTTTAGCTAGTGGCGGCTGCTGCCACAAGTGCTACAAGTACCTGCCTACTTATCACATGCCGTCTGCTTCCTCCTGACGTCTTCATTTTGTTTGCTGTAAGCCTGTGCTGTTGACGACCCCACTGGCAGCTGCCTCAACCAGCAAGTGCATGGGCCGGCGGGTGACTGGA
Source organism: Chlorella sp. Dachan (assembly GCA_006782975.1). Lineage (NCBI taxonomy): Eukaryota > Viridiplantae > Chlorophyta > Trebouxiophyceae > Chlorellales > Chlorellaceae > Chlorella > Chlorella sp. Dachan. The sequence continues at coordinate 1,339,452 of RRZL01000032.1, forward strand.
GGCCTGGAAACAATGCGCCACATATACAACAGGGGAATCCCACAGCTGCATGCCTCTGCAGCGCGTTGCCTGCCATGCTGTTGCACGCACGTGCCTGCAGCGCGCCCATTCAGTGCCCAGCAATTAGGTGGGGCAGTGCTGGCTGCCTGCTGCCGTGCAACTGGCGCTACCAGCGGCTGATGTCGCGGCCAAACAGCAGGGTGAGCATCCAGTCGCCGGCCACATAGGCGCGGTGCTTCAGGGTGCCCAGGCGCGTCAGGTAGGCGCTGCACGCGTGTCCAGGAGGGGTATGGTAAGCAGGATATTGAAAGTGAGGCAGTGGTGAGGTACAAGGGGTGCTTCACGGCGCCCGGGCGCGTCGGGTGGGCGCTGCGGGCAGGGGAACGCCCCATGTTCCATGCAGTGTTGGGCCCGAGCCGACGGCGTGCGCGCACGTGGCTGAAAGGGCGCGCCGCGCTGAGGCCGCGCATGCGGAGACGAAGCAAGCTGTCAAGCATGCACACCGCCCCTCCAGCATGTGCACGAGGACACAGCCAAGCACACCCAAGGTGTACCGCCAAGCACACCCAAGGTGTATCGCCAAGCACACCCAAGGTGCACCGCCAAACACACCCAAGGCGCACCTGCGCCAGGCCACCCAGCTTGTGAAGCCGCCCCACGAAACCAGCGGCTTGTTGGCATCTCCCAGCTCCAGCACCGCAGACGTGCCGCCTGCAGAGCGACCAACAAAGCACAGACAGAAAATCTGCAAGCAAGATTTGCTTTGTGTGCTCGGGGCGCACACGGGTGGCAGACGCGGCTTGGTGGCACCGGCACCGCCTAGCTCGAGCACAACGGAGACAGTGCGAGGCTAAGGCACCCCTTACCAATGCTGGCCATGCTGCCCAGGTGGCGGTACTGGAACGGCTCGGCCTCACGCGCCTCCAACTGCCCCGCCTGCGCATTCAGCACGCGCGCCAAGTACTTGCCCTGCTGCTCCGCCACCTGCGGTTGGACGGGACACAAAACTTGCAAGGGTTGCCTGCGCTAGCAACACACGCGCCTGGTAGCACCCGACTGCCTTGCCGCCTGAACAGAGCACAGGCAGGCGCTTGCTTGCTGGGCTGGGCAGCGCCAGCAGCCAGTGCGGCCGGCCCCTTTGACGCTTCTTCCCACCTGCGCCAGCGCGGGCAGCGGGTTCTCTGCTTGCGCACAGCAGTCTCCCAGCGCGTAAATGCCTTCCACCGGCTGCCAGTCGCGGTGCTGGTCTGTGTCCTCCTCATCCTGCCGCATGGACACCTGCGGTAGGTAAAACGAGCGGCGCAGCGCAAGGCGTGTGAGCTGTCAAAGGGGTGGGCTGCGAGCTTCTGGTCTTGTGTCCTCTTCGTTCTGCCGCATGGACACCTGCAAAGTGTGGAGAGGGCAGTACCACAGTACCATTGCTCGGGTGCACAGACTGCAGTGGCCAGTCACAGCACTGATCTGCGCCCTGCCGCGGGGACGCCTGCAGATGACAACGCAAGCGCAGTCTGACTGTAATGGGCGGTGTGGATGAAGGCGGGTGCGGCTGGCGCTGGTATGTGCGTTCTCATCCTGCTGCCAGTGCGCGGCTCACAAACCAGGGCGGCTGGCAGTCCTCCAGATCGCTTGGGCCCGGCCCCTTCTGCCTCGATAGCAGGCAGCTGCCTGGTCCTCCAAACACGCCTAACAGGCCTGATCGCACACACCAGTGAGCAGACAGACACTCACATCCTTCATGTCTTGTGGACCTGGCCCCTTCTCCCCATCACCCCACACGTGGCCGTTGGCCCGCAGCTTGGGCGGCATGAGCACCTGCGGTAGCGTGGGAGACAAGACTCCCATCAGTTGGCAGATTGTTGTGAGCCCCATGCACCCTGGACTGTTGGCACCAAGCCTTGCAATCATGCCCACTTGTACAGGACTGCTGCGCCCCTAAAACACGCATTACAGCACAGCGCAAAAGCACAGCAGCTCAGCTGCGCACCCGCAGCCGGTCGTCAACCGCCAGGCGGCCGCGGGGCGTCTTGGCAAAGGGCAGGCTGCAGGGGAGGGCGCAGCGGCCCGACAAGGCAGCAGCTTTGTTTATCAGGCGAACCAGCAGGCGCAGAGCTGAGCAGCCAGCTGGGCAGGCTGCAGCCACTGCTCAGCGCCTGTGTGTTGAGCAGCGCTATCTGCCCCACCGCACCTGAGCACAAAGGGTGTGGGCCCCACGCCAGTGGACCAGATGCAGAGGCCATAGGGCAGCACGGAGCCATCCTGCATGATTCAGCCAGAGCGCAGACTCAGTGTAAATGCCACTGTGCGGCACAGCCCCATGGCTCATTGCCGCGCAGTTTGCCCTGCCACAGTAGCACGATGCTGCACAGCTGGATGGCCCGCTTCGAAGCTGCCGTCGCTTGCCTGCAGCTCAATTTCCTTCTCTCGCGCCTCCTTCACCACACCCTTCACCAGCTGCACGCCCTGCAGCAGCAAACGAGGGCAATGTGTATATTACACTTTAAGTTTCATTTTTTTTAGATGCTCAAACGAGGGCAATGTGTTCATACAGGGTTCAGGCATTTGGGCCGGGCGGTGCACCCATCTGTACACAAGCACATGAAGCCGCGTTGCGGTGCCATCACGCCAGCTCCGCATTAGCCACAACAGTTTAGCAGTGATACACCCACCACCCTCAACCCCCAAAACTGTCATACACCCACCGCCTTGGTCAGCTTGCGGGCGGTGTACTCCCGCAGCGAGGCGTCAAAGCTGCCCAGCAGCTCGTTGGCTTCGATGATGGTGATCTGCCAAAGTGCGGGGGAAGCAAGGAACAGTCAGCAGTGCAGTGGCCCTGCATTCAACCGCCCCAACCGCGCAAGCAGCAGCATTGCCAGCAGCAACGCAGGCTGAGGATCCGTTGGCGCATAAACAAGCTGTGAGGCTCACCCGCATGTCACGTGCGCGGGTGGGGTCGATCTTGCGCAGGTCCCGGTTCACAAAGTCTGTGCAGCAGGAGGACGCAAGTAAGTAGAACGGTTGGAGAAGCAAGTAAGCACGTTTGGATGGTGACGCAACAGTAGGCGGACGGGAACCCGGAGCCTGCCCTGCGCAAACAGCCCACACATCCAGCTTGCTGAACAGTAGGCACTGCCAGGTCTCCTGCGGCCTTCACACCAGCTGGCCGACGCCCACCACTACACGCCAGCACTGCAGCGCTGAAACCTCACCTGCCAGCTCTCCCGCCACCTCCACGCCCGTGGGGCCGCCGCCCACAATGACCACGTGCAGCAGCCTGTCGCGCTCCAGCGGGCTGCGGCTGGGGATGTTGGCCGCGTTCCTGCTTGGCAGGGGAAGACAGAAGCAAGATGTCGGGACGGTGGAGTACAGCAGGCGGCCGCGCTCCAGGGGGTTGTGGCTGGGGATGTTGGCTGCATTCCTGCGGAAGGCAAGGCGGTGCAAGGCATGCTGGGTGTGATGGCAAGTGCGGTTGTTGGTGGGCGTGTGCTGCCCATGCAAGCCCTTGAGGCACTGTGTGGACTAGCAGCCAGGGCAGGCTGCAAGCTGCACCCATGCAGCCCACGGGTTTAGGCCTGCCACGTGCGCAACTGATGGGCGGTCCCAGCTGCCCAGCTCACCAGCAGTCCACCAGCTTTTCCCGGATGCGAGTCGAGTGCGAGGCGTCCCTGCACAGAGTGAAGCGAAGGTCTTGGTTGAGGCAGGACCAGCAGGCAGCAGTGCCGTCCTGCCACCAGCCGCGTAACCGCGGGGCTGATCAACCGTTGCAAAGGTCACGCGGGCGGAGTGGGTTGCGCCCAGCGCCTTGAGCGTTGGGGCTAGCAGACACAAGCAGGCGTGGAGCCCCTGGAGCTCCCCCTGCCCTGGTCCGATAGGGCCCAGCAAGCAGGGTATGTAACAGGAGTGGGTTGCGCACCGCAGGAAGTGGGCGTGCTGCTCCACCCCCTTGATGCCAAATGTGGAGCCCTGGCTGCCGGTGGAGATGGCCAGCTGGTCGTACTGAACAAAAAAGCGCAGCCCGTCCTCTGCAGGCGTTGGAGATGGATGCCAGGTGAGCACTGATTTACATTAACAGCACGGCACGGCTGGTCGGGCACGCACGACTAAGCGCGGCCATTGTCTGCAGCGCGCAGGGACAGGTGGGGAGCAGGGAAGCACGCAGCCTGAGAAACATACTGCTATAAGGTGCGGCACAGCTGATCATATGGCACAGGAAGGGCAGCGGCCGGGCAGAGGCCCACCATGCTCTGGGAGGGACAGCCCGAGAAGCACTCGGCACCCAGCAATGCACAGATTGCCAGCGCTCATCCTGTTGGCGCCAAGGAGCTCGCCGTGCTTTCCCACCCACCTGAGCAGCACTCCACTAGCTTGTCATCTGGGTGGATGGCCTGGGGGCAGGGGCAGTGGAAAGAGGTGTGGAGTATGGGGTCACACGCACGTAGAGGTGCGGACATGTGGGCCGCCTTGCTGCCCGGTGGCCAGTGTGTCAGTGCGTTCCCAAGCAGAAGGCCGACCCCAGGTTGCAACAGCTTCTGCTTTTCAGCATGCTCCCCCGCCACGCTGCCAGCCCCCACCCCACCTTGCAGCTGGCGCTATAGAAAAAGTTCTGCGGCTGCTTCAGCGCGGGCTGAATGTCGATGATGGGCACAGTGACTGACCGCGATTCAACAGTGCCCACGCACGTGGAGGCTGCGGCAGGCGGGTGGGCCGTGCAACAGGACGGGAGGGTGGACGGCCAGGGGTGATAGGAGGGCAATCGCATCTTTGCCTGGTGTGGTGTGCTTGTGGTATGCTTCAACCAGGCCAGCAACGCGCGCTGCAGGCAGCTCCAACCAGGCCAGCAGCGCACGCTATGCAGGCAGCTTGAAGCGTCTTCAGCAGGCCACCCACCCAGCAGCGGCGTGAACACCATGTGGTTGCGCGGGCTGATAACTGTGATGTCATACCTGCCCAAAGGGACAACCAGACCTCGTAAGTATGGAAGTACACTGGTTGTCTTGAAGCAAGTGCCACCTGGTGGCGCCCACAGCTAGCCTGGTGGCGCTCGCCTAGACACGAGGCGCCCCCAGGGCGGCGGCAGGCGGGCAGCAGGGGCCAGGCGAGCAACCACACGCAGCCGCTCACTTTGATGGGTCTATGTCTCGCACCAGACGCGCGCCGCCCCACCCTGTGCCCAGCACCACCAGCCGCTGCCTGCAAGGCGAGCACAAATAACAAGCTGGGGGGCAGAGGTGCAGCAGATGCCGGCGGTAACAGCAGAGTACAGCACCGCAGAAACCGGAGCCTTGTTGTGCAGGACCGACCGTCAGCTGAAGCATAGCGGTCGCGGGCCCCTCACCGGCCAGTTGTGAGCGGGAGCACGGATCCTGCATGCATTGGCGGATGCAAAAAATGAGAGGAAAGCTTGGCCATTCCGCCCAGGCGGCAGGCGGCACCGGCGGCGACAACAACGGCGGCGGCGGCAGCGGTGCCCACCCGCCATCTTGACTGCATCGGAGGGCGTGGTGTGCAGCTGCCGCGCGATCCAGTTGCTGGCAGCGCTGCCGTCCCCGGCTGCAAGCTGCCGCAGCAGCGCTTGTCGGCCCAGCTGCTTCATCTGGCTGCGCCGTGGCGTAGCCGACCTTGACCCGGCTTGTGATCGCAGTGATCTAGCAAAGCGCAGGTAGGGTTTGAGTGCCGGTGATTCTCCATGCACCTGCCGCGCTGCCGCCTGCTGCCGCCCGTTGTGCCGCGCTCGATGCTCTGCTGCAAGCGCCCTTCCGAGCTGCTCGCCGTAAACTGACTTATTAAAGTTACAGGGCGGTTCTAGACATCAGTGAAGGGTGATTGAAAAGCATAGGGGCCCAGGGGCAACCTGGCGGGAACAAATGGGGACCAGAGGCAACCTGGCGGGAACTAAGGCGGACCAGGAGCAACCTGGCGGGACCAAAGGCGGGGCGAAGGAATGGCGAAAAGCACAATGACGGGATTGTGAGGCATGGTGGTGGGCGGGGGAGAATGCACGGGGGAAATAAAAACACAAGCGTTATGTTGAGTTCGGCGAGCCATGGAGCAATTCTGGCTTTGCTTGAGTCGGCGAGTGCTTGTGCACTCCAGTTAGTTTCGGGAGAAAGAGCGGAAGTCTGGGAGCGCCGCTCTGCTATGAAAAAAACTTGCAAGCATATGGTGCAGCGCAAACCTGTGGCATGGCGCCGTTGTTCAAAGGACAATACAGAGACCGCATCGGCACGCTCCATCAAGCGTGCCGTCAACAGCACCACCCATGTGCAGCCCCTCACACCAGCGCATCGCCCTTGTGGGGCGCGGCGCCGCCGTTGCGGGCCTGTTCGTGCGCGCGCTGGGCGGCGATCATCCGCTCTTTCACCGACTCGTCCTTGCTGGCTTCCTTCATTGTGTAGAGCTGTGGGCAGGTTGGTGGGGAGCGGGGGGACGTTTTTGGTTTCATGGCATTGCAGATGGTGAGTGGTGGTAAGGCTGCCCTGCCGCTGGCTCGTCTGTGGTGGCCCTCCTGCAGTGTGTGGAGCTGCAGGCGCGTCCAAAGCAGCTGCTGTACTGCTACACGCTGGTGCGCCGGAAGCCAGTCGCCTGGGACTGCACATGGGCGGATCCTGACCGGACCATGGCGGCACAGCCATTGTTGTCCCGCAGCAGCTACAAGAGGCGTGCTGCTCCTGCGCTCTGGCTGCTACCGTGAAGCGGCTCTGATGCACGACCTGCCCCGAAAGCCATGCAAACGCCAACAACTGCAGAGCCAAGCCTTACCAGGAAGCCGAGCATGACGAGGTAGAGGAGGCGCTGGACAATCATCTGCAGGCAACACGAGGGGCAGCCGGGCAGGCGAACGAGGGTGTAATGAAGACGGGCGGGGCGGCACGCCAAACTGCATGCAGCGGCATCTGTTGGTCATCTCGCAGTTTCTGGCACGTGCTGGCTTTGGCATGGGCGGTGCATCGACACTCGGTGGGCGAGGCATGCGCCACACTGGTCCCAGGGCCTCATGGGTGCCCCTGGCCGGCTGGAGCATCTCCTCCCCTCACCAGTGCGGAGAGCAGGTAGGACCACCAGGGGCTGTGCAGCTCCGCGCTCTTGCTCAGCTGCGTTACAAGGGGGCAGCGATTGGTTGCCTGGTGAACTGTGAGCAAACAAACAACAGCAGGTGGCTGCAACCAGGTGGGGCAGCCGCCGCACCCGCCGCCCCAGGCAGCAGCTAGAACGGAAAAGCACAAGGGCAGCGCCTTTCACCTGATAGATGCCCAGGCCCAGGCTTGCCAGCACCGCGGCCGCCGCCACCACCAGCACCAGGACAGGCAGACGGAAGGAGGTGCCCCGGTTGCAGGCGCGGCGGGTGAGGAGGGCACCCGCCACGCCGGTCAGGCCGGCAAAGATGTACACAGAGTACTGCGGGCAAGGAGAGGAGGGGCAAGTCCAGTCGGTGCTGAACAGGAACAAGCGGGCCCACCGACAGGTCCGCCAACAGGTCCGCCCGGATTGCAGGAAGAGTGCTGCGGGCAAGGAGATGACGGGCAAGTCCATATCAAGTCAGTGCTGAATAACAACATGCGCCCCCACCGACAGGTCCGCCCGAACTGCAGGAAGAGTGATGCAGGGAAGGGTAGGAGTTTGTTGGTTGGCTAGTAGTCAGGGTTGCGTTTTTTCACGAGTGGTGCAACGCGCATCTGCACGGACAGAGCGGACCAGGTCGGCGTGAGAGCAAGGGCAGTGGCAGGCGAGCAGCTGGCAGGCCAGCCCAGCGGCGCTTCCCGCTCCACTCCGCCCCTGCTGTGCCCACCGCCTTGGCCCCAGCAGGGGTGCAGGTAGGTGCACCAGCCGCCTGCCTGCACAGCCTCTACGACCCAGTGGGCAGCACAGCCTTGCACTGCCCAGCTGGCCCCCACAATCCACGCCCTAGGCGTATTCTTCCCTTCTTTCATTCACAGCCTTGCACGACTCGCCTTGGCCACAGCGGGGGCGTAGGTGCCCACGTACTTCATCTCCTCCACTGAGCCCATGAAGTTGCCGCTGGCCGCAAGTCCCAGGAAGATGGCCTGCGGGGAACAGCACAGGGAAACACCAGTCGTGGCACTACACAAGGGAACACCAGTCATGTCAAAGCCATCGGCGCAGTGCGTTCTAGAGTCAGACAGACCCAGGAGATTGGGCTGCGGAGCAAGGAGCCAAAGCCAGGGGGGCAGCAACTGGAGCGGGCAGTTGCAGGCCGGCCCTCGCCTGCGGACATGTGCTGCCGCTGCGGAAGGAGGCCTATTTCTGACACCCAATCACGATTGGTGCACCACAGGCCAGCAAGTTTTGTTCAGAGTCTTCAACTCACGCCGATGACGATGAGGGAAAAGGCAAGGCCCTGCGCCACATCCAGCGCCTCGGCGCGCCGCCGGTCAGCTGACTTGGCCATGCCTGCGCGGCGGCGTCAGGGAGCGGCATTGGCACAACGCTAAAGCTGCTCGTAACAAAGTAGCGACCGGTCAGCCAACTTGGCCATGCCGGCAATACAACAGCGAGTTGCGTCACAAATTGGGCAATCGTGGTGGTACTATTCAGTCATTGCACTGCTTTCAAAGCCAGCGCCGCCATCCATGTTCAGAGACGAGCACATGCACACTCAAGGCTAGCCAAACATACCGCGCGGCGGTATACTGGTACCGCATGCCTGCCCTGGACGGCCGCCTCACCACAGGCGTTGAAGTAGCGCAGGAATGTGTTGCAGCTCCCCTCGCTCTCGTAACCCTTCAGCGGGCGCTGCAGCCATCCGGGTGAAAGGGATTCGATGGTGGGAGCCAGCAGGGCAGAGGCGCAGGCGCGTGGGAGCCCGCACGTGTTGCAAGTATGTGTGTCCCACCGACTGCAGAACGCCAGCTGCCATTCAGAGTCGTGCAACCTGTCCGTACGGCGGTGCGCGGGTGCTGCGCAGCTAGGCTGGGCGCAAAACGCAAAGCGCTTCGCTAGTTCATACAAGGAGCAGGCTCACAATAATGGAGCCGACGGCGTCCTTCAGGTGCCCGCGCTTGCGGCCCTGCCGGCCGTGCCGGCCCATGTCGGCGGCCGGGGCGGGGGCGGCGTAAGGCTGCGCCGCCTCGCTGCGGCAGGTGCATTTGGAGGCGTTGCAAGCTAGTTGTGAAGGGCGCGGCAGAGTGTGCTGGCATCAAGCAGCGTGGCGCGGCGCTTAGCTTGGAACTGCGTGCAGTGCATCTCCCAACTGTGGCGGCAGGTTAGCACGGATGGCCCAAGGCAACCGAGTCGCAGGCAGCGCACGCCTTGTGCCAGTCGTCCAACTCACTGCTTGTGGTCCGAGTCGTCGCTCCCGTGAGCGACATCCTTGGGCCCAACTGGCTTGTCTGCCGCCGGCTGCGACGGCTGCTGGGCCGCATTCATGGCCTCCGCAACGAGCTGGCGCACCAGGCCCATGGTGGCTGGTGTGTGCTCTGCATATGTGGCATCCGGACGGGGGCAGACAGGTCTGTAGAAGGTGGGACAGAAGCCAAGAGGACGGGAGGGGGCGCAAGGCGCGAGCGGCGGCGGCGGTGCCGCCTGGTTGGTTCCTCACGGGGTGGCAATGAAAGCGTGTCGGGCGCCTCACAGCCCCTTCCTGCGACAGTGTTGAGGCTGTGCCAGGCGGGTGCGGCAGCTTTGGCCGCGCCGCTGGTATCACGCCGAGAGCGAGACGCGCGGCCTTCCTGGCCCTGTGTGTCGCATACACAAGCTTGCAGCGAGCAGGCGAAACTCCCTAGGCACGTGCCTGGCTGTTCACGGGGCGGAGACGGTGGAGCGGGTCGGGCACTTAAGCTTGGCTCTTTAAAGGTCTGAGTGCTTCTGCAGGTCGAGTGCGAGTTCACACGCAAAGTTTGCATAGGGGGCGCGGGGCAGGGCGCGCCGGATCCACCTGGCAGATCCTGGCGGCGGCGGTGCCGTCGCGCGTGCGCATGAGACGCAAACCGGCGTTGATGGGCTGCAGGCTGCTGCCTTGGCATTGACCGGAATGCTGACCTTCACCTCCGCTTGGCCAGCAGCAAACTGAGATGAAGGGGGCACGCCCACACCCCTTGTGCGCCATGATATATTTCGGCGCCGTCAAAGGCACCACGCAGGCGCGGCGTTTGGGTACCTCGCACCACTGCACACTGTTCAGGTCTCCCTGCAATGCAAGCCGCCCGCTTGGGAGCCAAGCGAAACAGCTGGCCTCATAGTTAAGCCTGCTGTTGTGCAGCCGCTGCTGCAGACTGCGGCGGCGTCGTGCACTGCGCTGCCGCCGCATGGGGGCGGTGACCTCCCACCGCCCTACCGCATGCTCCAATAATTGTATTGACCATTTCATTCCATCCAAACGTCTGAGCCGCGCAGGTGAGCTGAGCAGGGCGCGCCGTTCCGGCGGCGCGAACACCGCGCTGCTGGGCCACCATCGGTCGCTGATCTGCAATGATGGGTGAGCTAGGACGTCATGCAACAAGGCGGAGCGTTCTGCAGTGCCGCCGCCCGCCGCCGCCACCGCCGCCGCTTGCCTGCTTCCCCACTGCCGTCCGCCCTGTCCACTAGCAGCCATGGAGGGGCTGGAGGGGGAGCTGGTGCTGGGCCTGAACCAGGCCCCCAGCATGAACGCGGTGCTCCGGGCGCTCAAGAAGGAGGAGGCCTCCATGTTTTGCTGCGTGGCATCCATCGCCCAGGACGCACAATTCGTGCAGCAGGTGCCGCATGCCGATTCAGGCCCGCATGTGCTGCGATCCGTCAGCACAGCGCGGTCAGTCAAGGGTCTGTGTATGATGTGGCCAAGCCACAGCGAAGTGCCCTCGGGCAACAGCTTGCAAGCCAGGCGCCTTGGCCACTCCCGCTGCTGCTGCCCCTGCCCCCGCCCTGCAGGTGGCGGCCCGGTACCCCTCCCTGCCGCTGTTTGCCAACCTGCGGTGTGGGCTGTGGTACATGGCGCCACCGGTACCCGACACCTGCTACTTCAAGTCCACAGACGGCCACAACAACAACGTGGGTGCTGGGCGGGGAAATCCATGCTATGGCAGAACCACGTGGCTTGCAAAGGCACGTGTAGCTGCCTGGACTGCAATGCATGCTGTGTTTGCATTGTGAAACCCCTCATTCGGCTGCTGTTACTCCCACTCCTCCTTTGTGCAGTGGTCTTTCAGCACGGGTGAGTGCAGTGGCAAGAGCATGCCACAGTTGTTGAGGGGCCGGGCACAGCAAGGGGTAGTGGAACCCGGGCAGCAGCTGCAAGCACGGCCATCTGTGCCGCGCAGACAGCCCTGGTGTTTGCCCTAGCCGAATCGCCCACCCGCCCCCCTGCCGTCCCGCAGTGCGGCTGAACCTGCACGTGGCAGCGGCTGCGGCTGCGGCAGGCGGATGTCTGATAGTGGATGCAACTAAGCGTGGCAAGGTGCGCCCCTGGGCTCCGCCTCCTGCAACGCGAGCTGGCAGCTGCGTCCCTGCATCCAGCCAGGGAGGGCCTGCCTTCTGTCCATGCGACGCCGTGTGCAGCGTGCTATCCTCCGGCTGTGTTTGCAGCGCTTCCCAGACGCAATGTCCAAGACCATCCCAATCTGGGCAGCCGTCATGAACCGGGCGGTGGCTCGCCTGCGGGGCTTTGGTGGCGCCACAGTGGCAGCGGCTGCTGGCCAGGCTGCAACGGCTGCTGGGCAGGGTGCGGCATTGGTAGGCGATGGCGACACAGCAGCAGCAGCAGCAGGCAGCGTGTGCAGCCCAGCAGAGGTTCCCTGGGACTGGGACGTGCACCTGCCGCCCTGGGTTTCGGAGGTGGAGGCAAACACCATTCGGCAGCGCCTGGAGGGCTGGACCGACCAGCTCCTGGAGGTAGGCGCCCTTTTTGGAGGTTTAATTGGACGTTTGAAGGAAAAATGGAGGTTTAATTGGACGTTTGAAGGAGGTTGTGCACTCCCGGCTCAGTCCCTGACTAGTTGTAGCCGGCAGCGGCTGGAGGTGCATTGCGAGTGGCTAGTGGCACTGGCTGAAGGTGGATGAGTGGTGCACGGCGCAGCGAATGCGGTCGCATGCGCTGCTCCCACCCGCTGCAACTGCGGGCTGCTTTACCTCCCCCCTGACTGCTCCCCAGGTTGGCGCGGACCTGTCCACACTTGTGGCCACCCTGCGCAAGCCGCTGCGCTGCGTCTGGGTCAGCCAGGCAAGCGCAAATATCTTCGGCGTAAGCGTGTGATGGGGCATTTGCCGGCCATGCAAGTCGAATTGCCGGCCATCCAAGGGCAACTGCCTGCCACTCAGCAGCGTTTGCCTGCCATTCAGCCTCAGCCCTCTCGCTCAGCCCCCTCTTGAGCGGCCTCATCAAAATAGCTCAGCGTGCTGGCTCCCCGCCGGTGCGCCCCGTGCAGGACACAGGCACGTGGCAGTGCCGGGAAGGAGAGCTGGCTGCCCTGCCCTTCACCCCAGTCGTGCTGATTGGAGCATCAGCCACCACCGCCCGCCACACGCGCTGCCTCCAGCTGCCACCAGGCAAGCTCGGTCAGTTGTGCTTCAGAGCAGCTGGGTGCTGGTCCGCACCAGTCGCACCAGTCCAGTCGCAGCACGGCCACAGGCAATGCTTCAGCGCGTGCAGGCATGCTTCAGCTCGCGCCACCCCATCCTGATTCCGCTCCTTCGTCCTCCTTCTCAACCTCACCCCAGAGCACCCCGGAGAGGAGGCGCTGAGCGTCAGCTACCGCTACTTCCCTGGGGCAGCAGATGATGAGGAGTCCTGGTCACGCGGCCTCAGCCCGCCGCTGATGTGGCGCCACCTGCGCACCCTGTTGGCGGCTGGCCCCGGCGGCATAGAGGCGCTGGCTGGCCGGCTGGTGGAGCATGCGCAGCAGCCACTGGGGCAGGCACAGCAGGGGCAGGCACAGCACGGGCAGGCACAGCAGGGGCAGGGGCAGCAGCAGCTGGCACAGAGGCACACTGCAGCAGCAGCACAGGAGCTGGGCAGCGGGTCAGCAGTGGCGGCGGCAGCAGCAGGCAGCACTTTGCAGGGTAACAGGCAGCCGCTACAGCTGCAGCAGGCTGGCGTAGCAAGGCAGCTCGCAGCGACAGCGGATCAGCAGCGTGCGGCATCAACCGTGGCGCCTGCAGCCACGGCCCTTGGCTCTGCTCCTGCAGCACTTGATGGCAGCAGCGCACCAGCAGCATCGCAGTCGCTGCTTCAGCAGCCGGCCAGCGGTGGGCTGCACTGCCTGCTGCCACAAGGCTGCCGCCCCGCACAGGCAGCAGCCGTGCAGCAGGTGGGGCCTGGCATCTTCTTGCTTGGTGACACAAGGCTGGCCATTAGCAGCGCTGCAGCTGCAGCTGCCCCAGCGGTGTGGCAGCACGCAGATGCGGTGCTGCACTTGGGCACACGCCCGCTGGTTGGCATGGAGCAGGAGCGGCAGGCAGAGCAGCAGCTGGGGGAACAGCAGCAGCAGCAGCAGCAGCCTGAGCAGCAGGGGTTGGCGGACGGACAGCAGCAGATGCAGGCGCCGGGCGCCCCCCAACCCAGCAGCACAGCCGCTTCAGCAGAGGGCAGCCCAGCTGCCTGCCGCTACCGCTGGCTCCCCGCGCGTTGCGCCAAGCAAGACCGGCATTCGCTGCAGCAGCAGCTGCCGGCAGCCCTGCGGTTTGCCGGTGCGCAGCTGCAGCAGGGCCGCCGCCTGGTGGTCAGCTGCGACAGCGGGCTGGATGCCTCTGTGTGCGGCGCATTGGCCTGCCTGCTGGCCTTTTACCGGCTGGACCTGCAGCCAGGCGGCGGCACTGGGCTGGCCTATGTGGGGCCGAACGCAGCAGCAGAAGTGGCAGCACCAGCGGCAGTAGCGGCAGCCACAGCAGCAGCAGCAGCAGCGCTTGCCAGCGAGCCAGCCGGCGGCAGCAGCAGTGGTGCCGATGGTAGAAGCTTGGACGGCAGCGGCGCAGGCCACGCCTTGCCAGCCTTCCCACCAGTGGTTGGCCAGGCTGGCTTCAGCAAGCTGGCTGTGCGGCAGCACCTGGCGGCGCTCACAGCGCACTACCCAGCCGCCCGCCCCACCCGCGGCAGCATCAAACAGGTGTTCAACTTTTTCTTGGCGCAGGTGGGCAGCGGTGCGGAGGAGGAGTGAGCCACTCTGCATTCTGTGAGCCTGCTGTAAACCACCGGTGGTATTGAAGGTGCTAGTAGTGTTACAGGGAGGCTGCGACAAGCTGTGCGTCTCGTGCGATGCGGCGGCGTGCTGCAAGTGGCGTGCCACCAAAGCAGTGCCCAGAGCTGGCCTCACAGGCTGCTGGGCTCCACCACTGTGATGGCGTTTGTGCCCGCCAGGCTGAGCCCCGCATCGTACACCTCCTGAAAACCGACATCCTGCAATAAGTAGATGGGGAGGAGGCAAAAGCTGTTCAGCCCAACAGGCTGAGACCTGCATCGTACACCTCCTGGGAGCTGACGCCCCGCAGCCAGGGAACTGAGCAGGAATCAAATGCATGCCAGGACGTCGGTGGGCACAAGCTCGCTGCGGCCACTTCAACGGGGACACCTCCCCAGGCACCCAGCTAGCCCAGGTTGCGCCAGCTGGGCCAGCCAGTTTAGCAAACTGCTCCCCACCCCGCAGCCGCAGCCGAACTGCCCCCCAACCTGCTGCTTGCCTGCAAGCTGAGGACAGGCACCGGCAGCGAGCCTGAAGCCAGCGGCACCCAGGTGGCTTCCACTGTGGCCACCGCCCCCGGGTGCCCCGCCAGCGTCACGCCACCAAACCGTCGCCCCAGCGGCCGCCAGGCGTCGCTCTGCAATGGTCGATTTGGATAGGCGCGGCAAGTCGTCAGCAGTACGCGGGCCGACGACAGCTGTTGATTCTGGAAGTGTGCCTGAATGCACAGACATTGCCCCCATTCGAGCCCAGCCATTGGCTGCCCCGATCCCAATCAGCTCACCTCTGTTAGCACTTCAAATGCGATGCGTGAGGCAGGCACCGCTGCCGGCACTTCTTGTGCCTCACTGCCGCCCGCCGCTGCTGGGGGCCCGCTGCGCTCGAGGCGCCAGCACAGCGTGGTAGGCTGCCCCAGCGTGGCCACGAATGGACCCAGCAGCCGCACCAGCACCAGCGCTCCTGTGGGCAGGGTAGCCAAGAGGTGAACAGGGAGCATGCAGTATTTGAACCAGCCACCTAAACAGCCCTCAATCCTGGGATGCGTACCGCACCAGTTTGCTGTTGCAGGCAAGCCAGCCAGGGACCCAGCCGCAAGCCACAAACCGCTGCCTCTCACCATCGGTGGCGCTCTCCGAAGAAGGCAGCTCCAGCGTGAGGCGGTGCCTGAAGCAGCAGTGTTGCCTGTCGCTGCCGCCCCCACCCCCAGCCGCCTCGCCGGCGTTGGCTGTGGAGGTCGGTGAATCGCCACCGGCACCGCTGCTGGCGGGCCCCGTTGCCGCTGCCGCTGCTGCCGCCACTGCCCCCTTCCGAGGTGAACCATTGTCGGCGCTGCCCAGGAGCTCCAGAGCATCTGCATCGGGAGTCTGCTCGAGGCCCCGGGCGGCCGCTGCGGTGGGGCTGCCGCCGCTGGCCGCGCCCCGTGCCGCTGTGCCCACGGGCCCAAGCGGCACGGCTGCCACGCTGCACTGCTGCTTGCTGTCAACAGAGAAGTCAACAACCAGAGCAGACGGCGCCAGCTTGGCGGGCAGCGGGGCGTGCTCGGGAGCCGAGCCAGCATCGGGGGACAGCAGAAAGGCGGCCGTGAGGCTGCCAAACGGTGGCAGGCTGGTGGGCAGCAGCCCCAGCGCATCCAGCAGGTTGTTGGCCAGTGAGAAGCCCGGCTGCGGCTCCAGGGTCTGTGAGCACGCACGCAAGAGGGGCGAGGCGGCGTTTTGTCGCTGGCTGCGCCTTGCAGCGTGCTCGGCAAGCGGCGTGCACGCCTGAGATGGCATGCACCCGGCAGCCGCTGGCCGCCCGCAGGAGCCTGGCCAACCTGCCGCCCACACAGGCCGTACAGACTGCCCCCGCAACCCTCCTCACCAGCTTTGTCAGGCGGGCCGGCACTGCCATGTTGGAAGTCAGGGTGCACTGCAGCGCCACTGCCCCACCTGGCAGCGCGCGAGCGGCGCTCGCCACCGCAAACGGCTGCCGCACAGCGGCCCCCAGCACGCGGCTGTGGCTGCGCTGGCAGCCGCTGGCATACTCCAGGCTGGCTGGTAGGTCCAGCACTGCAGCCGGCAGTGCTGCGGGGTCGGCTGGCTGGGCAAGCCGCCGGTGGTCCACCTGTCGAGCTGACTGTTGGGGCGCTGCTGGCTGGATGTGCACTTGCTCGGGGGCCGCCTGCACCTCGCCTGCAATGGACCGGGGAGATTGCAATGGGCGGGAGGGGGTCAGCAACCGCGTGGGCAGCGTAAGAGGCAGCTGCACAGCCCAGCAGCTGCCAAGCTGCCGCTGCCGCCTCCGCTGCTGCTGCTGCCTGCTGGCACTGGTTACCTCCCTTCACCGGCCACCCACCGCACCTGCAGTGACGCGCCACCACAGGCAGACGGGCCGCCCTGCCTCGACCAGCGGCAGGGCCAGCTGCTGTTGCATGGTCCCATCCAGCAGCCAGGCTGCGGCAGTGCCGCCGGGCCCATCCACTTGCAGCAGCCACGGCGGCTGGCCGGCGCCCTCGCCGCCCTCGCCGGCTGCGCCAGCGCCCAGCAGGACCGCCGCACGGTGCTCTGGCCGCACGTAGGAGTGCTGGCTGGAAGGCAGGCTGGCCACTGAGCTGCCCAGCGGGGAGAGGCGCATCTCTCCGCCATGAGACTGCACGCTGCGGTGGTGCGGCACGAGGCCGGTCGCCTTGCGGGGAACGGGCGGCGGCAGCCCTGCGGGCAGTACAGGCCGGGGCTGGCGGGCAGTGAGGCAGGGCTCAGAAGTTGTTCTGAAATGAGTCAGCAGGCCCGCAGCATTCCAACGCCGCCGGCCATACCCCTGCTCACGCACCTGCCGGCCCACTGGCTGCAGTCGGCGCAAGCGGCCAGCTCAGCTCCAGCCGCGCCCCGTGCAGTGCATCTCGCTCCGGCGACAGCGCCAGGCCCAGCCACTGCTCCTGGCCTGCAATCAGGCTGCCCCCTGCCGCCAGCAGGGACAGCTCCACCCGAGGCTGGGCCGGGCCCACTTGCATCAGCACTGCTTCAGCCTGGGGGCCGCTGGCTGCCTCGGCCTCGCCAACCGCGGCCAACTGAGCGCCGCCGCTGCGGCTGTCGCGCCGCCCGCTGCCTGCCGTGCCGCTGCTGGAGGGCAGGGGTGCCGGCCACAGCGGCCGCGGCGGGCGCACGCTCACCGTTAACGGCAGCTGGTCCAGCCGGGCTTGCAGGGAGAGAGCTTTGTACAGGCCTCGCTTGACTGGGGCCGCCAAAAAGGTCAGCAGGCTGCGCCCAGGAGGCAGCTCAACCTCCCCGCTGACGGGCTGCAGGCTGGGCGGTAGGGCGCTACCGCTGTCACTGCCGCTGCCGCCGGTGCCGCAGGGGGCAACTGCCACCAGGCTGCAGGACAGCTCCT
>RRZL01000032.1:1357122-1376085 GCA_006782975.1 Chlorella sp. Dachan
GTTTGTTGCACCACGTGTGTCGGTGTTGCTGCGCAAGCTGCGTGCATGCTCAGGGGGGCGTGACGTGAGGCATGCGGGAACCACCTTGCCATGTTTCAAACCAGCTGTGCCCACCTGTCATCTCCTGCAGCACTCCCAGCGTGAGCGACACGTCTCGCAGCCGCAGCGCCGCCGGCAGGTCACTTTGCACTTCCACCTGAAGCGCCAGTGCATCGCCCACCGCCGCTGCGTGCGCACCGCCCGGCGCCCCTGGCGGCGGCAGCAGCAGCGCGGCACCGTCGGAGGCGGCGCGGCCATAGAAGCGGCTGACGGCACCCTTGGTGGGTGCTGCCCAAATGGGCGCTGACAGGTCAACTGCCCTACCAGCGGCCGCGACTGCTGTCCCTGCCTGTGGGCTACCCGTACCCGCTGCGCTCAGGCTGCTGCCGCCACTGCCCAGCCCGCCATCGGGCAGGGCTGCCGCCTGTAGCAGCAGCTGGCAAGCTGCTTGTCGCTGGGAGGCGCCGCCTTGGAAGGGGGCCGGCAGGGAGAGTAGGGCGGCCGCCGTTTGAGCCAGGCCCGCCCCGCCCGCCGCCAGCTGGCACGCGGCCAGCTTGGGCAGGGTGGCAGCAGCCAGGGCGTGCCAGCCCTCCCTGCGAGTTGCAGTCGGGAGAGATGCAACAGCAAGTGAGGCGGGGCCAGCGTGCTCTGCAACCACAGCATGGCACCAGCTAGCCACACTCTGAAGCTGCACCAACCATAATCATCCAGCACCCGGCCTCCTTGCCTGAGGAAGGTGCGGCACTGTCGGCCGTACAGCTCCGCCGCACGCTCCAGCTGTCCCGCCTTGACCAGCGCGTCTGCCACATCAGCGCGCAGCAGCGCAGCGTTGCGCAGGTGGCCGCACTGGCTGTAGCACTTGGCTGCCGCCTCGCTCAGCTCGATGAACAGCTCAGTGAACAGCTGCTGTGAAGACAGCGCCGCCCGCAGCCGCCAGTGCACCAGCCAAACCGGCAGGTTGGTTGCGGCGGCGGCGGCGGCGGCAGCAGCGTCAGGGGCAGGCGGCAATGCGGCAGCTTTGGCAGCTGTGCGGCCGCCACGGTCGCCCAGCAGAGAGACCACCTGCAATACACAAACGGGCAGGCGAGATACTGAGAACAGACAGCTGCTACAACTTGCAAGTGCTAATCCGGCCCGCTGGGGGCACATGCACCGAACTGGCACGGGCCAACATGCCTGCGTGCAAACAGCAGCCATCGTCGCATCCCGGGGACTCAACCATTGCCTGCTGGACCCACCTGCCGCTCAATGGCGCACACGTCGCTCTGGCCGTCGGAGCGCGGCGTGACGTGCGGCGATGCAGCCACAGCGTGCCCAGCATCCGCCGCTCCTGCCGCCATGAATGAGTGGTGGGTGCTGGTGCTGGTGCTGTGCGGGCTGGAGCTCAGCGAGTCTGCGGGGGTTGAGGGCAGCAGGAAATCACTCACACTCTGTTTGCATACTACCCAAGCACTGCAGCAGCATCGGCAGGTTGCGAAGAGCCAGAGGAGCACGCATCATTGCAGCCCAACTCACCGTTACCACCGCCAGCACTCTTGCGGTTCAGCGACAGCCGCTGCAGCTGGTCGGCAGCCGCTGCCACTGCGCCTTCCCCCTGCCCCTCTGCGCTGCTCTCCAGCCCCACCGCTGCTGCTGCCTGCTCTTCAGTGGGATCCTGCTGCGCCTGCTGCTGCCCGTGCTGCGCCTGCTGTGCCTGCTGGGAGCCGCCAAGGTCCACCTGTGCCATGTCTGAGCTGCTGGCAGCAGGGGCCATCTGCGGCGGCGCCTCGGCTACAGCTGCCCGCTGTGGCGTCACAGCGCCCGCTGCTGTTGCCGCAGCCGCCGGTGCAGCGGCAGGCGCAGTCACGGCATGGCGATGAGGCTCGGTGCCCACTCCTGCCGGCGTGGCGCTCTTCGGCACATCCAGCCCAGCCGCTGCACCCAGCCTCAGCAGCTCCGAGCGCGCTGCGCAGTACAGCTTACCCAGAAGGCAGTACAGCGCCGCGCTGCCGGGCGGGGCAGAGCCACCCTCGCGCCCTGCGCCACCCCGGCCGCCTGCTGTTCCCTCTGCTGCCGCCGCCGCAGCTGCCGCTGCCGCAGAGCGGGAGGGCAGTACCCCTAGCTGCCAATCCACCTGAGGCGAGAGGCCAGCCAACGCGTAACTGGGGCTACTGACAGGCTCTGCCTCAGAGCTGGCGGGTCCTACCTTGATCTGCAGCGAGGTGTGCCCCGCCGGCGCGCCGGGCGAGAGGCTGCGGGCTGCCGCGGCGGCATCCGAGCCTGCCAGCTCCGAGGCCCGGGGCTTCCTGTAGCGGTGAGGACCGGAAGGGCATGCGAAAGTGGAAAGGTCGTTTCCCCGCTTATGCATGCCTTGCCAGGCGGAACTGCCTGGAGGTGGGTCCACTCTGCACATGCCTGCACACGCTCCGCCCACCAAAACAGACGACGGTCTGCAGGCTGTTCACTCCATGCTCTGCGTCACACCTGGTGCTGCGGCCACCGCCATGATCCGTCCGCCGCTTCTCCTCTGCCCGCGCCGCTTGCTGGCGGGAGGTGGCACCCGCCAGGGACACGCAGCTGGCAAATGCCCAGGCCTCACGCAGCAGCGGCGGCAGGGCGCCGGCCTTCTGCTGCTGTGCCAGCGAGCCTCCAAAGGACTGCACAAACTTGAGGCCTCGGTCCGCCACCTCAGCATGCCGGTGCAGCTTGAGCAGCAGCCGGGCCTGGGAGGCAAACAGCGCCTGCCGCATGGCCCACTCTGGGGGCGCATCGGGCAGCGCTGCCGCTGAGCGGGCGGCAGACCAGGGCGCCCACAGCGCAGCGGCCTCGTCCTCAGCTGCTGGCTTGCCGCCAAAGGCGCGCCGCGGCTGGTGCGGGAGCTGCAAGGGAGGGCGACGTGTGCAGAGGGTGAGGCATGGCTGCCAGCAAGTCGGATAGGCTGCCTCCAGTTCACTGTACGGCCTGCTACCTGACCCACCCCGACCCAAGCAGTCATGACCAAACCAAGGTCAACGTGCCTGCAACGAGTCCAGGTAACGCTGCCTCCAGCTCACTGCTGACCCACCTTTAACCATGCATTTGCAACCAAACCAAATTTCCACTTGCCTGCAGCGAGTCCAGGTAAGCCGCCTCCAGTTCACTGTACTCTCGCAGAGCGTCCTCCAGCAGGCCCGCAGACTCCAGCATGGCTGCAAACAGCAGGCGCAGCGCAAGGCAGTGCGATTACAACGAGGGGCAGGCCAACACAGCTTGACATCACGCGGCATAAGCCGCACCTGCCAGGCCGTCCTTGACCAGGAACAGGGTGGGGAAGCTCCAGGAGGGGTCCAGCCGGTTGGCCATCAGCCGCCGCACCTGCAGGCGCAGCGCAGTGGGAGCGGGATGGGCTTAGCGCGTAGTGTCAACACGGCATGCTCAGTGGGGCACTGGGCCGGCAGGCACACCAGCAATTTCAATGAAACCGCAAGTGTGCCCACGGGTGGATGAGCCGAAGCCGCGCCAAAACAAACACATCGCTGAGACGCACTTCTTCAGTGTATGCCGCCGCCCGGGCCTCAAAGGCCGCCCGAATCGCGTCCTTCAGCTGCTTCTCATACTCCTCCAGGCCCAGCAGCGCTGCATGAATGGCAAGCAAGGGGGATGGCGGATATTAAGAATAGTCCCGGTGTGGGCAAGCAGGTTTGGATGACTTGGTGAGTAGACAGGGCACAGAGCGTCCTTCCGCTGGCCCTCATGCGGCCAAGGCTCCCACCTCCCCCCATGCACCACCAGCCTCGAGGCACATGCGGCTCGCAAAGCACGCACCTGGTGCGCTCGGGTCGCTGCTCTGGGGCGCGGGGTCCAGCCGGACGCACCGCTCCCGCCGGCGGTTCAGGTCTCGGCGCATGGAGTCGAAAACTTTGGCTGGGCCCTTGGCCGCCGCGTCAGCAGCCGCGGGGCGCACGTAGCTGGACTCAGAGGGAGGGGAATCGAGGAATCCAAGGTGTCTGCACAACAGAGCTGATCAGCAGCGCATGCAACTGATTTCTGGAAGAGCGACAGAGGCAGCTGCGTGCATGTCCCTGCAGCAAGGCCCCCCCAGAGTACAGGCACACACAGCTGCGATCGCACGAGCAGCAGCTCCGGCTGGCCGGGGCAGCTCCCACTTGAGGCCAAGCATCACCCACACAAACAGCAGCTCCCACATGGGGCCAGGCATCACTCACACAAACAGCAGCTCGGGCTGGCCGGGGGCGGCGGTTTCGGTGTCGGCCATGGCCCGCAGGCGCAGGCGCAGGTCGCGCTTGTAGTCCTCATACTGCAGGGCAGAAAGACGACGGAATGTCAATCTGCCATTGATCACAAAGACAACAGCACCGACTAGGCTGCTGCGCATGCTGCATAATGCACCCAAAACAAGCCGTGCATCACCAGCTGCTCACGGTGCTGCTTCAGCTCAGCAGCGAAGCTAATGACAGGCTCTGCTGGTGCCCTTGCAGCACCCACCTCCAGGCAGGACCGGGCACAACATTGATCGCTGCAATGCTTGCTAGATAAGGTCAGCAGGCTTTCAAACGCAGCACCCACCTCCAGGCAGGACACCAGCACCACGTGGGCGAAGGGGCAGCGGAACCAGGCGGCGGGGGAGTGCGACAGCTGGCGCAGACGCGCCAGGGCCGGGTCCCGGGCATCCAGGTAGCTGCACAGTTGGCGTGAGTAGCGAAACACACAGGTTGAATGCAAAGGGCAGCGGCAGCAGGCAGCAGCAGCGACGGCAAGCATGGCGGGATGAAGGCACCGTCATTGATCGGTTGGCAGGGAGCCTGCCACCCCGCTGATCTGGGCTCCGATCTGGGCTCCGCTTGCATGCCTTACCGGACGGGCAGCTCCTCTACCGCAACAGCCGCACGGCTCAGGCTGAAGACCGCGTTGCGCAGCGGGACCCGCGCCTCAATCGCCTGCGGCGGTAAAAGAACGGCAGTCACCGGCGGCGGCGGCGGCGGCGGCGGCAGCAGCTGGTGGAGGGCAGGGGCATCGCGATCGCACTGCAGCGATCGCCGATCCACGCCACAGTGCCCAGCAAGCCCCGTCGCCCATCTCGCCGCCCCACCGCACCTGCTTAACGCGCCCGCCCCACAGCCCACTGCCCAGGTCGTCCACCTGCACCCCTAGCGGCTCGGGGGCATCCGACGCCATCGCGCCGTGGCTGTGAAGCCCCCCGGCGCTCAGCGACCGCGCAACTAGCGGCTGAACGCGGCCTGCAAGCGATCAGCGTCTCATTCGCTGTCAGATCGGGCCAAACAAGTAATCAGAGAGCAGCGATCGCCTGTTTGAGACCCATGGGGAGTGAGCCGTGGCGGGTGCACCGCCGTGCCGGGCAGCGTGCACATGCAAGCACCGTGCCGCGTGCTGCATAGGCATGCAGTTACATGGAGGGTGCGGCCACTATGCATGTAGCACTGCAGGCGGCAAACTCACATCAGGCATCATGCACTAAACAGGGCAGCGAGCAAGCAGCGATTAAACATGCTCCATGAGCAGCGCTGCTGTCCTGCTGGGCTGCCTCGACACGGCAGCGGCCACCAGCAGGCCGCAGTCAGTCTGTTGAGCGGTCTGACGAGGGCAGGCGCCTCTGCTGTGCAGGGCCGCCTGCTGGTGGCCCGCCATGCGCCAGGTCGTCCAGCACTGCGCGGGCATCGTGAGTGTCTGCGTGTGCACGGCAAGGGCTCCCATGGAATGCCCAGCAGGGGCGTTGGCAAATAACGTGCACAGCAGGCACCCCATCCTCAGCCCCGCTTAGCCTCTATCACACAGCCGCTGGGCGCAGGGCAGGTGCTCCACACAACCCTCACCGAACGACCGTGCTCCCCCGCCGGCGCCAGAGTCGCCTGCAGCTGCCGGCCCAGCGCCGCGTGCACACAAGGAACTCGAGCATTAGGTGAGAGCCAAACAGCGCAAGCATCTGAAAGCCAAAAGCTCAAGCATGGACCAAGAGCCGAGCCAAGCATAGCAAGAGCCCAGGAGGGCAGCAGGCGAAGCTACTCAAGCGCGTCAGCCCTGCCTCACCTGGCGCCAGCGCGACCGCAGCAGGGGCCTCGGCCACGGCGGCGGCTGCCTCTGCGGCACCCCAGACAGGCAGGCCCGCAGCCTGCTCCTGCTGCTCCTGAACCTGCTGGCCCGGCTGCTCCTGCACCGGCTGCTCTGCCGGATGGGAGCCGCCAGAGCTGCGCCGCCTGGCCTCCTCCTGCGACTTGGCCAGCTCTGCCCGGCAGCTACGCAGCTCAGCCTGGCACTTGGCCAGCTTCTCCCCTAGCTCCACCACTGTGGTCTGAGCGGCCGCCGCAGAGGCCACCGCATCCGCGCTCCCCCGCTGGCGCTTGCTGTGCCTCAGCTCCTCTGCCTCGCGCTTCTCTGCCTCCAGCAACACCTGCAGCTCCGCAATCTTGCCATTCAGTCTGGCAATCTCCATGTCTCTCTCCACCAGGTCGGCCTCCCGCTGCGACGCCGCCATCCTGCAGAAGTGGCAGGGTAGGGTTTTTGGCCCTCAGGCATCAATTCCTGCGGGCTCCCGCGGGCTCCTGGGAGCTCTTACGGCGCTGCTGTACGCTGGTGCAGGCCGCTGCTCTTTGCTCGCTCGCTTCCTGCGGCTCGGCCGAGGCCCGCACCGCTCCGGCCAGCCCAAGCCACGCTCCTACCTCTCCTGCTGCTGCTGCAGCGCGGTGTCGAGCGAGCGCTGCACCTGCCTTAGCTTGCAACGTGTTTGGAAGCAGTCTTCGCAGCGCTCCTCCTCAACAGCGAAACGCACGCGCTTTTTGGATGCCATTTGGTTGCCGACAGTTTTGGCGCCAGAGTCGCCTGCAGCTGCCGGCCCAGCGCCGCCTGCACACATGGAACTCGAGCAGTAGGTGAGAGCCAAACAGCGCAAGCGTCTGAGAGCCAAACAGCTCAAGCATCTGAGAGCCAAACAGCTCAAGCATTGACCGAGAGCCGGGCATAGCAAGAGCCGGGACGGGAGCAATGTTCAAGCGTTCCAGCGAGTCAGCCCTGCCTCACCTGGCGCCAGCCCGGCCGCAGCAGGGGCCTCGGCCGCGGGGGCGGCGGCGGCGGCGGCAGCGGCCTCTGCGGCAACCCCGGCAGGCAGGTCCGCCGCCTGCACCTGCTGCCCCTGCCCCTGCTGCTGCACGGGCTGCGCCTGCCCCTGCTGCTGCTGCACCGGCTGCGCCTGCCCCTGCTGCTGCTGCACCGGCTGCCCCCCTGTATGGGAGCCGCCCGAGCTGCGCCTCCTGGCCTCCTCCTGCAACTGGGCCAGCTCTGCCCGGCAGCTACGCAACTCTTCCTGGCAGCGCAGCAGCTCTGCCTGGAGCTCGGCCAGCTGTGCCTCGCATTCGGCCCGCTGATTCTTCAGCGCTTCCGCTTCGGTCTGAGCGGCCGCCGCATCCGCGCCAACCCGCTGGCGCTTCAGGCGCTGCTCCGCTACCTCTGCACCCAGCTCGCGTGTTGCTGCCTCCATCTCCCGCTGCAGCTGCTCAAACCTGCCTCCCAGGCGGGCATTCTCGCTCCGGCAGGCGCGCAGCGCGACCTCCAGGTCGAACTCCCGCTGCGACGCTGCCATCCTGCAGAAGTGGCAGGGTAGGGTTTTTGGCCCTCAGGCATTAATTCCTGCGGGCTCCCGCGGGCTCCTGGGAGCTCTTACGGCGCTGCTGTACGCTGGTGCAGGCCGCTGCTCTTTGCTCGCTCGCTTCCTGCGGCTCGGCCGAGGCCCGCACCGCTCCGGCCAGCCCAAGCCACGCTCCTACCTCTCCTGCTGCTGCTGCAGCGCGGTGTCAAGCGAGCGCTGCAGCTGCCTTAGCTTGCGACGTGTTTGGAAGCAGTCTTCGCAGCGCTCCTCCTCAACAGCGAAACGCACGCGCTTTTTGGATGCCATTTGGTTGCCGACAGTTTTGGGACCTCAATGACAAGGGTGGCTTCGTGTCGGCTGAGCACTACCAATGTGTCCTAGCATCCTGGCGCCAGCAAGGCACCTTGCTCAAGTACCTCGAGGAGTGCCGAGCGCGCAAGCATGGCACGTTTGCAGCTAGCCCCGTGTGCATCTGTGGCTGCACCGCGCGCGCATCGTGCACATCCTTCAGCGCTTACTTCTTGCTACCATGCAAACGCATGTTGCAAGCATTGCTGGCACTGCCTTCAATGGCATGTGCAAAACTACGCAGCTGTGAGCACACATCAGGGACGTGGAGTAGGCGGCATGCCTGCAGGCAAGCAATGCTGCTGCCGTCTCAGCAAGCACGGCATGCAGGATGCTCTCGCCACATATTGAAAGGCACCGGACAGACAGCACAGTCGGGTGGCACTGTGCTAGACACACAGCGGCGTCAGCTCGAGCAGGTGAGCCAGCCACTGGCAGGGAGGGCGTGGCACAGCCGTGAAGGCAGCCAGATCCAGATCCCAGCGGCTGAAGGCGCGGGACAGGGCGGGCAGGCGGGCCGCCGCCACTGGCCCGAGGCTGGCCTCCAAAGCAGCAGCCAGCGCAAGCAGCGGCGGCGCCGCCGCAGCTGCACACAGGGTGGGCGCGGCAAGGCTTTACGCAAGCCAGGTGCAAGCGAGATGGCTCGGGCTGAACCAGCCCAGCAATCCCTGGGAGTTCCCCTCTCTGCGCCCTGCCTACACACCATCTCTGCTTGTCGCCCACCTGCATGCATGGCGTGGGGCGCTGCTCCGCCGCCCAGGCTGGGCTGTGGCACACGGTGCAGCACCAGCAGGTCCTGCATTAGTACCGGCTCATCCACCCCCTCTGCAGCTTGGTCGGTGCCCAGCAGGGCGAGGAACTGTGCCAGCCCATGCGCCACCTGCAGGGCAGCAGCTGGATCATAAGCTGGGTCTCCAGCAGCAAGCGTACCCTCGTCTTGAAGACAGACCAGGGACCGTTGTGACCAGTGCCGGGCGCGTGCCACCATCCAACCCCACGGCGGCACCCTGCACCTTGCACTGTTGTCAGGCAGCGCCTGCGCCAGAATGCTGGGCCTGCTGCTCGTGCTGCTGCCCCGGATGCACCTGCCACCGTCGTCCTGCCACCATCACCTGCGTGTCAATGACACCTTGCAAGTTGATGCTACGCCCCGGGAAGTCGGACAGAGCCTGGGCGGCGGGGCGGCAGTCGTGCAGGACCTGCAAGGGGAGGGCAGGGGGTTGACGTTCGGGGGTGACCACAGGAGCGAGCGGTGACTGGCAGCCGGCGGGGCATGGACAGCTGCCTTCATCACCCCGTTGCCACCTGCTGTCACAGCGGCGTGTGCCAACCTGCACCACGTTGCACCAAACTTGCCTTGGTCAGCTGCGGGTTCTCCAGCACAGCAGCCAGCAGGCGCACTGCCGCTTTCCTGTCCGCTGGCGGCATGGAAGCCAGATCAAACACGTAGCACGTGCCGGCAGCGCTGCCGGCACTGCTTGCTGGCCCTGGAGCAAACAGGCTGACGACCAGGGCCCCTGGATCGCTGCCAACATGGCTGGGCTCACAAGCCATGCCAATGCGGCCGCCAGGAGCTATCAGCAGGGCGGCCACTGCTGCACCCGCTGCATGCTCAGAGCTGATTGCACGGACAGTCACCTGGCTCGGCACGCCTGCCACCGCAGAAGCAGCGGGTGGTGGCTGGGCGGCTGCCATTGGGGCGGGTGGCGCTGGCTGCGGCAGCGGCACCGGCGGGGGTGGTGCATGCGCCGTGGCAGCACGTGCTGTAGCTGCCTCAGGCTCTGCCTCCGAAACAGAGAAGCTC
This sequence comes from Chlorella sp. Dachan, assembly GCA_006782975.1. NCBI lineage: Eukaryota > Viridiplantae > Chlorophyta > Trebouxiophyceae > Chlorellales > Chlorellaceae > Chlorella > Chlorella sp. Dachan. Next base: position 1,366,890 of record RRZL01000032.1, read on the forward strand.
CACCCCTCAAACTCTGCATCATCTCTTTCAGCCGCTGGCTGAGCGGCTGCCTGCTGTGTGGGGCCAGCAGCCACTGGCTGCCGTGCCGCGGCGGCAGCACTTGAGCCAGGGTGAGGGGGCTTCAGCAGCAGCTGCACCTGCCCGTGTTCGCTGCCGCCCGCCTGCTGCCACCCATCCTCAGTAGGAGCAGGCACGCCCTGCAGCTGCACCAGCCCAGCCAGCTCTGGTGCTTGCAGCACTCTGAGCAGGGAACCGCCAAACTGGCCCCTGTAGCAGGCATGGACAGCCTGGTCCTTGCCGCGCAGCAGCTGCTCAAAGCCGGTTTGAGCCGCCTTCAGGCTGACCGGGTGCTGGCGGAAAGTCAAAGTGTCTACTTTCTCCAGGCCTTCAGCCAACAGGGATCCAACTGCCAGCTGCAGCAGCTGAGCTGTTGGCGTGCTGCCTGCATGGGCGGGGGGAAGCTCGCAACCGCGTTGTGCCAAGCCCATCAAAAGAAGGGATGCGCGTCCGTCAAACAAGCTAGCAGAGCAGCAGCAGCTTGCTGGCAGGCGATATTGGGCTGGGTGCATCCTGGAGGCACCACCAAGGCACCCACCTGCGATCCCTGCAGTCAGCTGGTTCCTCAAAACCCACACAGCACCGCCGCGGCTGAGCGAGCCCTTAGCTGGCCGCTGTACTGTGATCTGCAAGCTGCCGCTCGCGGCCGGCTGCCGTGCTGCATGCTGCGCCACCGGCGCCCTGTGCGCCGGGCCGGAGGGAAGCGGCACCAGCCGCGCCGCTTGCGCTGGCGGCGCTGGGCGCTTTGCGTACGGCTTGAGCCAGTGCAGGCGCGCTGAGTAGTAGGTGGCCTGCTTGCCGGACAGGTTGCCGCGGGCAAGCAGACCGGCCGAGTGCAGCTTGTGCAGCAGGTCAGTGGAGCCCAGCCCAGGCTGGCGGTAGGCGGCAGCCACATCTGGGCGGGCGCTGGGCAGCGCTTTGAGCATCACCTCCCCGGCCTGTGGCGGGGGACGGCATGGCACAAGGGAGCAGCAGGTGGAGTTTGGTTGGCGGGCGGCACACAAGGGAGCAGCAGTGGGGGTTGGGTTGGCGGGCAAGCCTCGTAACGTGTCGTCCACGCAAGCCCGACTGCCCGCCCTATGGCATACCTGCTGCTGGGCTACTGGCCGCAGCCCGAAGCGACCGTCCTCCCCCACAAGGCCCTGCTCCAGCAGCGCTTGCAGGAGCGTACGCTGCAGGCTGGCCTCGATGCCTTGTCCGCGCACCCCGCTGGCTGCCAAGGGCCGCAGGAGGGACAGTGCCGCTGCCCGGTTCTCAATTGGGGTGCCAACAGGGGAGAAGTCCAGCATGATGTACGGTAAAAAGTCCCCATCTGCGCGGAGGGGTGGAGCGGCAGGGTTACCGTGTTGGCCGTGTCGGCGGCGGCAAGGCAGCGGCGGTGGCGGCGGCGACTTCCATGTGGGGTGTCGTGCCGCGCCCATACTCGCGCACTCTGCTTACACCGTCTCACTATTCACTCACCCGGGGCAAGAGGGTACGCCATGGGCGAGGAGGCGAGTCTCGGCCCCCGTAAACCCAAACGCCGGGCCCTCGTCACGTCTGCTGGATGCCACTCATAGGATCGTGCTAGCCGCCCGGCAAGCGATCAATCCAAAGCTGCTCTGCTGGGAGGGCTATGGGGTTCTACGCCCTGCCGCGCTGCCGCCACATCGTGGGCTGCTGGCTTTGTGCCACAAGCATCCGCATCTGGCAATGCTGCTGCTGGACACGACACCATCTGACTGGCACCATGCCCACCTTCCGTTCCGGTTGCTTTCCGGCTGCTATGGTCACAGGTCCGTTGCAGACCGACCGGGCAATGCCAGCCTGCCAGCCTGGCTGCCGACATCAGAACAGCGCAAAGGGGGTAGCATACAGGCGAAGCAAGGTTTTGGGAAGCAAGGCAAGACAGATCAGGAATCAAATACATGCTGGTACACACTAGATCTATGTGAAACAGGCATACGCAGGGCCGCAGATGTCTGCGCTCGGCTGTCGATGCGGCCACACTGAGAGGGTTGGGTGCAGCACCGTCCAACCCAGCGAGCCTGCATGGCCAGCTGCCCGCCAGCGCCTGCTCTAGCTGACGGCCAGATCCCGCAGCACCTGCGCCCAGCGCGTGAGGCTGGCCTGCGGCTGGTCCGCTGGCTGTCCTTGCCTTGCCAGGTCGAGCAGCAGCAGCAGCCGCTTGATGGGCACGTCTGCATCCGGCAGCTCCGCCACCGCGGCATCCAGCTGGCAAGCGGGAAGAAGGGGGCCGGAGAGGCCAAGAGGGAGTGAGCGGAGTGAGCCACGGTTGATGGCCATGACTGGTGCATGGACCAGTCAATTGGCATGGCGAGCGTCAAGGGCGTGTATCGGCGCATGGTAGCGAGGCAGAAGGTAGGCCCAGCGGCAAGCGTGCTATCTGACTGGAAATGGGGCAGGCAAAGCAGGCAGGGCGCACCTCTGGGCCGCTGAAGGCGCGCAGCTGCGACAGCACGCTCTTCTGCTCCACCTGGTTGAGCAGCGGCACGTGCAGCGCGACGTTGAAGGCCGCCGCAAGCTCCATCTCCTGCCACAGGTAGAGGCGAGGGGATTGCACGTTGGGCGTGAACGTGGCCGAGGTGCGCGGAGGCAAGGACCGAGACAGAAGGCTTTGCCACCCCGCCTGATGCTGCAAGGAGAGACCGACGAATGACGAGCTGCGGATGGCCAAGTGTGCTGCCACGCCACCTCCACCTGTGGCCACACGCCACACCGGCTGCGGCGGCGCTCATGCGACTGTAAGCCCGCACCTGCATGACCAGGCCCAGGCTGGTGGTGCCCACCACAAACAGCTTGCGGCCCTCGGGCGGCTGCTTCTTCAGCAGCACCAGCAGCGTCTGGGGCAGGGAGGGAGGGGGAGGGCATGGGAAGCAGATCACTGCTGGGCAGACAGCGGCACGCTAGGCCCCGAGCGGCTGCTTCGGCAGCAACACCACCATGGCCAAAACAGCATTACGTGTAGACGCGGATCGGCAACGCATGCACCCTCCCGCGCACCAATCCAGCAGCCTTCCAACCCAACCCCATGCTGCCCAGCTGCCCACCTGCAGCACCGCATTGGAGAATCGGGGGCCGATGGCCACGTACTCCAGCAGCCGCTCGATGTCGTCCAGCACAATCACGCTCAGCGGCGACTGCGGGCCACAGAGTGGGAGGGCACAGGAGAGCAGGTTTGCGGGCAGAGCGTCTGGCGCACGCCTGGGGCATGCCGGTGTGCTTGTGCGGTGGCTGAGCGCACATGCGGCATCGCCCAAGCAGCATGCAGGCGCCCATGCCCCCAGCAGCTGCGCCTCCGGTGCCAAATGCTCCAGGAGCAAGAGGAGGTCCATTCTAGGCCCACCTTGTAGGCGTCGTCAAACACCTTGGCGATGTTGCTGCACTTGGCCTGCTCGCTGTAGCCCACCATCGCCTCCGCACTGATCACCTGCAAGGCACGTGCGGGGTCCGGCTCTGAATCATATGCGCAATCTCGAGTGCGCGCCAGCTCGCTTGCAACGTGTGGTGGAGACACGACTCGTGCACCCTCCAGCCCTGTCCTGCTGTGGCAGCAGCACCCCACCACGTGCGGGAGCACACAAGCAACGCAGCACACCTTGACGAAGGGGAAACCGCTCTCGATGGCCAGGGTGGCCGCCAGCGCCGTCTTGCCGGTGCCAGCTGGCCCCTCCAGCAGGCACGTGATGAGCGGCGTGTTTTCGCTGCTCTTCACCTGCTGCACTAGCGTGCGGCACGAGGACAGCAGGTGCTGGTACCGCGCCCCGTAGTCAATCATGCCTGCAATCAGCATACAAGATGGGCTGAGCCGTTACGAGACGTCTCCCATGGGGTGCATGATGCCAGCTGCTTGGCAGATTGCCAGCTGCAACCTAGCGCCTGTCTCTGCAAGCAGTGATTGCTGGTGCAGACCAGCGCAGCCCCTCACCGTGCAGGCGATAGCTTTCCAACCAAATAAGCCACCCGCAGCCTGCTCAACCTAGTCTGCAGCAACACGGAGCCTCGACAACGCCCTCACCGTGCAGGCGGTAGCTCTCCAGCGACTCGATGACGGCGCCAAAGGCGGGCTTCACCTCATCCAGCGCTTGCAGGAAGTCGGCCATGGTGACCTGCGAGCAGGGGGGAGCGGACAGGTGTGAGGGAGCGCTGCAAAGGGTACGGCTGTGGTACAGACCACTGACAGTGCAAGGCATCGCCGCCGACCAAGGCGCGAAGGGAGGCACATGTAGCGTTGCGCTGCTGCCCCTGGTCAATGCACCTGCAGGTTGAAACGCATTTTAACACCCACCTTGATTTCCTCCTCCTCAATGGGCTTGGTGAGGTCGGACACATCCACCTGCAGCAGGGGCAGGGGGGCGAGAGTGCCTCACCTCACACCACCCATCAAGTTGGCTGCTTCAGGCGCAGACTGTGCTGAGCCAAACATGGGCGTGCAGCAGCTATACACAACGCCCACTGCCCACAGCAACCCCTTCAATTTGGCCGCCTGCCGATGCAAACAGCGCCGCCCACCCAGCACAGCCGCACCCACCTGGCGGTTGAGCGCAAACGAGGTGGCGCTCTTGACGAGGCCCTCGATCTCGGCTCCCGAAAAGTTCTTGGTGCGCGCCGCCAGCTCAGCCAGGTCCACGTCCCGCCCCAGGAACGAGTTGGTGGCCATCTTGCTGGTGTGGATCTGCCAGGGTGAACGGGGGTGGGGAAGGGGCGGCAGCACCAGGACGTGAAATGAGCATATGGGAACGGGTTACGGGTGGGCGGCAACGCTGGCAAGGGGGCAAGCACGGGCAGCAATGCAACCTGCCCATTCTGAGGCCTCGTTGCTCGGTTGGAGGCCACAGAACCACACTGCTTTCCGATGCTCACCTTGAGGATCTGCACGCGACCCTGCTCGTCGGGCAGCCCAATCTCCACCTGCACCTCCAGGCGGCCGGGGCGCAGGAGCGCCTCGTCCAGCATATCACGCCTGCACCCAGTGCGAGCAGGGAGAGGCAGTGTGCAACGAGTGGGCACGGCTGAATGACGAGCTGCCGGCAGCAGCAGCTACCAGGCCCCAGATGCGCCCCCTCGTGCTCCAACTGGTCAACGCGGCAGGCAACAGGCGCCAAACAGGGGAGGTGGGCGGGCACAGCATGCGGCATAGCGTCTGGCCACCTGGGCCCTGCCGCCGCCCTGATGCCACCCACCGGTTGGTCATGCCGATGAGCAGGATGTTGTTCAGCGCGTCCACACCGTCAATCTTGGTGAGCAGCTGCAGCAGACGGGCAGCAGGACAGCATGCAGTGAGCAGGATGCGGCGTCGCAGGATGCCGCCACGTGTGTGCAGTGGTGCAGCTTCACCCTCCTTGGCTGAACTCCAACAGAGGATGTTCGCTCTGCAGCTCATGTGCCGACATAAACAAAGCATGGCTAGTGCCATTGGCTGCCGCCATTCCAATAGCTCCATCCTGCTGCACCCAGCCGCCCACCTGGTTGACGATGGTGTCGTGCACACCGGAGCCGTCGCGCACCGAGCCGCGCGCCTTGCAGATGGCGTCGATCTCGTCGAAAATGATGACGTGCAGGTCTGCACGGCGTCCAGCAAGCCCAGCGATCTGCTTAACTCCAACAGCAACCTGATCTTGGAAACCCACGTGGCTGCCCAGCTGACGTTTCCACGGCGCATCCCAACACAAGCGGCACCGCCCACTGCTGCAGCTCCTGCTCTCACACATCCTGCACTGCCCAAAACCGGTTGAGCCACGCACCCGAGGCCTCTCCAAGCTTGGCATAGTCCACCTCCGCCTCCTTGAACAAGTTGCGGATGTTCTCCTCGCTGGCACCCACGTACCTGGGCAGGTGGGGGGGCGCAAGGGGCAGCAGCGGGCCGGTTTCAGGCAGGCAGTGCAAGCAGGACGGTCCTGCCGCATGTGCCATGCCTGCCTTGGCATGCATGGGCATTAGGAGGCCCAAACTTTTGCCGTTGTAATCTCGCCCTGCGATGTACAACTCCACAGCTCGCTGCCCGCACAAGATCCGCACGCTCACTTGTTTAGCACTTCCGGCCCGTTCACAATCTTGGGCTCCTTGCCGTTGAGCATCTTGCCAATCTGGCGCGCAATCAGCGTCTTGCCCGTGCCTGCGGCAGGGATACGAGGGAGGCTGGGGTCCCGTGTGCCTTCTTTCTTGCAAGCTGGACCAAAGCGCCATGCGCAGTACGACCAACCACTCCACATGCCTGCCAAGGCACTGCCCGGTCCCAGCAACCGTGGGCACTCCGCAGGAAACACTTCGACGCCACTGCACAGCACGCCTCGCACAGCGGCCCCCTCGCCACCGGCACGCGCACCTGGCGGGCCAAACAGCAGCACGCCGCGCACGTGGCGGATGCCCAGCCGCTCCACCACGCTGGGCGGGAAGACGCGGGAGGCAAAGGCGCGGCGGAAGATCTGCTCGAATTGGTTGTCCAGGCCGCCGATGCCCAGCTTCTCAAAGTTGAACTCCTTGTGCTTGAACAGCTGCGGGGTGGAGGGTGGAGTACGGGGCAGGGCGCGGCACATATGTTTGTCAGGGGCTGCGCGGCATGGGCGGCGTGGCAGGTGCTGCAGCAGTGTGTTGCTGGGTGGCCTGCAGCACCGGCAGACAGCAACCTGACTCGGCAAACTGACAATGTGCACAGCAGTGACGTGGCACCACAGCACCCAATAGCAAGCCAGGGTCACCCACCACCCACCTGCGTCTTCACTGCCGCCGCCTTCTGCCCCACGATCCGGATGCCGCTGCCGTGCTGCGTCTCAAACGTGTAAGCGCTGTCCGCCACCAGCAGGCCGCTCTGCGCGCTCAGCTGCTCCGCATTCAGGTCGGCCACCATGATGCCATTCACTGTGAGCAGGTAGTTGGAGCCCTGGATAGAGGAAGAGATGGGGAGGGGGGACTGCCGGTCAGCAGGGTTTGTCGGCAGCTGGGGACAAACCGTGGTCCATGCAGACGGCAGGTGCTTGCCCAGGGCGCCACGACTGGGCTGCAGCATGCAAACGCACCAGCGCTACAGCAAAGCAGCGGCGCACCTGGAACTCAAATGTGAGCTGCTGGCCCACGGTGAGCACCTGGCCCGCGTAGCGCAGGGCCAGGTGTGCAGACAGCTCCCGCGCATCAAACTGCCGCTCCACGTCCTTCTGTGCCGCCGACTTGGTGATGAAGCTAACCTGCAGGCACCGGCGGCGGCCTGTGAAGCCACCCAGGCACCGGCGGCACCCTGTGAAGCCACCCGTGACTAGCATTGGCAGCCTGCAGACAGGTCACGGCTGGTGTGTCGCCAGGCCCCCCAAAGCGCTGCGATGCCGTTGATTCACCCACCTCTGCAGTCAGCAGCGCAATCTCAAAGCCGGAGCGCGGCGCCACAAAGTGCTGCACCGTCACGGTGTCGCCCGCGGAGACGAGCAGGTTCTGCAGCAGTGTCGCAGGGGTGGTTGATGTGGGTGCTTGAAAAAATGACGACCGCGGCAGTGCTGCGCAGTCAGAGCATCAAGCACACGAGGCGCAAGACGGCTCGGCCAGCACGGGAGGGCCAGCGGGCAGGCGAGCGGCATCCAGGCTGCCAAGGGCGTGCTTGGCAGGGGCGCACCCGGCGGTGAATTGCGTTCAGCCCGATGGTGCCGGGCTGCATCTGCGGGTGCCCCTCCACCGTGTAGACCCTGCGCATTGCAAAGGCCAGACAGACGCCGGCCTTGTGCAGACAGGCACAGCAGACAGGCAGAGCTGCAGCAGAAGCAGACCACGGCACCGGCGCCCGCGAGCAACAGCCGGCACCATTCGGTCTCCAGCGCTGCAACCACTTGATCTCCAGCGCTGCAGCCCCGGCTCACATGCCGCCCAGCTGGATGTAGCCCAGCGCAGCGACGGGGTCATCTTGCGCCACATACAGGCGGTTGGTGCGGGCCAGCTCCTGGGGGCAGGCAGGCAGCAAGGGACGGCGGCGGCGTGAGCGGCAGCAGCAGCGGCGGCAGGGGCAGGGGGCTGGGGGCGCCACTGCTGGCAGCCGGGTGACATGGGCACACATCCCCCACCCTTGCCAGCCTGCAGGCGACTGCCCAGGGACGCTCCAGCGCGTACCGGGGCGGGGCAGTTGGTCACTGCGAGCTGGAAAGCCATGGCGGCGGCCACAGCAGCGGAGTAGACCGCTCACTGACGCTGCAGGGGGTGCCAGAGATCCCTGGCGAGTTTGAGCACTTGCCGCGCGTTGACTGGAGCCTGTTCCGCTGCTTGACCGTCCCCAGGCGAAGATCTGGCGGTCGGGGGTGTCGTGATCGGGGCGGATGGCGGCCTGGAAAGGGAACAGGCGCCGAATTGGCAGCAATGCTGTGTGGGGCACAGCAGGGGGGCTTGGTGCCTAGGGCAGCTTGCCTGCCCACCGATCGCCCGCCCAAGAGGGCCCCGGCACCCCAGCAAGCAGCCCGCAGCTATGCAGCGCAGTCGCAGTGCCCTGCAGGCGGCAGCGCGGCTCTACGCCGCCAGGGTGGGTTTGTGACGCCCCCGGCGTGTCTTGGGTGCATGCCGAGCGCCCTGGGGCACGCACCCGCCTAAGGTTCTGCCCGGTGACTGACTTGCAGGGAGCGGGCGTGGGAACGAGGGCCCTGCACGCGCTGGCGGCCCCTGGTGAGGGTTTGGGCTCCCCGTATGCCGGGAAGAGTGCCGGAGCGGCGCGGGAGCTGGGGTGGCAGCCCGCCGCCGCCCACCGCCGCTCTCCTGCCGCCGCCTGCCCGCAGGCGCCTCGGCAGCAGCGGGCACGCGGGCGCAATGGCCTGCGGCTGCGGCGCTGGCCGCCAGCAGGCTAGACGCCCCGCTGCTGGCACGCAGCATTACCGGCTCGGCAGCGGCGCTGGCGGACATCAACGTGGCGGTGCCCAGCATGGGCGAGAGCATCACTGAGGGCACTGTGGCAGTCATCCTCAAGCAGCCAGGTGGGCGCGCCGCCGCTGCCAAACCATGGCAGGTTTGCACCGCGCAGTGCCCATGCATGCGTGGCTGCTACATGCAAGGGGGGCTGGCAGTTCGACGCCTGCGCCAGGGTGCCGCTGGCGGGCGGAAGCCGCACCCGATGCTGGGGACGGATCACCTCATCACCAGTCACATGTGTGCAAAGCGGTGCCACGGCCAGCTCATA
>RRZL01000032.1:1385717-1397551 GCA_006782975.1 Chlorella sp. Dachan
GGGCGGCGTGCCGGTGCTGGTGCTGCCCGCCGACGCCTTCCCGCCAGAGGCCTTCCCGCTGCCCGTTGCGGCCGCGGCGCCAGCACCCGCAGCACTGCCGGCCGTGACGGCCAGCCCCAAGGCGCTGTCGGGGCTGAGCGGCGGCGCCAAAGTGTGCGAAAACTGCGGCACCGCCAGCACGCCGCTGTGGCGCAAGGACAAGCAGACGGGCATGCTGATGTGCAATGCGTGCGGTGAGCTGCTGCTCGCAGGCTGCCCTTTTGCCCTGCCTGCATGCCTGTGTGCTGGGTGCTGGGTGCTCGTGAACCTGCTCGGCACGTGCGGATTGGGTGCAGCTGGTGCGCCACTTCCGTGCTTGAGCTGCCGCAGCAGCCTGCTGATGCTTCCTCTGCGCACACTGCTCCTGCTGCAGGCATCTTCTTCAAGCACCACCAGAAGCACCGGCCTGTGGAGCTGGCGCTGCTGCCGGCGCGACACCACGCGCAGCACGGCAGCAGCCACCACCGGGCGGGCGCAGCAGACAGCGACGGCGAGGAGGGTGCAGCCGCCTGGGAGCCGCACCGCGTGCGCCGCCGCACACTGCCGGCTGCAGGTGGGCAGCTGGGTGCGGACGCACGGGGTGCTAGGCTCTCCAAGCTTGGCCGCTACCGTGCATTTCACCAGCCTCGCGTGATGCTGTGCGGCTGCACTGCTGCTGCCGTCACGCCCTGCGGCTGACAAAACACCTCTTGCCTTCCCCTGCTGCCACAGAGTCCGACTACAGCGAGCAGTCGGATCAGGACACCGAGGGTCGGCGGCGGCCACAGCGGCCGCGCCGCGCAGCCCGCCAGGCAGCCGAGGAGTACCTGCACGAGCTGGCGGGCGATGCTGCGGCTGCCGCCCCTGCTGTGGGTGCTGCGCCGGGCGCTGCTGCCGGCGAATCGCTGGACGCCGCCACCTACGAGAGCGATGGCGGTGAGCAAGCTGGAGCAGGGGGCAGGGTGGCTTGTCTTGGGCAGAAACAAGGCTGCTAGCGTATTGCTGCTCGTCAACGTTGAAGGGGCTGTTGAAAGTGCTGTTGATGGTGCGCATGCTTGGCTGGGCGGTGCTTTGTGCTTGCTTTGTGCTGACCTGCCCTGCTCCCCCTCTCGCCTGCCCACCTGCAGGCAGCGAGCTGTCGAGCGTGCAGCTGCTGGACGAGGCCACCGCGGAGCAGCAGCGTGTGGCGCTCATTGAGCGCCTGGTCAAGGAGGCGCTGACCGCCGACTTTGAGGGTGGGTGCTGCTGTGATCCTTAGTATAACAGGCTGGATTTCAGGTGCTGCATGTCTTAAATGCAGCGTTTCCAGCATGCCCTGCCCCCGTGCTTCTTCGCATGTGCCAGGCCGACCCACCCTGCCCTCCCGCCTGGTCCTTACTGCTGTGCAGGCGCCATCGAGGGCCTCAAGTCTCTGAAGCAGGCGCGCATCACCGACCCCGCCACCGGCCAGTCGTACGGCCTGGTACGGCTGTACGCCGACCCTGGCGAGCCGGCGGCAGTGGCGCACCCGCACAAGGCGGCGCACAAGCAGGCCGCTGCGCGGCATGCCCACCCGCGGCCCAGCAGCCACGGCCACGGCGGCAGCAAGCCCAGCCAGGCCTGCTTCAACTGCGGCACCACCAGCACGCCGCTGTGGCGCAAGGAGCGGGAGACGGGCCACATGTATTGCAACGCCTGCGGCATCTACAAGAAGACGCACGGCGTGGAGCGGTGCGCTGCTGCTTGCCTGGGAGGCTGTGTGGTGTTTGTGGCCGTAGCAGGTGGGGGGGCTGAGAGCTGAATCGCACTGCGGCTTCATCTGCCAGCACTCTGCCGCTGGTTAAACCGTCTCCCACGCCTCTCCTCACACGCTGCCCTGCCTCGCTCCTCCACCCTGTGCCGCAGGCCGCTGGGCACCGCCCGCTTCAAGCAGTACGCTGGCCCTGGTCCCCAGGCCAAGGGCAAGCGTGGCAAGGGCGGCAAGGCCAAGCGCGGCGGCAAGGCCAGCAGCCCCGCAGCGCACAGCGACAGCGAGGCGGAGCCGGAGCCTGCAGAGGAGCTGTGGGCCAGCGATGTTGAGCTGGCAGCAGAGGCAGCAGAGGAGCAGGGCCAGCCGCAGCGGCAGCGCCGGCGGCCGGCCCCCGAACCAGGGGCGGCAGCACCAGCGGCACCAGCAGCCTCTGACGAGCAGCGCACCATCTCAGGCCGTCCTGTGCGGCCACCCCGCAGCCGGCTGGGCGAGGCAGCTGCTGTGACGTCTCCAGAGCTGGCTGCCGCTGAGGCGGCACAGCTGGCAGAGGCGGAGGCTGTGGAGGTCATCCGCCGCCAGACGCAGCTGCCCGCTGTGCCAGGCCTGTCGCTGTTCAAGGCGGCCCCTGTGGCGGCGCCGGGCCCCTTCCTGCCACCGGTGCTGCTGCCGCAGGCGCCGCCGCTGCCGATGGGGCAGCAGGGCATCACGCTCAGCACCTCATCAGACGCCTCCGCTTACAGCCAGCCAGCAGCAGCTGTGCTGCCGGCCGGCGGCGCCACGGCCTCCTCGCTGCCTACAGCCTACGGCGTGCCGGTTCCCAGCGCGCTGAGCAGCGGCATTGATGCCGGTCTGGCTGCACTGGCGCCCATGCCTGGCCTACCGCTGCCGGTGACGGCTCTTGGCACGTGGCCAGCGATGCCGCAGCACCTGTCTGGCGCGCCGCAGCTGCAGTGGGCCGCTCCGCTGCCCCCGCGGTATGGCGAGCCAGCGCTTGGCGCCCTTCCGCTGCCTGGCGTGCCGCTGCAGCCGTGATGACGCCAGCTGTTGCGTCTCAAACAGGTGCGGCCACCCGAGAAGGTGAATTTGGTCCGGTTTGGTTGCAGGCGGCAACTGGGGTTTGGTCGACGTGCTGTGCCACGCAGGCCGCCCGGCAAACTTGGCAGTTGTGTGACACTCCGCCCTCTCTGCTCCCTTGGCCCACACTGTGCTGCAGGCGAGCACCATGTGCCCCTCAGCCACCACCAGCCCCCCTCTTACCCCGGCCTGCGGCCCAAGCCTGCCAGCGCCGCTGTACCACCACCCTCCCTCCCGCATTGGTGAGCGAGCAAGCCCCTTCCTTATTTGTTCACACGTCCTTTGGTTTCTGCGCTTCTTTGCCCGGCCACGCTGCCCCCAGCTGTACCACCACCCCAGCAGCCGGCCATCACCCGCTGTGGCTGTTTTTTGTGCCCGCCTGCATCCATCCATCCCGGTTACTGCTCAGCCCTCCCGCCGCCACATTGGAACGCGGCGGCGGCGTGCCCGTATCTAAGCACCACCACAGACAACAGCATGTGTGCCATAGCCCTGTGCCCTGCCCCCCCCCAGAACGACCCTTCTGCCATGTACCCCGCCGGTCCCCTACCCGCTTTTGTGCCACCACCCTCCACCCCACCCCTCAACGCCCCTCAGCTCCTTTCCGCCCATCCTCGTTTCGTCGGCCCATGAAACCCACCATGCCCTATATGAACCCTTGCTGCCTGCCTCCTGGCGCCGCCTGACGTGCGCCCCTCTGTACAACACACCGCCTTGCTTCGATTCCGGTCCAGAGACTGGCCCTATTCCTCTGCTCCCTGCTCAACATGTCGCGACCTTTGCCCGGACTGGCCACTGACCAAATGGGGGACATTTTTAAGTCGCAGGGCTCTTTGAACATGCAGCCAGCACTTGTGTAAGAGAAGACAATCAACGGGGTGGCAGGCAGGCGGGTGGTGGTGTTCACATGCGTGCAGGATGGTGGTGGTGGTAGCCACCTCAATTCATCATTCCCCCCAGCCGCATTCAATTGGTGGGCTGCTTGCGCCTCCTAATTCCCACTGGGGTTGTCAGCCCTGCGTCGCCTCAGCTCCGGCAGAAGTCTACCGCAGGCCCCCGACCACTGCGGCAAGCCTCCACTGGGCTGCTGCCGAGCTGGGAGCAGCGGCGGCGCTGCTGGCGTGAGGCAAAGATGCCCTTCCCAACACCGACGCCCAGCACCTCTGCTAAGCTTGATCGTCGATCCCAGGCTGCACTTCCTCTGCAAATCTTCATCTTTGGACCTGGTGTCTGTGTGCAACTGCCCGTTCTGAGTGAGAATGTGCCGGCCCTCTGCAACCTGCGGCACGTGTGCACTGCTCCGCCATGCTACCCCTCATGAGTCTGCACAACACACGCCTCGCAGACCTTGCAAGCCCCACCAGGGTGCTTGTCCATCTCTCAACTGATCACGCCGGCTTCCAGGGCTTCACGCAAACGCCGCCGCTGCTGCCGCCATGCGGGCGCCGCTGCCGCCAGCATGCATGGCCGCTGTCGAGCGCTTGCTTGGCTTTGTTACAGCGCTCTCTCATCAAATTTGGCAGCATGAGCGGCGAGGAGGGCGTGCAACTGTTCAGCAGCAAGCCACAGGCCAAGAAGCGGCGGCTGGCAGCCCCTGCGGCCGCCCCCGATGCTGCGGAGCAGCGTGCAGCAGCATCGGAGGCGCCGCTAGAAGCGGCCAAGCCCGCGGCGGCGCTCGCGCCTGAAGACCAGCAGCTCGCCAGCGCCGAGCCGGGCAGCGAGGCCACCTTCCGGCAGCTGGGCCTGTCCGAGTGGCTGGACCGGGTGTGCGCCGGCCTGGGGATGCAGGCGCCGACGGCGGTGCAGCGCGGCACCATCCCTGCCGTGCTCGCGGGCCGAGACGTCATCGGCGTGGCGCACACCGGCAGCGGCAAGACCGCCGCCTTTGCGCTGCCCATCCTCCAGAAGCTGGCCAAGGACCCGTACGGCGTGTATGCGCTGGTGCTGACGCCCACACGGTGCGTGCGCGCCGGCATGTGTGCATCGCCGCCACGCCTGTAGCATTTCTGCGCCTGCCTCGGGCTCTCCGCTGCCGGATGCCTGCACCACCGCCCAGCTCTGCTTCAGTGGCTCCTTTTGTCCCCGGCACCTCCTGTTCTCAAAACCTCCCGCTCCCGAAACCTCCTGCCGCCTCCACAGCGAGCTGGCCTTCCAGCTGGCCGACCAGTTCCGAGCGCTGGGTGCCGGCATGAGCCTGAAGGACTGCGTAGTGGTCGGCGGCCTCGACATGCAGCAGCAGGTGAGCGCTCGGGGGCGTGGGAGAGGGGCCTCGTGAAGGTGGGCGGCCGGGACATGCAGCAGCAGGTGAGCGCTCGGGGGGCCCTGGTGGAAGCAGGGGGCCCCTAGTGGGGCATGCCCCATCGCACGCCATCCCTTTGCTGCAGTGCTGCATTGCATCCAAGGCAACTTGCTGTCAACTTGTCCCCCTGCGCAGGCCAAGGAGCTCTCCCGGCGGCCGCACGTTGTGATTGCCACCCCCGGCCGCCTGCGGGCCCTGCTGGAGATGGATGCTGAGCTGGCACGTGGCTTCTCCCGGGCGCGCTTCCTGGTTCTGGATGAGGCGGATCGCCTGCTGGAGCCCAGCTTTGAGTCGGAGCTGGCGGTGGTGCTGCAGGTGGGCCAGCTGCTCTGGGGTGGCTTGTTGGGTGCTGTGGGTTTGTCTTGTGCTAGATGACGTGGACCGGCCCCTGGACTCCAGCCACTAAATGCCGCACGTGCACCGTGGCTTGGTCCGTGCAGACCCTGCCGCCAGCTGCTGCTGTTCAGTGCAACCACACACCCTGAGTTGTGTCGCTGGCTCACACCTTGCATCTCCTAGCAGACTCTGCCCGCCCAGCGGCAGACGCTGCTGTTCAGCGCAACCATGACACGTACGCTGACGGAGCTGCAGAGCCAGCTGCTGACAGACGCGTACCACTTCCAGGTGTGCCGGCCGCTTCGAGTGATGGGGGGTCGGCTGGCCGCTGCTGCTGCCGCTGCGTGCCATGTGCGCAGGCCGCACTCCCTGCCAAGCGCTGCTCCGCCAACCGGCCTGGCCTGACCGGCAGCACCCACTCCCGGACGCCGCAGGCGTACGAGGGGCTACAGACGGCCCAGAAGCTGCGGCAGGAGTACCTGTTCATCCCCGCCAAGGCGAGTGGGTGCCGCGGCAGGCGGTAGCAGGCGCTATATTTGGCCACGCCTGCTGCGCAGCTCCAGCCACACGCAGCAAATATTGCAACCGAGTGCAGCTTGCCCACTTGCCGGTCTGTGAACAGCAGCAATGAATGGAAAAAATACATTATGCTGCCTGCGTCTGCAGGTCAAGGAGGTCTACTTGGCCCACCTGCTTGGGCAGCTGGAGGCGCTCAAGTGCCGGTCAGCCATCATCTTCACCGGCACGTGCAAGGGCTGCCACCTGCTGTCGGTGCTGCTGGAGGAGCTGGGCATTGCGGCCGCGGCGCTGCACAGCCACAAGCCGCAGAAGGCGCGGCTCGCGGCGCTGGACCGATTCAAGTCTGGCGCGGTGAGTCTGTCTGTTCATGAGGGGGTAGTGGCGAGCGGTGTGGTTCATGAGGGTTACTGCAGAGTTCAAGGCCGCGGCGCGGTGCATGCAGGGTGTGCACCATGGCGTATCGAGTGCCCGCAAGCTCGCTGTGGATGTGCCACATGCCAGCCGGCCTGTCGACTGCTCCTCTGCTCTACTGCTGTGCTGTGCTACCCACTTACAGGTGCCGGTGCTGCTTGCCACGGATGTGGCCTCTCGAGGCCTGGACATTCCAACAGTGGACCTAGTCATAAACTACGACCTGCCGCAGCTTGCGCGAGACTACGTGCACAGGTGCGGCTGCATGCTTGTCCTTTAGATGGCGCTGCTGCACGCTGGCTGGTGGGCGGTTCGTCTCAGGCAGCAACCAGCCTTCGCACGCTCTACAGCGTCAGTCAGGCTGCCGTTGCGGTGCAAGGTTATCACGCCAGGCCGCCGCCCATGCAGCACGCGTCGCAGCATGGCAGCCGGCAGCAACCGCGCTCGCCATCCACCCCCTGCCACGATGCAGGGTGGGCCGTACCGCGCGTGCCGGCCGGCGCGGCTGGTCGCTGTCGTTTGTCACACAATACGACATTGAGCTGGTGCAGCAGATAGAGGTGTGTTGTGTTGAGTGTTTAGGCAGTTCCACATGGGAGCGGCCACGGGGGCTGCCAGGTCAGTTGTGCATTGCAGGCACTTCATTCAGCTAGTGTGGCACGTAGAGGTCGGTCTATGTGCCCGCAAGGGTCAGTCCAGTCTGTGGTTGGTGGCATGCAGGGTCAGGGAGGGGGCTTGGCGTGTTGTGCACCGCATCTGTGCAACCTGCTTACTCCACTACAACACTTGCCGTACAGGCCCTGATTGGGCAGCAGCTAGAGAAGTACGAGCTTGAGGAGGCTGAAGTGCTCAAGGGCATCACAAAGGTGCGCTCGACCTCGGCTCAGTCAGCGCCCTCCGCCTTGTTCAGTTTGCTGGGCTCTTGACATGCGACCATGCCGTCAGTGCACTTGAACGTAACTGGAGGGCTGTTGCGGCCGGGTTGTCTTACATGCCTCTGTTGTCTACTCAATTATCACAATTCGTTGCATGCCACCCAACTGCCGCTACCCAACTGTGCTGGCCATCCAACCCAACCCATCCCAGGTGTACTCGGCAAAGCGGGCGGCGGCGCTGCGGGTGGCAGAGGAGGCGGCGCGAGGGTACGGCGGCGGTGCGGCAGCGGCCACGGCGGCAGCACGCAAGAAGAAGCAGCGGCAGAAGCAGGCGGCTGCGGCATGAGAGGCTGGGATCCTGTACGTGACTGCGTCAATTCGATGTCCGTTTAGCAGTGCTCTCACGCCTGCTGGCTGCTCGCCCCCTGCTGTCTCCCCGTTGTACCAACTCCTGCCGGCTGGGCGCAAGATGCGCTGGAAGAGTGTTACAAGTGAGGTGGTGCCGGCGTGCCCCGGGCGTCAGCCGCAGGGAGCCAGGCAGCAGAGAAAAGATAATGGCAGACGAGGTGAGGTGAAGCACAGACGGGGCAGCGGGGAAAAGGGCTGAGCTGCAACAGGAAAGCAGCGCTTATCGTGCCGACAGGAGCAGTGAGCGTCTCTCTTTCTTCAAGCAGGGATGGCGGTGCTGCAATCAACTGGAAGACTAACACAAGCAGGGGGGGACAGTGGGGGTGCAGGTAATTGGGGCTGCTATTGCAGTGCAGGGAACATAGGGTGGGGTGTGTGGTGAGGTGTGGCGCATCATGCGTTCGGGTCGGACTGGCCTGCAGGCGCGGCGCAGCGCAGCGAGCGCTGCTGCCGCTGCGTCGAGGCGCGGTTGGCGCAGCGTGCCGCCGCTGCTTCTACGGCTGCTGCTGCTGCTGCTGCTGCTGCTCTCACGCCGGCGCTGCTCAGTCCCAGCCCTGCCGCTTGCTGCTGGCAAAGATGGAGTAGATGACGAGACCAAACAGCTGGCAGGCGGCGGTGGGGAAGAACAGCGCAGAAGCCCACGAGCCGGTCTTGTCCAGCAGATAGCCCGCAAAAGTGACGCCCAGCACGCCGGGCAGCGCGCCCGCCGTGTTGCTCAGGCCTGCGGGCGGGGTGGGGTCGCGATTGGGGAGGGGCAATGTGAGCGCAAGTGTACGTGTCGAGTGGGCGCGGCGAATCGCTGCTGCCCACTGCACCACATGCCGGCGACAGAGCCCCCGCAAGCTTGCCAGCGCACTCGCCACCCTGCATGGCTGCCCTCCCAACTCAGCAACACCCTCGTGGGTTGGTGGTCGGCCAACTCGAGCTCACCGAGCAGGGCGGCAGCATATTTGGGCGACAGGTCTTGGTGGTTGCAGTACAGGCCGGCGCGCGCCCAGGCGCCCAGCGCAAAGGCGAGGGACATGATGCCCACAATGAGCGCCGCGGGGCCAGTGCCAGGGGTGGTGGGCGTGAGGAAGGCCAGGGCAATCATGCACACGGCGGGGCCGGCAAAAGAGATGCCCTGCGGGGGCGGGGCGGGCGGCGGGGTGGCAGCAGGTGTCAGGGAGGGGAGTCGAGGGCTCGGTTGAGAGCTCGGTTTGAGAGCTGAGTTTGGGAGTTCGGCAGCATGCCGCGCGCTCTCACGGGCCAGCAACGGGATCGCACTCCGCAGCCGGGACACTTGAGAGGGAGGTGGCAGCGCTGCAAGGGGCGCACGCCCAGCGACCCAATGGCAAGGTGCCGTGCGCAAAGACCATGCGCAGTGCACGCAGACCATGCATCTGCGCTTTTGTGCCTAGGCGTACCTGCGACAGCTTGCGGACGTGGGTGACCTCCCAGCCGCGCTTCACCAGGCCATCTGCACAGGGAGCAGCACATGCGCGAGGGCACAGGTCAGCATGGCGATGGCAAAGCCGCAGTTGAAGCAGTCCGCTGCATGCCTCGCCAGAAGCAACCGCATATGGGAGGGCTTTGTGGGTATCAGTGTGCACTGCTGGTCGGCGCGGCGCGCGCCCACATGCCATCGCAGCTCACCCGCAATGGGGCCCACAAACTCACCCGCAATGGGGCCCACAAACGGCGTCATGATTGTCATCGAGATGTAGGGGATGAGCGTCAGCAGGCTGCTCTTCTCCACATTCAGGCCTGCTTGCAAGGCAAGATAGGGCAGCACGAGTGAGATGAGATCCAGCCGAGCCTGGCTAGGGGTCCCATCAGCCAATACTAGCGCAGTGCACGTGGACGTACAGCAGTGGCCCCGCCCAGGGAGCCTACTCCTGACACCAGTCAGCCCGGTGCATAGCCCCATGTCAGCAGCTTCCCCGTCCAAGCTCACCCAGAGCCATCTCAAAGTAGGAGGGCAGCCAGGCCAGCAGGGTGTAGTAACCCCAGTTGAAGCAGAAGTGGGCCACAATGACCGCCCACACGGGTGCGCTGCGGGGCGAGGGAGGGGCAAAAGGCCCGGGGCGGGTGAGGTGGCGAAGCACGCGATGGCGGCAGCGCAAAGTCACAGCCACGCAGCGATGCAACAGTCACAGCCAGCTGGGCGAGGCGGGTGGCATACAAGCTCTGCATCCAGGCAGGCCCTGCTGCGCGTCCCTCAACTAGGAAACATGTTCGCACCTGGCCAGGAACTTGCCCCAAGGCACGGGCGCCTTCCTCTCCGCAGCTGCTGCCGCCGCCTTGGCTTCTGCCGCCGCACGCTCCTCGGGCGTCTGCTGCTGCGCCGCTGCTGCGGCTGCTGCCTGCTTGCGGAAGAAGCGCGGCAGCGCGTCTGCAGGCAGAGGGGTGACCACAGCGGCATGGGGTGAGCCACATTTGTTGCTGGCAGTGTGTCTGTCGGGCGGGCAGAGGGGTGAATGGTACAACCCGCCGCCACACGTGTGGTCAGTTCAAGTGGGCAACTGCTGGGGCTGTATCCTGCTGTAGGCTGCAGTTGCGCACATGAGCTATAGGCTGTGCACATGAGCTGCACGCTCTCCAATGAAGGGAGGGCACGGCTGTGGAACGCAGTAAGCCAGCCCAGTGCGGTAAGACAGCCCAGCTGGCCGCCTCACCCGAGTCTTGCTGCTCAGGCCGGAACAGCGGCCAGGCCGCGCACCACACCAGGCCCAGCAGAGCGAACAGGTAGAAGACCGACTGCCAGCCAAACCTGCGGCAGCAAAGGTTGCAAGGCATGGGAACCAACAGATGAGCTGCAGCTCAACCGGGCTTGCGGGTGGCCACAGCTGATTGGCGCTTGCACAGCTGTCGCTGGCAGGTTCAAGCCAGCTTTGGGATGGCCCCAGTTGCCGCACACCGCACAGCAGCTGGCCTGCTGACGCCGGGCACGCACCAGTGGATAAGGGGGCCGCACAGCAGCAGGCCCACGGCTGAGCCAACATCCAGGCCGCCAAACACGGTGGTCACCGCACGTGCACGCTCATTCCTGCAGGGGAAGCAGGCCAGGAATACAGGAATAGCAAGGGTTGAGATGCCTGGTGAGGCCGGGAGGGCGGTGCCGGAGCCCGGAAGCGCGAGGCGGCTGCGGCTGCACATCGCAACGGCACTACAGGCACCACAGATGCCACCGCTCGGCCACCTGGCAGCACCAAAATTACGACCGGCAAGGGGAACACCTGCATGCAAACACGCTGCTTGTTCCGCACTCACTCTGGCACAATGCGGGCCATCACGTTGGTTGCCGAGCTAGGGGCCAGGCCCTCTCCCAGCCCCACAAACAGGCGTGTGGCGCACAGCGCAATCAGGCCCATCTTGGCGGCCGGGGGCGCAATCAGGGTGCCTAGCGACCAGAGGGCCACGCCCGCAAACAGCACGCGCGCGCCGCCGATGCTGCAGGGCAGGCCGAGGGGACCGGGCGGGCGGTGTTGCAAGGGCAGGTGCCACACGCGCCAGGTGACACACGTGGCAATGCAGGCACTTGCACATCTTGCCACGTGCGCTGCTGACAAGCCACACAGCCCATGGCATCAGCCACAGCTAAATGTGCTGCTGACAAGCCACACACGGTCCATGGCATCAGCCGCAGTCAGCCCACCTGGTGGACACCCAGCCCGCGGGGATTTGTGTGAGCGAGTATCCCCAGAAGAAGGAGGAGGAGACGAGGCCGCGCTCCATGGCGCTCCACCCCAGCTCCTTTGCCATAGGGATGACTGCCACCGACATGTTGACCTGCATTCGTAGCAAGGGCGGGGTGTCGCTGAGTGCTTCCGTTGGTCGGGAGCAGGGCGTTGCAAAGTGGCAGAGCGAGCTCGCTGGCCAAGGGGTCGACTCCCACAGGCATGTCCACATGCATCGATGGGTGCAGCGCCCCGGGAGGTGCAGTGCCCAAGCCAAGGCGTCTTGGCCATGGGAGTCATCAGCGCTGTTGGCCGCGGCTGCCTGCCCACAGCAGCGATGAAACAACGGCCGCCTGCCCGCAGCACCCGCAACAGCCCAGCAACCACCCACCCACGCACCTTGTCCATGTTGCAGAGCACAAAGGACAGGGCCATCATGCCCACCACCTTCCAGCGGTGCGGCACGCCGCCCTGCTGCTCCGCCGGCGGCGCCGCCGCCGCCGCTG
>RRZL01000032.1:1397724-1495237 GCA_006782975.1 Chlorella sp. Dachan
CGGGCAGCGGCGCCGCGCCGCATAGCTGCTGCTGGGCCGCAGGGCGTTGGCAGCTGGGGCTAGGTTCTGCCCGATCGCCGCCTGCCGCCGCTGCCGCTGGTGCCGGACGTGGCCGCCGCCCGGGCTGCCAGGCGGAGCCCAGCTGCCGGCTTGGTTGCTGCATCTGCATCGGGCTGCCCTGCCCCACAGCTGCTGCTGGCCCGCAGGCCCAAAGGCCCACGGCTGCCATCGTTCAAGAGCGCTGCCTGCTGGGTGCTGGAGGTGGCGCTGGCCCGCTCCACTCGCAAAACAAGCTCGCGCGCTGGCCCCTGCACGCCGCAGAGGAGGGCGGGGCGTGGGGAGGTGGGCGCTCGGGCAGGGTGCGCCCCTGGGTGCTGCACACCGCTGGCGCCGCGATCTATGCCCATCCTCACCTGCAAGAGCCTCTGACGCGCGCCGATGGGCCGCTGCCCGTTTCCACTCCGCTCCCCTGGCGCTGTTGCTGTGGCGCCTTGCCTCCCGCCGAAGGCTCGCGAGATACCAAGGGGATGCTGCGCAAATTGCCGGCTGGGCACGTGAGGCACGCCTAAGGCAGCTGGCATGGCGCGCCAGCACCATGCAGGCCGGCGCCGCCTCGGCCGAGCGCATTAACTGGAGCTGCGCGTTGCTCTGACCCACACCGTGACCACCAGCATCTGTTGTCACACCACAGTGCTCACAGTGCGGTCACCAGGACAATCAGTGCTGCATACGTGCCGTACAAAAGGCGTGCCGCCACCGCCGTGCAAACGGGGCGGGACGATTCCCCGCCGCGGCAGCATCCAGGGGCTTCCGCCCCGATCCCCACTGTGCTGCCGCTGTGCTCCACCTTGCTCCTCCTCAGCCCTTCACCTCCAGCACCCCCGCCTCCAGCAGCGCCTCCACCACTGCCTCGGCGCTGCAGCCAGCCGCCGCATCGGGCTCGGGCAGCTCGCCCACCGGGACCGCCTCGGGCGCATCCGGCGCGTTGCTGCCCGCCGTCAGCAGGATGTCCAGCAGCTCGGCGCACTGCACGGGGAGAAGGAAGAAAAAAGAAAAGAACGCATGGAACGGCGCAAGCCGGCTGAGGAATCGTGCAGCGGTTCAATACTCTGGGCGCAACTTGTAATGCCGGCGCACGGGTGGGCAGCGTGCCTATGGCTGGAACCCAGAACACCCCGTGGTCCGTGCTGCGAATGGAGAGCAAGCAAGAATGCCCAATATGCCGCTCTGCCCACCTCCACAGGGAACTCCAGCACGCCGGCCGCCTCCACTGCAACCGCCTCAAGGTCCTCCTGTGGCCAGAACGCATAGCGGAATGGCAGCATTTAGCAGCGGTCCGGACAGCAGCACGAGCCGTGCAGCACGCCTTGCCGCACCGCCCCTGCTTGGTCCGTCTTGACCAGCAGCGCATCTGGCTCCCCAGCATGTGCAGCATGCACTGAAATGCATGCCGCAACCAAAGGTTCCCAGGCGTGCAAGGCAGGGCCTGCGCCCCAAACTGATGCCTCCCTTGCTTGCCTGCAGCGCCTCCTGCTCGTCTGCGGGCTTGCGGGCATGCAGGTCGCGCCGGTTGGCCATGCAGTGGTGCACCTGGGCAGGAGGGAACACAAAGGGAGGCGCGGTGGGTGCCCACACAGCCGAGCCATGCCACCCTCTACACTCGCCTCACATGCCTGCACCGCATGTCAACCCCCAGCCTCGCAATGCAAGGCTGTGCCAGCCCTAGAACACCCTGACGCACACAGCTTGCCCCAGATTGGTGAGCTCCCCTCAGTATTCAACTCAACCCAGTAGACCAAACCTCCCACCCACCTCTGCAATCGGCTCGGGGCCCTCCTCATCTATCACCAGGCGAGCAATGCCGGGCTGCGACAGCCCAACCAGCGCTGCCTTGCTGACCGCTCCCGATCCTCCGGCCTCGTTGGCGCCCTTTGCAGCAGGGGCCGCAGCGCCCTGCAGCAAAAGAGCGCGGCAGCGGAGCCAAGGCAATTTATAACACATCAGCAGCTGCACTCTGAACGGGCACGGCAGCTGTGTCGAGAGGGGAACCCTTCAGGCAGCATTGCTGTGGCCCCATCGTCCATTTTTGTGCCGGGAACGCAGTGGGGTCGAGGCAGCGAGGCAGTTGCTATGCAGCAGGCGGGCGGGGCGTGACCCGATGCTGGCTACTGCTGCATCCTTCTGCCGGCCCACAGCCCTGCATCAGCGGCCCTTCCAGCACGCAGAGTTGCGACACCCGCAGCGCAGCCGAGCCGGCAACTCGCCTTACGAGGCGGCGGCGGCAGGCGGGTCTGCAGGAACTGTACGGCCATCTGGTCCGCAACCTCATCCAGCGGCATGTGGTGCATCACCGTCTCCACCTGCGCGCTCAATTGCAAGGAGTGCACTGGAGTTAAGCGACCAGAAATGAGGAAAATGGGTGTTGTTGTTCAAGAGTCAGACTAACCAAACCGTGGCCCGCCGCCTCAACCAGCCGCATGTGGTGGGTGCATCGCCGGCCCACCAACCCGCCTCACCAGGTCAGCGCACTGCCGAGTGAACTCAGCCCGCCGCTCGTCGACACCATCCTCGCCCTCTGCGGTCGGGTGGGCGGTGGCGGGACCATTTGGAGCGCTGCACCGCACAGAGCACTCACTCAAGCAGGGTCCATCGCAAACCTCACATGTCACATTGGCCTTTCCGCTGCAGTGACCCTCTCCTCATCCTGAGGCTGCCCGTCCTTGGCATGCGCATGCCTACAGCAAACTCAACAACGTGGGTATCTCGCCCATGCTTACCCTCCTCCTCCTCCTCCTCCTCATCCTCGTCTCCCGGCTGCCCATCCTTGGCGTACATGATGCCCATGTACTCAAGGAAGTCGCGCGGCAGCGAGCGCCGCAGCTCCCGGTTGGCCTGTGATGTGATGTGATGTGAGCGGCAGGGCAGCAGGCGCAGGTGAGCAGCGACAGAGGCCAGCCTCGCTGACGGGTGGGGTGGCAGGGAGCGCCGCAGCTCGTGGCTGGCCCGCAGTGAGCGGTTGGGCAGAGTGCCTCAGTCATCAGCAAGCAGCTGAGATTGCACAACGCAGCGCACGATCACAGGAGCAGCAATGTGCAAACACCAGAGCACTGCAACGGCGGTGCTGCTCTATGCTGCGCCTCGCAATGCATCGGCGCACGAAACCTGCACAGCGCTCAGGCACAGCAGCCACGCCAGCCACAGCCCGCAGGTACAGCAGCCACAGCACCCACAGCAGCCCCGAGGCAGGAGGGCCCACCTGGGCCGCCTCGCGCAGCGCCTGCGGCAGGGCCTCCTCCAGAAACACTGCAATGTACAGAGGATAGGGGAGGCAAGGTTGAAAACGCTCCAGAGCGCTGGTGACTGTTGGCCAGGCGAGCAGCCTGCATGCGGCGGGGCCCCCTGCAGTCACACTGCAGGGCGCTAGGGTCGCTTCCAGGCTTGGCTGGTTTGGGCGGCAGCACCTCTGCCTGCCACACGCTGCGCCCGCTGGCGGCACTTTGCACACTGCAACAACATGCGTGTTGCATATGGGGTCCGTCACGATCGCCGCCCGCTGGCGCACCTGCCCACGAGCGCTGCTGGTTGGCGGAGAGGGTAAGGTGCAGGGAGTGGCTGTCGGGCAGCGACTCAGCTTGGTGGACTGCGGAGCACAGAACAAGGTGAATGCGGTGGCAGTGCGTGAGAACGGGAGCGGCTGGGATGCGGGGAGCGGCGGCCAGGCAGCGGCTCCGCCTGGCTGTCTGTGGAATAAGAAGGATGGAAAAGGCACACCGTAAAACAGGCAGCTCAGTTGCTGGAAATGTTTGTCGGGCAAAGACCTCCGCCTGGGCAGACTGCAGAAACGGACAGCCGTGTAGCAGCGCGCGCATGGCCGCTGCTGGAAGGTTGAGCTGGGCTGCGGCTCAGCAAGGCAAAGCTACGACTCGCAAAACGCACTGCACCATGAGCAAACGCTGCCAACAGCGCGCCTTCCCACCACTCACTGACGCCTCGCGGCAGATACAGCAGGTCGCCAGGCTGGCACAAGGGGTGGGGAGTTGGAGCAGGAGGGTTGTGGGCACAGCTAGCGAGGGCAGGCAGCTACGGCCAAGCTGGTGGGAGGCACAAGCCGACAGGGCACTGCTGGTTAGATGGCCTGGTGGCAGAGCCCGCACCCACATGCCGCAGTGACACTATCTCATCATAGCATGGCAGCAACTAACGGCCATCGGGTTCGGCCAGTATCCTCTGGCGTTCGGCCAACTCAAGTACAGCATGTGCGCTGCCTGTGCTGTTTCCAGCTCGCACCCACGTGCCTCACAGTGACCTCAACTCATCAGAGCAGGGCACTGCAGCAACCAACAACGCAGCCAGCCCACCTGCAGCACCACGTCCAGCACGCACTCGCCCAGCTCGTCATCGGTGAAGTCGCGGGAGCTGTACCTGCATGCATTTGTAGCGCAGTTTGCAAAGCATGTTGAGGCATCCATGCTGCCTACCCAGCGGCTCCTTGCACACAAAAACATGCCGCCTGCCAGACGTTGGGCACGGAAACCGAGCGCCAGCAAACCCTGGTGCGCGCCACATGGGAAACTGATCGGAGAGCACGCGCTGCAGCAAGCCACCCCGCCCAAACAATTTGCGCTGGCGGCGGCTGGATGCGGAGCCACACGCGGCACTTGCAAGCTTGGCACGCCCACAAGGCGCACCGCGGCAGCACGTGCTGCGGGTCGGTGTGGGCTGGCGCTAAGCTGTTAAACTTGACTAGACTAGATTAGACTAAGGCGCACCGCGGCAGCACGTGCTGCGGGTCGGTGTGGGCTGGCGCTAAGCTGTTAAACTTGACTAGACTAGACTGGACTAAGGCGCACCGCGGCAGCACGTGCTGTGGGTCGGTGTGGGCGTACAGGCGCCAGCGCTTGGAGCCTTCCACCTGAAGCACAAAGGCATCGATGTCGTCCCTGCAAACAACGAAACAGCACTACGCGAGGCGTATGAAAGTAGCCTCCAGTTGAAAGGGGGTGCTGCGGCCCATTGCCTGTGTTCCGACACAGCCCCATCCTGCGGCAGCCCTCACCAGTGCGGCGCAAAGCCCTGGGTGCCGGCGGGGGTGAGGTAGGTGTTGCAGCCCACGGGGCACTGCAGGAAGCTCTCCAGGCGAGCCACCAGGCGCCACAGGGGGTTGGAGAAACGCTGCACGGGGAGAGATGGGCGGAGCATGACTTGGACGACAGGCAGTGCTGGAAGTAGTGGGCCAAAAGAAGCTTTCCGGGCGAGCCACCAGGCGCCAAAGCGGGTCGGAGAAACGCTGCAGTGAGGTGGACGGGGCAGATAAACAGATAACAGGCAGTTATTGAACAGTGGCCCAAAGCAAGCAAGCGTCCGGCAGGCACACATACGGGTGCAGCGCGCGTACGGAGCGACAGCAAGCAAGGCAGCCAACCGCACCTGCGGGTGCAGCACGCGCACGGAGCAGCCCTCCCTGAAGCGGCGCCACACCACGTCGGCGTCCGCCGTCTCGGGGGCTGCAGGTTGCGGGTTCAGGTGCAGTTATACGCGGGGTTGACACGTGCAGGGGTTGATACATGCAGGCGTTTGAGGAATAGGATGACAGAAGCAGGGAAGGCCCCCCCTGTTGGAGCGCACGCTGCACGGTGCCTTTTCGACGGGGCCATGCGCTTTGCAGAATCCAACCTGCCCTGCAGCTGCTCCACAAGCTGGGACGCCACAACCCAGCCATGCAGCTCACCCGCCTCATCCTCGGGCGCCTCCTCCCCGTTGTAGTTGAGCGTCAAGCGCTTGCGGTCGCTGGCGCTGAAGGATGTCACGTCCACGTTGAACTGGTACTGCAGGCCCGTGTCCCGCAGCAGCTTGTCGATCTCTGCAGTACCAAAGCATGTTGGCCGGGTGCAGTCGGCAAGGCGGATAGCAGGGCTGGCAAGGCGCAAAGCTGCGGCACCCCAGCGCGTGCAGGCTGCCCCCGCTCCTGCCGGTTGAGGCCGTTTCGGCTTTATTCGGCTGAAACAGCCACAGCCCTGCTCACCGGCCTTGCTGAACAGGCCTCCAAAGTACTCCCGGTTGTTGGGGCGCGTCACCAGCAGCGGCGCGTCCTCGTGGACGGCTTCGTAAAACGTCTCCACATCCACGGGGCTGCAGGGGTTGCGTTCGGGTGCAGTCAGCAGATAAGGCTGCGCACAACCGGCAGCAGGCACCATGCGCTGTCGACCTCCATCTCTCCACATCCACCGGGCTGCAGGGGTTGCGTTCGGTGCAGCAGATAAGGCTGCGGACAGCCGGCAGCAGCGTCCTCGCCACAGATGCAAGCCCAGGCAGCACACTCTGCCGCAGCACACTCCGCCGCAGCACGTGGAAATAGTGGAAATGGACAGGCAACAAGCAAGAGAAGATGAGACGTCACGCCGAGCGCTAGGGCACCCCACCTGATGAGCCATTGGAACAGCGCCTCCCCATCATCAATGTCCTCCGGACCAGCCACCTGCTCGGGGAGCAACCAAAGGCGGCGCCCTGAGAACCGAAGGCGGGGCCTGAGAACCGAAGGCGGGCCCCTGAGAACCGAAGGCGGGGCCTGAGAACCGAAGGCGGGCCCCTGGGAACCAGCGAGGGTTTGGCGAGCGCAGGATCTCGCAAGCACCGCAGGGGGCAGCGGGCGGCGGCAGGCGGCAACGCAGCTCGCCTGTGTGGGAGGGCATGCATAAGCATGCAAGTGTGGCAGCATGGCGCCTCAGGACCCAACTCGGCAGCAAGGCATGCACGAGTAAAAAATAGCAGCCAGTTGTTTGTGCGCGCACCATGTCGGGGGTGCGGGGGTCCTCCACTTTCACCGGCTCCAAGGTGAGGTCAAAGTCCTACGGCGCAAAAGCGTGTGCGAAAACGCAAGTGTAACCAACACATGTGTGGCATCTCAAAGCGGCTCCAAGGTGAGGTCAAAGTCCTGGTTCAAGGACGCGGCAACCTAGGAGGGATAATTAGGCTGAGGCACGCAGCTTTGGGCAGGCAGGGTGAAGCAGCAAGCAGCAGCAGCAGGTGGGGAGGAGCGTGCAAGGCTGTTGGGGTGAAGAGACACATGGCAGTGTGGGCAGGGAGGCTGCCTGCCACTCAGAACATTGTTGTTCGCCTCCAGCTCCCAACTCCCGCCGCCCTGCCGAGTGCAGCAAGTGCACCAGCCCGTGTGCCTGCCAATACCGGGGACCCAGGAATACAAGCTCCTTCACAGATCACAACCATGATCCCTCACAAGTCACAAAACTGCCACTCCTCACCTCGAGCTCCTCACCATCGCCGCCCTCCTCCCCCTCCTCCGGCTCTCCGTCGCTGCTGTGGCTGCCCTCCTCCCCCTCAGCACCCTCCTCCTCCTCCTCCTCCTCCTCCTCTTCCTCCATCTCATCCTTCTCCTCCTCTCCGTCCTCCTGCGCCTCAGCACCCTCACCCTCCTCAGCCCCAGCCGCGGCTGCGGCGCCGCCCCGCCGCCGCTTGCGCTGGCCGGCAGTGGGCGCCTCCTCCTGCACGCAAGAGGTCAGGATGGTTGGCAGTTGCAGCTCAGCATCAGGTGCTGCGTGCATACGCACACACGCCTCATCAGCAGTTGCAACTGCGCATCAGCTGCTGTGCGCATACGCACTCCCTCAGAGGCGATCGCTCTGCTCAAGCTGACCGGCCCAGGCAGGGACGGGGAGCGAGCTCGGAATGCAGGGGAACACTCCGGCAATGATGCGCAGCATGCATGCAGCAACCGACGAGTCGCGTATGCAAGCGCTGCTGTTGGACGATAACATCGACCAGCACACTTGCACACGCTCGCGCCAAGCCCACTGGCCCACCTCTGGGAGCGTGGCGGTGCCGTCCTCTGCTACCGCCATGCCCAGCGTCTCTGCCACGCCCTTCAGCACCTCAAACGGATCCGCCTCTCCATCCAGGCCCACCACGCCAGCCAGGGACTGGATCAGGTTGCGCTGCCGCGCCTTTGCAGCAGCCATGGCTCAGCGGACGAGCGGCCGGCACGCCTGCAGGCCCAGGGCGGCGGAGCGGCGGCGGTCAGTGGCGGGCCCGCCCCTTGCCGGATGGCGCTCAGCGCGCGCAGGTTGCACGAGGCGCACCTTGCACGCGATCTGGCAGTCCGGCACAGGTGCCAGAGCTGTGAAGCCGGTGATGGCGGCTTGAAGTGTTGCAACTGCGCAGCAGGGGAGCCTCCCGGTTCACTGAGAGGTTTCGTGTTGCTTCAGGACGCGGCAGATGCGACACGAGGCTCGCGGAAGTACCCCCGGCCTACCCATGCAGACCGGCAGCAGTCAAAAGCGCTTCGGGGTGGGGAGCGTTGGGTTGACTAAGTCCGTGGGGAGGGCTGCAAATATCTGAGCAGTTGAGCTCTTCTGGAGTGACCACAACAAGTTCTCGTGGTCATCCGCCACAACTGGAGCGACTTGAGTGGCATACATGGTTCCGTTCCATGCCGCCCCTGTTGCCGACGGCAGCGGCACAGCGGCACATGATCCACTGCGGAACGCTGGAGGCAACCTCAATGCATCCCACAGCAGCGCATCCTGCACTGCCTCTGCCTGGAACACCGAACGGGCTCAAGGCAGCGCAGCCGACGCTGCGTCAGCCGCCGCCAGCGGAGCGCTGCCGCCGCCAGTGCATGCATGGCGACGGCCGACCACAAAGCTGCTTTCCTGCGCGCCACAACAATTGTGCAAGCACTTGTGTTCCCTACAACGAGGCCCCAGAGCCGGGCGGTGCAGCGAGGTGCAATGGCCAGCGTGCCGTCCTGCCTGCTGCTCAGCGCCAGCCTGCGGCTTCCCGCACGTCGCGGCAGCGGTCAGCAGCAGCAGGGCCGGCAGCCGCAGCGCTGGCGGCCGGCGGCAGTGGCGGCAGGCGCGCGGGCGCCGGCCACCACAGTCACCGAGCGCAAGCGGGACGCGCTGCCGCAGGATGCGATCCAGGCCTTTGACGCCAAGCTGTGGGCTGGCGACCTGGAGGGCTGCCTCGCGGTGCTGCGAGCGGCGGCGGCAGAGGGCCCGCCGCGCCCGCTGCTGGGCCCCGAGCGCAACCGCGCGCTGATCCAGGCCTGCTTCGCGCGGCGCCGCCCAGCGGCGGCCATCGCCTACCTGCAGCTGCTGCCTGCTGGCGTGGCGGACTGGGCGGCCGTGCTGAAGGAAGCCAGCAAGCGGCGGGATGTCGACACGCTGCGCCTGGTGCTGGCGGCACGTGAGGATGCAGGCCTGGAACCCGACCATCGCACCACCACCGCCGCCATTGCCGGCTACGCAGCCAGCGGGCGGCTGCCGGACGCGCTGGCCGTCTTCTGCCGCGCCTGGGAGCGGCCAGAGTGCCGCACAGTGGAGGTCGTTAATGCAGCCATCTCCGCCTGTGCCAACCAGAACAACTGGGAGGCGGCGCAAGAGGTGCGTGGTGCTGAGTGGCGTGCTTGGGCATGGGTGCATTTGCTTCGGTGGGACGGAGGGGCGCGTGGACAGCACCGAGGGGGTGGCTGGTTGAGTGTGGATGCTGCTGTTGCCTATGCATCCTTGGACCTGTGACATGCTGCTTCCCAGCTGCCATGTCCTGCACCACACCTGCTGCCACCCACCTGCTGCCACCCTACCACTCACATCCAGGTGGTTGGAATCATGGAGAAGGAAGGCATTGCCCCCGATGTCATCACCTACAACTCGCTGCTGAAAGCGGCCGCGGCACGCGGCCTGCTGGGGGAAGCCCGCCGGCTGTACGCCGAGCTGCTGCAGGCGGGGCTGGCACCCTCAACCTTCACGTATGCGGGGCTGTTCTCATCGGCGGCGCGGTCGCGGTCGGCCGATGCGGCCTGGCTGCTGCAGGTACGGGTGGGGCTGGCTCGGCTGATGCACGGTTGCATGTGTGCACCGCATGGCTGCTGCCGTCCTAGGGTGCCTGTGTGATGCACACCGCTGGCCGCATGTGTGCTCAGGCCTGTGCCACGTTGGCTGTCGCCTCGACTGCTTGGTACTTGTCGTGACGCATCTCTGCTTCGCACCCCTTCCATCCACCCGCTCGCAGACCTTTGACGAAATGCAGCGGCTGGGGGTGCAGCCCAACAACCATGTGGTGTCCGCGCTGTTTGCAGCCGCATCCTTTGCGCCCTGCACCCCGCCTCAGCTGGAACGTCTGTTTGCAGCGCTGGCGCTGCTGCGCAGGTGCGGGGGACCGCCACCCAAGGCTGCCTGATCTTGGGTGGTCTGGCCGGTCGTTGGGTACGCATGTGTTTGGTACGGCCATGCCGCCATTGGTCAGCGCTCGTGCCTTGCTAGCCGTGCCGTCGCTGCATTGATATCATGCCGCGCGGCCCATGAAAAGGGCATGAACACCACCACCCGGTTAACTCCCATTTTGCGTTGCCTGCCCCGCAGCTTTGGCCCTCCCAACGACACAGTCTACTCGGCGTTGCTCACGCTGATCCAGCGGCAGGGCATCCAGGAACGGACAGTGGATGTGTGGGGCGCGCTGCAGGCAGACGGTGTGCGGCTGAGCCCCCACCTCTTCTCCTCGCTCTTTGCCGGTGAGCGTGGCGGTTGGCGGTTGAGGGGTGTGCTGGATGGAGTGTGCCATGCATGGCGGTAGCACGGCATGCAGGCATGGGCTATGCTGTAGGCATGGTGGCTGTCCATGCCAATCAATGCCGGCCATGCCATCATGCCGCCCCAGCATCCGTGCCATAACGTCACCCAGCATGCTCAGACGCTTCACTGAACCCTGCCTTGTGCAGCCTGCACGGCGGAGGATGCCTCCCCAGCGCTGGTTGAGGTAGCCATGAGTGCAGCAGACGCCATGCACAAGGCCTGGAGGGCGCAGGTGCAGCGGCCAAACCGGCGCATATCAGAGGACCGGTGAGCTGGCAATGGCAACTCGAGTGTGATTGGCAGTGCATGGCATGGCAGCTTGGCATTGCATGCCGGACAGCTTGGCATGGCGTGCCGGACCACGAGGCATAGCAGGCGTGTTTCATGCATCGCATGCACCTCATTGCCAGCCGTGTGGCCAGCTTATGGTGTGGTGATGTGGGCTGATTTGCCATGACCATGTGCCATGCCATGGCATGTGTCAGGGCATGCCGTGCCATGCCATGCCATGCCATGGTATGCTTGTCAACTGCTTTACCGCCTCACCCCTTATTGCCCTTCTCCTGCCCACAGCGACATGCTGGTTGCCTACAACGCTCTGCTGCACTTCCTGGGCACTGCGGGCGAGCTGCAGCGTGCGCTCAAAGTGTACCAGGTGCGACCTGTTACGGAGTGTCCAGGGCATGCATGCCTGGCGGTGCTTCGCCACGCCATGTGAACCAACTTGCCATGCCTCAGCAGCACCAGCTGGCGGGCCCCTTGCATGGCCACGGATGGCCTGCCCTACCCCAGCGCCCCAAACCAGCATCCCGCCCTGGCCCTCCCATGCCAACAGGGCATGGTGGCAGGCGGGCCCTGGCCAGATGTAGTGTCCTACAACACCCTCATCGCAGCGGCGGCCGGCAGCGGCAATGTGCGGATGGCCATGCGCATGTTCTCAGACATGGTGGACGCAGGTGGGTGCTTCGTTTGCGCGTGCCTGCCTAACAGCCATGTCGGTTGTGGCTGCCTGCGCACTGTTTCCGACATGGGCGATGCAGGTGGCGTGCTATTTGCAGAGGCGCTGGCTTCATTGCATGTTGAGGTGCCATGCCATGCCGCGCCATGCCATGCCCCAGGTTCTGAAGTGCACCCAGCAGCCCATGCTGTAGCCCTGCAAAGCATCAGACTCACGTCCCCCCATCTTCCCCTCCCACCTGCAGAGGTTGAGCCTACTGAGCGGACGGTGGGCGCCCTGCTCAACTGCTACGCCAAGGCCCGCGATGCCGCCTCTGCTCGCAAGGTGCGCGCCTGGGACCCGTCCGATTCAGTTGGCCATGCCTGCTCGCTGCTGGTGGCCGTGCTATCGAGGCCCGTTTGTTTGACGGCATATGCAGCAAGGCGCCCACCCGTCGGTTTCGGGCTGGTTGCGCCGGCACACGCAGCCGTTTGCCCCCCCGCTCTGCCCACCCTGGTTCTGCCACCGCCCATGCAGGTGTTTGATTCGATGAGCGAGCTGGGCATCCCGGCCAATGTCAAGATCTACACCAGCCTGATCGACGCGTGCGTGCAGGAACGCGGTGACGACTGGACAGAGGTGCGCAAACGCTTCGGGTGGAATGGGCTCCACAGTGCGCTTTGGGTGTGCGCGCACTGCTGCCTGCGCCCAGTTGGCTTGTTGGCGTTATGGCTGAGGAGCATCAAAAGCTGCCCTACGGCAGGCGTGTTGCCCACCCTCACTGTTCCGGGGCTGCACCATTTATCGTCGCTGCCTAGTTAACAGGGACTGTCCTGGGCCTGACACCCCCTGCAGCTTGCGTTTGACCTGCTGGACCGCATGCGGGGCGAGGGCCTGGCCCCGTCCGCCGTCACCTACGGCTGCCTGCTGTCCGCCTGCGCGCGCCGCGGCGACGTCAGCAGGGCATTCCAGCTGTACAAGCAGGCCTGCGATGAGGTGGGTGGGCGCATCGCCACTCGCGTGTGTGCTCAGCCGTGAGCTGGCAAGCCCCAGCGGGCGTGCCGACTGCGCAGTCACCAGCGTCCAGAAGCACAACAATCACAGCCAAAGGAGCCCTCTGTCTCAGCTGTCCATCTGGCTTTTACTGGTTTCTGTCTTTGCCCTCCCACCCGTTCTGGACACTTCTGCCCTTTCCCCTTGGTTGTGCAGGGCGTGGTGCCGTCCGACCAGATGCACGACATGCTCATCTCAATGTGCACCCAGGAGCAGCGGCTGGAGGAGGCAGTTGATCTGGTGAAGCGCCTGGCCCGCCGGCCACCCGGCGCAGCAGCCGGTGGGGCGGCGGGGGCGGCAACAGGAGCAGGCGCAGGGGCAGCAGCGGCGGCAGCAGGAGGCTCTGGCTCCCCACCCTCCTCCCCAAGGGCTGGTACCGGCAGCGCGCCGCCAGGCGGGCTGCAGGAGCACACACTAAACTCGTTGATCCGCGCGCTGTGCGGCAAGTACCCGGACCGCGCGCTGCGCCTGCTGAGCCTCTGCCAGGTGCGGGACAGACACGGCAACATGCCCCGGCGCAGCTCCTGCCGTACCCGGCGGCTCTGTTGCTGCGGATGCATGGGCTGCTGCGGGTGCAGCGGTGCGGCCAGCTCGTGCAGTGGTTGGAACAGCTCCTGGCCATTGTCTGCGCTGCCCAGTTCCAGCGCGGGCACCCAACGTTGGCACCCAACTCCCCCAATGCAGACCATGGGCATGCGCACTGGCCGGCGCACTTATCTGGCTCTCATCACCGGCTGCGCCCGGGCGTCCCGCAGCGCCGTGGCCTATGACCTGTACCGCTCACGTGAGTGCTTGCGTGTGCTGGCTGGAGGAACATAGAGTATGTCCTGCTTTGGGGATTGGAGGCCACACTTAATGTGTGGAAGCACGGAGGCCCAGGCGGGCAATGTCACGCAGGTTGCATTCGTTAGCACAGCAGTAAACTTTGCTGTTGTTTGGTACTGGTGATGCTAATCCTAATCAGTTTACCTGCCTGCCTGCGCCGCTGCTTGGCGGTCGCAAGGCAACATACCCACTCTCACATTTAAACCACGCAATGAGTATGTTCGCCCTTTTCTCGCCCTCCTGGCCGCAGTGCGGGCGCAGGGCATGGATGCAGACAGCCCCACCGGCTCCGCGCTCATCATCTCCCTGTGCCACGCCAACCAGGTGAGACAGCCTGCACGCCTCGCTCGGTAAAACACAGAGCCGGACGGTAGCGGCTGCGTGTAGCACTTTGTGCTGCAGGAGTGCCGCCGCCCGGAAGCAGCCAGTTTTGAAACCAAATGCTGTGTTCGCTCGCCCTCTGTCCAGATGGAGGTTGCCGAGACGGTTTACAATGACATGCTTGCCCTGGCCTGGCGGCGGCAGCGCGGCCACCTGCCGGCGCCCGCAGCCAGCCGCGGCGGTCTGTCCAATACCGCCCAGCTTCCCGACTCTGAGGCGATGGCGTGCCTGGTGCAGGTGAGGTTGGGGGGCATGGCCCGTGAGGTTGGGAGGCATGGGCGCGGGCAGCATGTGTCCAGTTGGAAGGGCATGCGTGTGCGTCCCTTGGCACCCCGCTGTGAGTCCATTCCTGCCTCTGCCCCACCACACCACATGCCCGCACCCCCTGCCGAAGGCGATTCCGCTGCCCCTGCCTGCTTCGCGTTGCAGGCATTTGCGGCGTCTGGCCAGCTGCGCGCGGCCGCCAAGTTTTACAAGCAGCTGCGGCGCAGCGGGCCCACGAGCCTGGCAGGTGATCTATCCCGGGCTGTCTGTGGGGCCATGCATGCTCGATTGGCTGGCTCGGCGTGTGTGCGCAGCACCTGCACGGCAGCCGGGCTTTTTTCCGCAGGGCCTCACACGATGACTCGGCCTGCCGGGACCGCATTGCGATGCCCCCTCTGTCCCTCACCACCATTTGCAGGCGTGACCCTGAGCCACCGACGCATGTGGGAGCTGCTAATCGAAAGCTACTGCCGGCAGGGCAGCGTGAAGCAGGCGCTGCAGGTGGGCCGCCAGCGGAAGCAGCATTGGCGACTGAACCGGGGGCGGCGCCAGAACACAGCCGGGCAGCAGGCAGACCCCCACCACAAAAGCAACTGCCCACCCCGGCTGCGTTGTGCATTGATTGACAGTTTCTGCGTGCACATCACTTGACAGTTTCGTGCACATCACTGCGCAGGTGTTTGATGATTGGAAGGCTGCAGCGGACGCCTGGGCGGCCGCGCAGCAGCAGCACCCGCCCAACCTCGACTCACTTGAGTCCCAAGATGAGGAGGGGGAGCAGGCGCAGCAGGCGCAGCAGACCCAGCAGGCGCAGCAGCAGGCGGCTGTCCCAGACGGTGCGCAGCAGGCGGTAGCGGGCGTGCCAGATCAGCAGTGGGAGCTGGTGCCGCCGCCGTCTGCGCCAGCAGCGGCTGCCTCCAGTGGCAACGGTCCAGCAGCCAGGCAGTCAACAAACGCCGCAGCTGCAGCTGGCACCGCCGAAGAGCAGGCGCCCAAAGCTGCAGCGGCACGTGCGGCGCGTGCGGCCCGGGCAGCCGCCGCTGCCAAGCTGGCTGGGGCGGCTGTTTCACCGGCGGCAGGAGCGGCGGCGGCCAACCGCGGCCATCCCAAGCTGTCGTATGTCACTCTGGCCTTCCTGGAAGCCTGCTGCCGTGGAGAGGCGGAGTCAGAGTGGCGTGTCTACGATGTGCTGGCTGTGATGCGTCAGCAGAAGGAGACCAGGAGGCAGGCGGCGCTGGCACGGCCGCAGAAAGCCAGCCACCACTTTGCTCCGGCTTGAGCTGTTTCTTTCCCGAAGTTGCAGCACCACAACCGTGATACCAGTCGGTTTTCCCTCCTTGTTTACAGCTAACTTACAACCAATTTCAAAGGCGGTTAGGCACCTGTCACCAGCAGCTGAGAATGCAGCGATGTAAGCACAACTACACAGAGCATGATGGGCAGGGCAGCAGGCAAGTTGCCGCGCAAGCATATCAACAAAAGGGGCAATGAAATGTACAAAAGGCCTGGCAATAAATGGCAGCTGGCGCTGCAGGTCTTGGGTTAGGTTTCAACAATCAGGGCATTGGCTTGGGAGAATTGAATGCAGGGCAACAGCAGCCCCCGAGCAATGGGTTGGAATCCTTGGAGGCATGGGCGTACCTATGCAGCTGAACCAATGGGAGGTGCATCACTACAGAAACTTAACTACACGCTGGCTGACCGAGGCACCAGCTCGAGCTCTTCCGCCTCACCACAGCCACCGGGCTCATCCTCAGCCGTCGCCTGCCACACCACCACAGTGCCGCGCTTGTCGGCGCTCGCCACTCGGCTCTCGTCGCCGCTCCAGGCCACCTCCAGTACCGGCGCCGAGTGGGCAGCGAGAGCGCCCACCAGCTGCAGCGCCCGCTCTGTACAGGTCAAGTCAAGCAGGAGCACTGCAAGCCAGCGGGATGTGGACGGAACGTGCCTGGATGCGCTTGGGGCTACTGGCCGAATGGCAGCCAGTTGCGCAGGCAGGGGGCCTTGAGGGCACCACCACTGCCGCGCTCAAGCCACTGGCAGGCCCACCTCTGCGGTCCTCGCTGCCCGCCAGCAGCAGCTCCGGCAGGTGGCGTGTCACTCCTGGGCGTAGCGAGGCTCGAATCTTGGCAGACCCCGGGGCGATGCGCAGCTCGCGCAGCACCTCCAGCCGCCAGGGCTGCAGGGGAGGGAGGCCGGAGATGCACAGGGTTGTAAGAAGCGAGGCTCTGGCTGCAGGCCTTGCCCAACACGTCCTGGGGCTAGGCATCTTGAACCACCCATCTTCCCACTCCTAATCACTGCCTGGGAGGCAGGCATGCTCCCATCTGCAAAAAGAAAAAAACACTTCATGTCCGCACCTTGTCCAGCAGTCGCGACAGGACCACCTCCCCGCTTGACAGGACGAGCAGCGCCGAGGGACCGCCCGCCAGCTGGCACTGCGCCAGGTACTGCAGGCTAGCTGGCTCGTGGAACCTGCCGCGCGGTGCAGGGAACCAGGCCAGTCGCTCGAGCCCGAGCAGCTGGCCACCGTGCAGGGGCGCGGCATAGAGGTGCAAGCAGCCGCGGTTGTCAGCTAGCAGCAGCTGCCCGGGACCGGCAGCTTCCAGGCAGCAGGCGCCCACGCCCGACATGGGCGCTGCCTGCAGCTGAGCGCGTGCAACTATGTGCCCTGCAAGGTTTGGGAACGGCGCACGAGGAGGAGTGGTTTCATTTAATTGCCTGCCAACCAGAATCCGAACCTGATGATGGCAGGGTCTTTATGGAAGCAGGGGCTAAAGCCAACCACATGTTCAGGCCACACCTGTGCTGGCATTGAGCGCCAGCAGCGCTCCGGCAGCAGTGCCCAGCAGCAGCAGGTTGGGGTTGGAGGGGTGGAAGCGGCAGCAGCACACGGGGCCGCTGCCATTGCGCAGGGCCCGGAGCAGTGCGCCATCGGCGGCCCGCCACAGGCACACAATGCCGTCCTGCCCCACAGACAGCAAGGAGGCGCCGTCGGGGCTCCAGTCCAGATCGCTGACTCGCGCCTGGTGCCGTTCCAGCACCTGCAGGAAGGGCCGCCAGGGTGTGAGGGCCTTCAGCCGCGCAAGGGTGTTGAAGCGGACAGGGGGTTGAGCAAGCAGCCAGCAGAACAGCTCGCGCGGGATTGGTCGCATGGCCGCCTGCGCCCCGACCTGCAGGAGCCCCCACCACCTGCAGGAGCCCCCTCCACCTGCAGGCACCCCCCCACGCCCCCCACCTGCAGGAGCCGCGGCGGGTCGGCAGCTGTGGCCAGGAACACGCTGCCTGCCGCATCAGCCCAGGCCAGCACGTCGGCTGACCCTGGAGCAAACTTTAGGATGCTAACCGCAGCCTGCCCCGCGAATCGGTGCCTAAACTCGTAGCATGGCGGGGCTGGGGCGGGGCTGCTGCCGCCGGACGGTGCTGCTGCTTGCCTTGCTCTGGCGGCGGCCGCAGCGGTGGCAGGCGGCGTGGCCGGCTGTTCTAGGCTGCCAGGCCGGGCTAGGACGCCAAGCTCCACATCAGACGACTGCCTAGATCCAGGCTGCAGCTGCACCAGGCTGCGGAGCGACATGCTGAGCTCGCCGTGTCATTAACAGCTGGCGTTGCGAGCGGTGCCGCACATCGAGCGGCGGTCGCGGTGGTCAGCAGTGACGGGGCCTGCAACCTCAAGTCAGTGGCATCCGTCGTGTCGCCGATCATGGCAAGCGCGATCAAAAGGTGCTGGCGAGCCTCAGAAGGACGGGGCGAGTTGGTGCTGCCGAATGACGCTATGGCCCGTCCCGGACCGCCGGCGCGCCTGCAATCGCAGCCGCATGCAACAAGCAGGCGAGCGCGCACCAGCAAAAGATGCGGCAGCAGGCCGCCGAGGTCCCAAGGGCACGTCGCCCTTCTCCTCTTCGCAGGGGACGGTCCTCGCTTCGTTATGGATGGATCAATCGCCAACGCTGAGTAGAACTGCCTGAGAGATCAAAAGATCAAGAGAAGAGATGCGCATTGTCCCGGCAGCGCCGTCGCAGCGCGCCAGCGGCAGGTGCGAAGGTGCGTCTCGCTTCCCGAACTGGTTTATTAGGCATTCTGCCGAACGCTGCACCCTGCTTATAACCACAGCTCTCTTGAAACGATAAACCAGCACCAAGGTCAGCCTAACCTGCTGCTGCCCCATGCCAGCGGCGTGGTTGCAGCCCCATGCGCACCAGCGAGCTCCCCGTCTCTCGTTGCACAAATAAGCTGCAAGGGCGAAGTGCTAAACATCAGTGCCGCATATCTTCTGGACATGGAGTGTAGGTCATTCACAGCGAACTTGCACCGTTTCTACGCCTGCCCCGCCACTGCAGCCGCGGCCGCCGCTGCCCCGCCGCCACCGCCGCTGCCGCCGCCCAGCGCTGCCCGCACCCGCTCCTCCAAGTCTCCCTTCTTGCCTCCCACCGGCTGCTTGATGGACTTGAGGTAGGCCTTGAGCTCCGGCAGCGTGATCTTGGCAAACGAGCCTCTGGGGGCCACCGCCGCCTGGACCTTGGCGGTGACTGCAAGGGATGGGATGGGAGGGGAAGGGAAGGGTGCAGGGGGCTGAGGCAGGGGACGAGGAGCGGTTGGGAATGCAGGCAACGGAGCGGCCCTGCCCTGCATCTGCTTGCGCATGATGGCCTGGGGCTCGACCCCTGCCCACTCCCACCTGCGGCCAGGTCAATGTCTGCAGCCTTGGGCCGGGGCTTGGTGGGCGGCTTGGGCGGAGCAGCCTGCTGCACCACGGCAGTGCCACCCGCTTCTGCCGCAGCAGAGGGCGGCGCCACGCCAGCTGGAGCCGCTGCCACCGCTGCTGCCATTGCTGCCACCGCGGAGGCAGGGGCTTGGGGCAGCGCTGCTGCACCCGCAGCCACACTGGCCGAGGGGGTGGGTGCCGCCGCAACCGCAGCTGCAGCCTTGGCTCGCTTGACTCCGGTTGGGGGCTTGGCGGCGGCGGGGCGCTTCTGGGCCCCCGCAGCCTTGCCCGCCTTGCCTGCTGCCTTCTTGGGGGCGGCAGCCGGTGTGCTGCCTGCGATCTTTTTGAAAGCCGGCGCCCGTGGCTGGCCGCCGCCCGCTGCAGCAGCTGCCTGCCGCAGTGCCAGCGGCTGCTTGCCCACCCCTGCCGCGCTGCCGGCTGCAGTTGCAGGGGTCGCATTGCTGGACCGCGCCCCCACCGGACGCTCTGCCTCGGCATGCTCCTGCTTCGCCCTTTCAAACGCTGCCTGCAGGCTGGCCGCCACTGGGGCAAACTGCCGCCGCCGCCGCTGCTGCACGCCGGCGCCGCCCTCTCCGGCCTTGAAATCTGCTAGGCTGAACTCAGCACCCAGCTGGGCAGCCAGATCCACAGGCTTGCCGCCGCTGCTGCCGCCGACATCTTCCCTGTCCGCAGGAGGCTTGCTGGCGAGCTCCGCCTCCAGCTGCCGGGCGGTGGTGAAGGTCAGCGGTGGTGGTGGCGGCGCCTCCTGGGCAGCAGCGCGCCCCTTCGGGGCTGGCACGCCGTCTGGCCACCAGTCGTGGGCGGTGGCAGACACGCGCAGCTTGTCTCCTAGGAACTTGAAGGGAGTGGCTTGCAGGTCATCTGCGGAGGTGGGACGGAAGTGGACGGCTGCGCGTGAGAAGGGTGGCTTGCTTCATCACGGGGCGCATCACGGGACAACCCTCGACCGGCTGGGCCGCCCGCTCCAGCCGCTTCCTCAACCTGCCCACCGCCCACCTCGCAGCCGCGCCAGCACCGCTTGCACCGCCGGGGACGCGCGGCGGCAGGCCAGGGGTTCCAGGCCAA
Source organism: Chlorella sp. Dachan (assembly GCA_006782975.1). Lineage (NCBI taxonomy): Eukaryota > Viridiplantae > Chlorophyta > Trebouxiophyceae > Chlorellales > Chlorellaceae > Chlorella > Chlorella sp. Dachan. Next base: position 1,417,559 of record RRZL01000032.1, read on the forward strand.
AGGGTCCCAGCACGCGGCAGGGCGGGTAGGGGAATGAGGGCGCATCCGGATCATCCTCTAGGCACACATCCACTAGGTGCCCGCCTGCACCGCCACCCTCCTCGCCCTCAGGAGGGAGCGGCATGCCGTGCGCCGCCCACAGTCGGCGCAGGCGTGCCAGCGTGTCAGGGTCCGCGGGGCGCAGCCGCTCCACGATGGCTGGGCGGAGGTCGGGCAGCAGGGTGCACCCCGAGCCCTGCAGGCGGGCAGACCGCTCGGCCAGGCTGGCGCCGGCCTTGCAGGCGGGGTGCTTGAACTCCACTTGCTCTGTCAAAGGGAGGTGAAAGCGTCCGGGGTGCATGAGGTGACGGCAGCAGTGGTTGGGTGCAGCCTTGGCTAAGGGAGGGGAGCAGCCCCAGTGACTTCTCATCTCCCCACGCCGCCGATCTTCAGGTTGCCAGCCCGCTGTATCCCACCGCTGCCGCAATCTCTGTCACGCTGCATCAACCAAGCAGCACACGCTCATACCCTCCCTGCACCCACCTGCCCGGACCAGCAGGCGCAGGCGGGTGGCGTGGCCTGGCACGGCCGCCACCCGCAGCGTGAGCGATCCGCAGACCTGCGCTGCGCCGTCTGCCGCTGGCGCCAAGGGCGAGGCGCCCAGCAGGCGGTCCTCGCCCAGGCTGTGCCAGCCGCGGTGCAGCAGGGCGGCAATCAGGCTGGTGCTGCAGGCTGCCTCCAGGTTGGGAGCGGCCAGCGGCTGCAGGCTGACCGCCGCCTTGACCTCCCCCAGCGTGATGCCCAGAGCAGCCTGCTGCGTGCGCAGCAGCTTGAACACGTTGGCTGTGTGTGGCTTGGGGCACACCACCCGCACGGCATCGTCGCCGGCAGCCAGCGCCACAAACGGCAGCGCCGGCGTCGCCAGCCGGCGGACGGCGGCCAGTGCCGCCTGCAGCTGCGCACGCTGCGGCGGCAGCGGCGGTGGCCACAACTCGGGAGGGTCGGACGGCTGCTGCTGCTCCTGGGCGGCTGGCAGGGGAGGCAGGGATGCCGTGATGGTGGCCAGCTGCAGGGAGACGCCCTCCAGCGTGAGAACAGCCCCAAAGGGCGCCTCTGGCTGTGCTGCCATGGCCCAGCAGCTGCCCGGGATGACGAGGGACAGCAGCAGTGGGGGAGGGGGTGCTCGGTCAACGCCATTTGAGCGCTCGCATGGGTCTTTGGACGTTCTCCACACCCATTCCACCCTCTCCTCCTGATGGTGGCGCAGTGATCAAGCAGCCTGGCCATGGCACGCTACCAGGCGGGGCCTCCACCCCTGCCCCTGGGGCCGCCAGCCCCTCACGCCTTTTGGCAGGCTCCAGCGGGTCCCAGCCACACCGTGGGCTACTCCCAGGCGCCCCAGCCAGCGGGCGGACACATGGGCCAGCAGCTGGGGCCGCCGCTCGGGCCGCCGCCGCTCGGGCCGCCGCCTCAGCAGCTGGCGCCTGCCGCTGATGGCCGCTTGCGGTCGGTGGACGAGCTGCCGCCCTGCTTCCGCGGCGTGTTCACATTCCGCTACTTCAATGCCATCCAGAACGAATGCTGGTCCGACATCTACGAAGCCGGGCACAACGTAGTCATTGCGGCGCCCACCGGCGGAGGTGGGTGCTGCCGGTTCCACAGTCGCCTCGCCCTGACCGACAGCTCAGATGCCTCAACCCGCTTTCTGCTGACTGCCGCCCTGCAGGCAAGACGGTGCTGCTGGAGCTGGCCATCTTGCGCTTGCTGTCAAGCCACATCGCCCCCGGTAGCGGGCAGTGGGCGCACCAGCCCGGCCACCTGAAGAGCGTGTACCTGGCGCCTTCCCGCGCCCTGGTGCAGGTGGACGCTGCGGTGCATCAATTTCGCATGTATCTGGCCGGCCATGCTGGGCATGCAGGTGCACTTGCGGGTCCCTGCTGTCCCGCGGACAGCCGGCCACCTGACAACCACCTGACAACGTTCAGCTGCTGGGTGCTGCCGCAGGAGAAGGTGCGGGACTGGACGCAGCGCTTTGGCGCGCTGGGCGTCACCTGCCGCGAGCTCACAGGTGGGCAGGGTGCGGGCATCTGTTCACCCGCATGGGGTGTGGGTGCTGCGTGAAATGGGGCGCTGTCCGCCTGCACTCCAACCAGGTGCCGCCGCACCCACGCCGCCTTGCGCACTCCACCAAGAATGCCTCGCTAACCCGCACCAGCTGCACCTCACTGCCCCCTGCCCCCTCCCCAACCCGTGCCACCTGCGCAGGCGACACGGACCGTGAGGGGCTGGAGGGGCTGGACTCTGCCGACATCATCTGTGCCACGCCCGAGAAGTTTGATGCCGTCACCCGCTCCGGCATGCGCTTCTTTGCAGACATCGGCCTGGTGCTCATTGGTGGGTGCTGCCTGAGCTCGCGGCATTGCCTGGAGCGTCCTTTCATGTGCAGGCTGTCTTGCGTCAGCTGTTGCAAGCAACATGCACCGCCAGCTTCCATCCAGCGGTGCTGCTGTACCTGCCCGTCTGCCCCCGCAGACGAGGTGCACCTGCTGAACGAGAGCCGCGGCAGCAGCCTGGAGGGCGTGGTGGCACGCATCAAGGTGGTCAGCAGGTGTGCAGGGTGGGAGAGCTCACTGGAGGGCATGCTGTACTGAGCCTTGGTTTTGCCAGGGCTGTGCTGCTCATCCGGACGAGCTTGAGGTGGGCGCACAGCCGCCCCGCTCACAGTGCACGCCCTCCCTCACCTTGTCTCCTCCGTCACCTCGACTGCTCCTCCCTCACCTCGACTGCTGCAGGCTGCGAGAGATGCGGGAGCAGGCGATCGGCAGGGTGCGCTACGTGGCTGTGTCGGCCACCATCCCCAACGTGCGGGACCTGGCTGAGTGGCTGGACGCACCGCCTGCTGGCATCAAGTGCTTCGGTAAGCTGGGAGGTGGGGCAGATGGCACGACATGCTTCGCCGCGCCTCCAGCCCCGGCAGGGCAGCTGCTGACCTGCCTTGCCTGCCAACGGCGCTTGAATGTCCTGGTTCGGCAATGCGATCCGCTGCCCTACTCTGGCCGCAGGCGAGGAGATGCGGCCCGTCAAGCTGCGCACGGTGGTGCGCGGCTACCAGCCCACCAAGACAGGTGGGTGCCCACAAGGGGCCTGGGATCGAAGACGCCAAGGCCGCTGGAGCAGCCAGCTGGATGTTGAGAGCGACCTCCAGGCCGCTCTTTCTGCCTCACCTGCTCACTTGCAGACTTCCTGTTCGAGCGCCGCCTCAACGACTACATCTTCCAGATCGTGTCCGAGTTCTCCTCTGGCAAGCCCTCCCTGGTCTTCTGCTCCTCCCGGCGCGGCACCAGCGAGACGGCGGCAGCCCTGGCCAAGGCGGCGGCGCAGGCGGCGGGGGGCGGCCGCCCCTCAGTGTTTGTGCGGGATCCCGGCCAGCATGCGCGCCTGGCAGCTGCGGCAGCGTCTCTGGGGGATGCCCACCTGCGGGAGTGCGTGCAGCTGGGTGTGGGATACCACCATGCCGCCATGGAGCCAGAGGAGCGGGCGGCGGTAGAGGCGCTCTTCTCCACACAGGACCTGCCGGTGAGGCACGGAGCTGAGAGTTTGCTGGGCTGCTGGTGGGCTGCTGGGCCTACGCTGCTTCTAGCGCGGCTTGCCATGAGCCGATCATGCCGGGCGGGCTTTCACCGATAAACGCCTTGCCTCCTGCTCACTGCCCTCCCTGCAGGTGCTGTGCACCACCAGCACGCTGGCCATGGGCGTCAACCTGCCCGCCCGCCTGGTGGTGATCAAGGTGTGATGAGGTTGATCCTCATGTGTTTTGAGTGCCGCCCTCATGGTGTACTGAGCAGTGCGCACCGTGTTGGTGAGCTCATGTGCTCTTTGGGCCTCATCTGCTGCATCACACCTGCAACACTCGCATGTTGCCCTTCCACATTGCAGGGCACACGGCGCTACATCGGCAGCGAAGCCGAGGACCCCAGCGGCTACCAGGAGTACGAACGCTCCACCTGCCTGCAGGTGTGGGGCAGATTGATGGGCAGATGTTGCGTTGCGTGGTGCAGGGCAGTCGTTGCAGGGCCTGCATCCAAAACTAGCATGCTGCTGGAGCATGCTGAACACGTTTGAATGGCACGCGCCCGATTCCCTCCTGCCCTTGCAGATGGTGGGCCGAGCCGGGCGGCCGCAGTTTGACACAGAGGGAGTGGCGGTCATCATGACTCAGAAGCCGGTGAGATGATGGTATGGCAGATCGCTTCCCCGCCGCCTGCTCAGCTGTCGGTTTGGTGATGCTTGCATCATGTCCTGCCCCTCACCGCTTCGGGCACACGCATCCTCCCCACCGAGCAGCACGTGCGGCGCTATGAGCAGCTAACCAGCGGCAGTGAGCTGGTGGAGTCGACGATCAAGGAGGTGCTGCCGGAGCTGCTGAACGCTGAGGTGAGGTCGGTGCTGCACTTTTCAGGTCAGCTTGGGTTTGCATTGCACCTTTGCTTGTGGCACTCAGGAGCGCACACTTCCCTTCGTTCCCTGCCTCACCTTGACCAGCCACCCCACTGCCTCACTCTCTGTAGATTGCGCTGCGCACCATCACCGACGTGGCTCAGGCTGTGGCCTGGCTGCGCTCCACCTACTTCTATGTGCGGGTCAAGGTGAGGCACTCATCAGCCTGCGTCGTTCCACAGTGAATGTGCCATGGCACAGCACACAGTCCTGGTTGTCGCCTGCTGCTGATGGTCACTGCCATGTGTCGACACTCACAGGACGTCCTGCCTGCTGTCTTGCTCAGCACCCCAGCTCCATGCCTCCCCCTGCCTGCAGCGCGACCCGGCCCGCTACGACGTGCCGCGCCAGCTGACCACGGACGCGCTGGACCGCTGGCTGCGCGACCGCCTGCTCATGGGCTGCCTGCGGGAGCTGGCCGAGCACGGCATGGTGCGCGGCGACGTTGGGCGCTTCAATTGACGGTGTAAGGACAATGGCCAGTGCCGGTTGAGCGCAGAAGGTTGTGATGAGTGGGCTGCTCCCTACCTGCCCATGCTCGCAGGTGCGGCTGCATGACGACGGCATGGGCTTGGAGCCGCTGCAGGCCAGTTTGGGTGCCAGTGGTGCCCGCACCTCGCAGCAGGCGCTGGGGGTACCGGGAGCTGCAGCCCACCACCTGCCACACCTGGGCATGGAACCAGCATGCGTGCATCCCGCAGTTAGCTGGTCCCACAGCAATGGCTCACTCGAGGCGCTCACTGAAGATGGAACCACCATGTCCGAACCATCCTGCTCCCTGCCGCCCCTCCCATGCAGCCTGGCGCCATCATGGCAGAGAAGTACGTGCGCATGGCCACCATGAAGAGCCTGACCAGCGCGCCGCAGGGCGCAGGCATCCCAGACCTCATTGGCATCGTGGCACGGTGCGAAGGAGGGAGGGTTAGCGTGGCTATGTAGCGCTGCTGTTGCACAGGTGGGGGATGCCTGTGCAGGTGAGCGGCGATGTGCGATTCACGTCCCTGCACCCCCACTGCGTACGTGATGCACCGCCCGCCGGCAATGCGCAGGAGCGCTGAGCTGTCCAATATCAAGCTGCGCCGCAGCGAGAAGAAGGTGCGAATGCGGGCACAGCCTGGGAAGCTTGTCTCTTCCGGGGCTCCTGCTTCTCCCACCAGCCGGGCATGCGTGCCACGAGGCGCCATATCGAGCTCCGCAGGGCATTCACGTCCAATTCACTTCCAATTCACTTCCTCTCCACCCCCCAGGTGCTGAACGAGGTGAACCACTCGGACCGGGTGCGCTTCCCGCTGATGAACCCCGCCAAGCCGACTAAAGTGCTGGAGCGGGTGGCCACGGGTGCCGACAAGATCTTCGTGCTGGTGAGCTTGCAGACAAACCTAGTCAGAGGGGCCTGATGGAGCGGCGCGGCATGCAGTCATGGGCGGCTTTGATCGCACTGCAGTTGCGGTTTGTGGGTGTGCTGCTGCTGTGGCAGATTGCTGAATGCCTTAGCATGCGTGTGCCGCTCGCCCTGCAGGTGAACGAGGGCCTGGCCGACACACCAACTGAGAAGCTGGAGTACAGTCTGCGCCAAGTAAGTGTTAGCTGCAAGGGGAAGGGCGGCCTATCCAGCCTGCCACCGCGAACGCGGTCGCACCAGTGCTGCAGCTTATGTGTCGACTCATGCCTGCTTCACCTGCCCTACACCCACTCTCTTTAGGATGTGGAGCAGGCGGTGACGGTTGGCAAGCGGCTGGCAGGGGCAATGGTGCGCTTCTTCGAGCATGAGGGCCGAGCCTCAGGTGAGCATGCATGCTGGCGCTGATGAATGCAGCACCGCGTCCAGTCTGGTCCTGCCCTGGGTGGCCATGGCCATGCAAGCCTTGGGCTGCGCCTCCACCACAGCAGCAAGCCCCCACCAGGGTCCCCTCATGGGCGTCCTACTGCAGAGACGTTCAACGCGCTGCTGCTGTCCAAGAGCCTGCGCCAGCGCATGTGGACCGACAGCTCCGTGGAGACGCGGCAGCTGGCGGGTATTGGCCCGCAGATTGCGCAGGTGTGGGGCAACGCTGTGCATTCGCTGGTTAATGGCTCGCCATGCCGTCAGTCTCGGACCAGGGTGCTGTTGCTCCCCATTGCCGTACCGGACCACCACCAGCATGCCACACCACTCTGCAGCGCCTGGCGGCGGCGGGGGTGACCAAGCTGGTGCAGCTGGCCGACATTGAGCCTCGGCGGCTGGAGAACCTGGCGCAGCGGCACTACCCCTTTGGTGAGGCGATGGTGTGCTGCCGCCGCTGGCTGAGCTCGAGCACGAAGGGCGCTGGGTGCGGTGGCTCAACTGTCCCATCGCTTGTTCTCCTCTGCCCTCGCAGGCAACGAGGTGCACGCTGCACTGGGCAAGTGCCTGCCACCCGCGGTCAAGCTGCAGTGCCTGCCGGTCTCCTGGCTGCCCGGCGGGCTGGTGGAGCTGGAGATCACAGGCGGGTTCTGAGCAAGGCGGATTAGCAAGGCAGATTAGCAAGGCATCCCTGTGCGTGGCTCAGAGGGGCGAGGCTGCGCGGCGGATTAGATGCCGGGCGGTAGCCCTCACCCAGCTGCGTTGCCTTGCCTGCTCCACCCTTGCAGTGGAGCGCGTGAGCAGCAGCGATGCTCCCAGCCCCTGCCGCCTGCTGGTGGGGTCCCTCCACGACAATGCGCTGCTGCTCTGCCGCACCCTGGTGAGAGCACGTGCTTGCTGTGTGCTCTGCTTGCGCCTCCTACTGCATGTGTTGGCATGCTCGTGCCTCTAGCGTGCCGCTGCATTTACTCGCATGCCGAGCCGATTCTGCGGCCTCCCCTGCCTGCTCAGGCGCTGGAGAGCTTCCCCTCGCCGCTGGTGCTGCGCACCCGTACCCGGTCTGCCATGAAGGGCCGGGGCACGCCCATTCAGGCAAGGCTCAGATCATGTGCAGCATGCAGGTCAAGCGTAGCGGCAAGGTTGCCAACGTGGTGTTCACTTCATGCTGTGCCATGAGGCGCCGCCCCCCTGCCGTTCAACCGACGTCTTCTTTGTTGGCATTCCTGCGCAGGTGGTGGCCTCCATCGTGCACGAGCGTTTGGTGGGCACGGACAGCGCCATCAAGGTGGGGGCTGCTGCTGCAGGCCTCTGCCGCAAGCACCACCTGGGGCCCTGTTGGTGCAAAACGGCCCTCTGCTTGCTCCACCGTTTACCAGGGTCTAGCTTTTGGGATGTCTGCTGTGCCGCAGTGGCCTGACAAACCAAGCTGTCCGTGCATCTACTGCCCACCATAGGTTGTGGTGCCGCCTGGTGTGGAGCTGCAGGGCCGAGCATTCCAGCCAGCACCCAAGCCGGAGCAGCTGGAGCAGCCAGGCGGCCCAGCAGGCGAGAGCAGCGTGGCAGAGCAGGGTGCTGTGGAACAGGCAGCGGATGGCGGGCTAGCGGCACCTGCCAAGCCGGCCCGGGCTGAGGCCGGCACGGCGAACGCCCTGCAGTACATGCAGCGCCGGCTGGCTGGCGCCAGCCAGGATGCTCCACTGCCTCCTGCCCTGCCGCTGGGGCCAGGAGGAGGGCCAGCAGCGATGGCGGCAGTCGCAGCGGCCCCGCCAGCCCTGGCGCCCACTCCACCGCAGCAGCCTGCAGCAGGCGGCGCAGGGCGCTGGTCGAGCTTTGTTGCGGCTGCTCCGGGAGACGGCGGGGCTGGCTCAACAGCTCCAAAGCCCGGGAGCGGGCTCAAGCAGCAGTCCATCCAGGCAGCTCTGCGGCAAGGAGCGGCCAAGGCGGCTGCCTCCCAGGCCGGCCGCCCACCGCTGGGCAGCAGGCAGCCCTCCCAGGCGCAGCATGCGGCGCAGCAGGTGCAGCAGCAGCCAGCACCAGCAGGCCTGCTGGACAGTGCCAATGGCTTTGCAGCATGCCAGGCAACGCACCCGGCGCCTGGGGCACAGCCGGGCAGCCTGTTCTCCCAGTTTGCACTGGGCAGCGGCCCAAAGGCAGCAGCACCGGCGCTCAAGGTCAGCGGCCCTTCTGGCCAGCGGGGATGGGGCCTGCTCGGCAGTAGCAGTGGGCCGCCGGCGGTGGGCGCAGGACAGCAGGCGCAGCAGGACAGCGCAGTAGGTGCGGTCCCGGCGAAGCGGCGCAAGCTGCAGCCGCCCGAGGCCCCAGGTCCAGCTCCTGTGCCAACTGCTCTGGTGCCGCCTGCAGTTCCCCAGGCAGCAGCAGCGGCAGCAGCACCGGTCGTGCCGCCTGCAGGGGCGGTGCCCTCAGAAGCGGCGGCTGGGAAGCGTACCCTGAACCTGCCCAAGCTTGGGTTCCTCGCAGGCCGCTTTGCTGCACGCCCAGCGGCAGCAGGCGGCCAGAGGCCTGCTGCGGCAGCCAAGGCGGTTGCGGTGGGTGCTGCCGACTCGGCACCCAGCTGTGCAGTAGCAGAGGCGGCCGGAGCGGCCGAGCAGCAGCAGCAGCAGGTGCAGCAGGCAGCAGTAGCCTCGGCGCCGGCGCAGCAGCCCGACCTGGGGGCTGCCTTCAGCTTCTTCCTTTGACGCTATAAATTATCTGCAGCCGCATTTCACGTTTTTTGGTGCATTTGAATGTGCTTCAAGCTTTTGCTACAATATACTGCAATTGGTGGTGCAGTGCTCAGCCGCAGAGGCGGCTAACATGCTGCAATGTGGAGCGGCACGCATGCTTGGGCGGCCAGCAAGCAAGGGCTGTGGGCGTGGGTGGCTGCGCCCAGCACATATATCGTGGCATCCAGTTCGATTTCTTGGACTTGCACCGGCGGCCAGACGGCCGCACTTCGTCCCCGCCTACAGGTGCGCGGGGGCATTCCGCGGTCCCCTGCATGGAAATCCGAATTCTGCGGGTTGTAGTTACCCCGATGCGCTCCTGGTTGGCGGTGCCGCTCACACCACCGCCGCCGCTTTGCGCATGCGCTCGCCGCTGCCTCAAGGTGGGCTGTCGTGGTGCATGTCCCCTTGCCGCAGGGCAGCCTGGGCAACTTCGGTGCAGTTGGATAGCCACCATGGAGCAGCTTGGAGCCAACATGCCGACTGTGCTGCAGTCTGCACTGCAACTCGTGATGGGCCAGCACGCAACGTACGAGTCAGCAGCAGCGGCCCTAGAGCGCGCCAACGCTGCCTGCCAGGAAGCGGCGCACTGGGAGCCCGCAGGCAGCAGCACACTGGAGAGAGAAGCGCTGTACGGGTGAGCTCGTTCGAGCTTGTGAGCAGGCTGTGTGGCCCATGCAAGGCACACTGGGAGAGCATCCGCTGCTGCTGGTGCGCATGCCCCGCTTTGCCAATCCCGCTTCACTCGTACGCCTCCCAACCCTGCCAACCTGCAGTATGGTGGGCAGTGCAGCTAGCATGCTGCCCTTTTACATGCACACCTGGCAGCAGCAGATGAGAGACGCGCCAGCCGGGCCAGTGCGGACAGTAGAGCAGACGCTCCTGCAGGCGGCCGGCCAGGTGTTGGTGGCCTGCCTCATGGTAGCACCTGCGTGCGACACCCACGGCATGACCCGCCTGGCGCTGGCACGGTCAGCTATGCGGTATCTGGCGTCGGCTGGAACAGCGTTGGTCAGCTGCCAGCGAGACGAGTCAGTTGGTGGCGACTTCCCCGCCATCATTGCCGGACGGCTCTGCCAGCAGTTTTCCCTGGCCTCTTTGGCCATGCAAACGCCGGGCTTCTCAGCTGCCAGCGCGGCGGAGGCGGCGCCGCCGCATCAGTTTGCAGCCTGGCTGGCGGCGGCTGTGAGGGCGCTGAAGCGGCTGGAGAGCGGCCAGGGAGGTGGGTGGCTCTGTTGCCGTCCAGTTGTTTTTCTGACCGCTTGCAAGCAGGTGCGAGGCACCATACGATTGAGACATGCAGGGCTCGCTCAAGGTCACATCCCTGCTACCGTCTGATTGCAAGCGCCGCTCCTGCTGTGACTGCATGCAGGCGACCAACGGGACGTCCTCCGCACACTGCTGGCCGTCTGCCACGTGGCCACCGGGGCACCGGCCTGGGAGGTGCACGCGGAAGCAGCGGCCAAACAGCCAGGCCTGGCGCAAGAGCTCGTGCGGCTCTGCTTCATGCAGGCTGGTATACTGGCCGTGGCGCTGGCGCTTCCTGCTGCACGGCGGCCAGCGGGCTGTACCTGGAACAGCGCCGTCCACGTGTTCACCCTGGTCACGAGCAACAGCCTGGTGCCAGGGGATGCACTGCTGAGCTACTTTCAATCAGCAGACGGCGGCAGCACAGCAGCAGCCATCGCTGCAATCGCGCAGCTCGTGCAGCACATACCGCTGGAGCCACTGCCGGGCGAAACAGCGCAGGACCGCCGCTGGCATGTCGCTGCGGGTGCCACCGCCTTGGGCGAGGTGACCGCAGCGGTGTTCCACAATTGTGCGGGCAGGCGGCTGCTCAGCAGTGCCCAGCAGCGGCGTGTGGCAGCACAGCTGCTGGCAGCAATGGGCCGGCTGCCGCAGCTGGTGCAGCTGTTGGCCGGCGGCCAGCGGCAGCAGCTGCTGCCTGGCATGGTCGATGAGATCGGCCCTGGCCAAGCGGTGTCAGCCGGCGTCTGTCTGATGGGCGTCTTGCGCATACTGGGCAAGCAGCATGGCCAGCATGGCAGCAGCCAGCAGGCGTCGCCCTTGGTGGGCAGCAGGGCAGATGCGGCAGCGTGGTGTGATGCGGCTTGCGCTGCGCTGCAGTGCGTGCCGCTGGTGCAGCAGGTCCACAGCAGCGGGCCTCGGGGGAACAGCCCAGCCGATTTTGCTCGCGTGGCAGTCGACTTTGTTGGGGTAGCAACCGGCAACCTCATACGGATCAGCTTTGAAGAGCCCAGCAATACAGCAACAGCCGGGCGTGACCCGCTGCACACGTCGGTGTGGCAGCTGCACACCCGGCTGGCGCGGCTGGCACACTTGTTGGCAGCTCCCAACGGCGCGCGGCTGGCAAGCGAGCTGAACCTCAGCAGCATCCTGTTTGCACTGTCAGAGTGCATGGCCGTTGCAGCGCAGATGCACCGAATGGATGCGGTAGCGCATGCGGACGAGCCAGGTGCTGCACCCACCCTCAACCAGCTGCCGCTCGGCGGCAGGACGACCAAGTGAGAGGCTGGGGCTTGGTGGGAACAATTGGGGACAATCCAGTGCAGCCATGCCATTGGGTGTGTGTTTTGTGCTTGCCTGCCCCCGCCACCAGCCCGCTGCCTGCTGACCGCCGCTGCGCCTACCTCAACACTTCGTGCAGGCGGCTGCGGGCTCTGGGCGCTGCACATGCGGCAGCCCTGCAAGCGTTTGAAGGCCACATGCACCTGGCCTTTGGCGGCTGGATGCAGGCAGCCAGCACGCTGGGTGGCCTGGCAGCGGCCATGGGCCATGGCCCCATGGCAGTGGGCCTGGACCCCGCCCTGCACCGCCTGTTTAGAAAGCTGTGGAGGGTTGTGGTGCAGGAGGTAAGCGCTGGTTTTGGAGGCAGCGTGCACAGCTGCACTTGGGGTGCACAGCCAGCACTTGGAGTGCACAGCCAGCACTTGGCGTGCACAGACAGCACTCATGTGCACAGCCAGCACTTGGGGTGCACAGCCAGCACTTGGGGTGCACTACTGGGGCCCCTCTCAACCCTGCCGTCGACCGCTGCATTGAATTTGACAGGAAACGTTCCCCATGCCCTTGTCTGTGGCGCAGGAGCGGCAGGACAACAGCAAACTGTGGCTGCGTGTGCTGATTGGCGCGTGGCGGGGGCCCTGCCTGGCTGCCCTGCTTGCGTCAAACAATCACCTGGATGCAATGCTGAGGTCCTCTGATGAGGTACGGCCGCATGCTGCGAGGCTGCGATCAAAGCGATCGCTGTCGCTGGGCTGTTTGATGCGGGCTGTGCTATGGTTTCTGTCCAATGATGCATGCTCCACCTGCGGGCTCTGGGCCGAGAGGGTTACAGGCCCATTGAGGTGCCCTTGTTTTGCAGGAGGAGGGAGCGCTCGTGACAGCCGTGTGCACGGCGCTGCAGAGCCTGCGGTCAGGGAGTGAGTTGGCCACGGCTTCTCCGCACGAAGCAGCCGCCAGCGGCAGCGGCGACCGCAGCACAGCAAACAGCGCGGCAGCAGACGGCAGCGGTTGCAGTGGTGGTGCAGCTGTGGCAGAAGAAACGGAGCTTCAAGAGCGCCTCCGCCAGGCTACCATGGCATTTGCTGCAGGCCTGAGAGCGTGCAGCCCTGCGGCAGGAGATCCTGCTGCAAGCGACCTGCAACGCCACATTTTGCCGCCCTCCCGCCAGCTGGGCGCCGCCCTGCTGGACTGGTGGCGCCGCCCTAGCGTGCAGCAGGAGCAGCAGCTGGAGGCGGCGCAGGCGGCAGCAAAGCGCTCGTGCGCCTACCTGTGCTGCGCCAACCTGGGCGGCGGCGGCGGGCCGGCAGCGGGAGAAGGCGAGGGCGGCAAGCGGTGCAGGTGAGGGGTTGCAGGATGGTGGGGAGGGGTGCCTTTGTCATTTGAACTGCCGCCTCCGCCGCTTCCCTTGCAACCCCACCCACCCCTGCCCGCCCCGCACCTCGCCTTGCAGCGCCTGCCGCGCGGTGTGGTACTGCGGCACCGCCTGCTCGCATGCCGACTGGCGGGCGGGGCACAAGCATGTGTGCAAGGCCCTGGGTGCAGCCAAGGAAGCGCGGGCGGCGGCGGTGGCAGCACGCCAGCAGGCTGCGGCAGAGGTAGACGGATAGCAGGCTGGATAATGCATTTTTTGGGGAACGGTGCGCTGTTACATTTGTAAACATCTCTGCTGGCAAAGCAACGGGGGAGCGAGAGCGAAACGGGAAGCCGCAAGATGCGCCCAAGGCGGCGGCGTGCTGTGCGGGCGGCGGCAGCATGGGCGTCTTAGCTCACGATTCGCTGTGTTCATGAGGTCGGACTGTTGCGATAGCTTACCGAGCCGTCGCCGGCGTGAAGCGGAGCGTTGCCGCAAGGAGGCAGCCAGGTGAGGCAAAACCCCACGCGCGAACACCCGTCAGATACGCATATCTGGAGCGGACCTAAGACCAGACACAGTCGCGCGGGGACTGCGTGTTGTTGTCGCTTCATCATGGCCGCCACACCGCCCCTGCTGCGGCCGCCTCTCCCGCCGCCGGCGCGCCTAACACCTGCCCCCGCCTACGGTTCGCAGGTTGCTGTCACAATGGCAGCCGCCGTTGCGTCGCAGCCGCCCTTGGCTGCCCGGTAGGAGGCGCTGCTGGGTCAGCTGCCTGAGCTTGCACAGCTGGACCCAGCGGGTGATGTGAATCTCCTGATCGATACGGCAGCCGACCTTGCATCCAGCGCCAATGCGCTCTTGAAAGATGCGGTGGCATGGGCAGGGTCTCCAAGGGAGCCTGGAGACACCCAGCGGCTGCGCAGGTAGTCGGCCCTGCTTTTGGATCACAGCTTGAGTTAATATGCCTGCAAGTGCAGCTGGGTTTGGGGCACGTGAAGGACATCGCTGGCTGGGCTCATGTGCTGTGCCCCCCTCTGAACATCGACATCTCCTTGCGCCTGCTGCCTGCAGTGCCATCGCCGCGGCAACCAGCAAGCTGGAGCCGGTGATTGCCACTGTTGCGCACCGGCTCGACTCCGATCTGTGGTGGCCCGGCCAGGCAGGCGACATGCACGCTGTGCTTGCTGCAAGCGAGCTGCTGCGGGCATGCGACGTGATTGAACAGCACATCAGCTTGGGGCAGCAGCAGAAGCTGCACCATGCAACGGTGTCTCTGCGGTGCTTTGTGTCGTGCAGCCGGGCGGCGGCTAGCGTGCTAACGTTTGCAGCTGGCGGTGGCAGCACCGGCAGCAGCAGCAGGGGCAATCAGAGCGCCCAGAAGGGGTCAGCAGCTGTGCTGTCATCCCTGCTAGAGCTGATGACAGCGGCCATGTTGGCCGTGCAACGCTTGGGCGCTGCTGCTTCCCAGCTCGCGTCGCCTGCTGAAGCGATGGCCTGCTTTGCGGCGGTGGTGGAGGCAGCGCAGGCTGTCATGGGGAGCACCGCTGCAGGTGAGTGCACGGTGGTTGGTCCGCCTGCTGCTGATCAGCATGTGGCAATGTCAACGCCATGCTTAAGGCTTCGCTGCGTGTGCTGCTCCGGCGTGGCATGAGTTACCAGCAGCCACTGGCCTGATTGCGCCATCATCCCGCCCTTGGACACGCAGGCCACATGCAGTGGCAGGTGCTACCGGCCACCATGCGGGCACTGCTCGACCTCAGTTGCTGCCCGGCATGGAGCACGCATGCAAACTACATTGGTATCAACAGACGGCTGGCCTCTGAGATATGTGCTCTGGCACTGGCTCACCTGCGCTCGCTTGGTGGTCCTGCGGCTGCCCCCAGACCGCCGCCCTGCTGGCTGCATATGGGATGGCGCGGGGTGGACAGCCGGCCTGCTGCAGTCTGGCATGCTTGGGACGGCGGTTCGACAGTGGCTTGTAGCAGCAGACGGCGCTAGCACGACAGCGGTGCTGGCGGCAGCAGCGCAGCTGGTGCAGCAGCTGCCGCTCAACAAAGCAGCCAGCTAGCGGCGCAGAGGCAGCCGCACGCGAGGAGGCAGCCTGCGCAGATCCAGTGCCACAAGAGCGCACGCTGTTCTATGTGGCGTGCCTGCCAGACATCCTGTGCCTGCACATCACCCTGGCAGTGTTTGCGCGGCAGAGCTGCGAGCAGCGGCGGCGGGTGGCGGCGCAAGTTTTGCCGGCTGTGTGCCGGCTGCCGCGGCTGCTGCAGCAACTTGGCAGCGGGCCAGCTGGCGTACCACCCGAGCAGCAGCAGGGCACCTGGCGGGCTTGTATTCGTCAGCACGGTTCCAGGTCAGCCTGCCGTCTGCGTATGCCAGGGCGGACAGCGACAGCGCGCCCATCGTGCACAACATAGCAGAGACCCTGCCCTGGGTCGACGCATCGTGCGCAGCACTGCGCTGCATGCCACGCGTGCACAGCCTGCTGCAGGAGCAGGAATGTACAGCAGCTGCTGCAGATACGCTGGCAGACTTTGCCCGTGCGGCCGACGATCTAGCAACGACGGCGGTGGGGCTGCTGGTGGGTCAGCGCAACCTTCCAGACCCGCCAGCAGCTCCCATTGCGGATGCGTTGTGGGCGGCCTGGGCACTGCACAGCGCTCTGTGCCGGCGCTTGCACTTTGGGTTGGCAGCCAGCAGCGCCCCTTTCCAGCTGGCTGGCGTCGGAACAGCTGCGTGAGGCTCTGCAAATGCTCAGCCACTGTGTGAACGCCACGCGGAACTTGCCGTCCATTTATGATGATGACGCATTCCTGGAAACCTTCAGGAGGTGCGGCTGCGCTCGCCTTGCAAGCTGATGAGGTCCTGGCTGCTGCTTGCCATCTCTCATCGCCTTGCCGCCTTGCGCTGAGCGCCACGAGTTGCTTTCGCAATTCCTGAACCATCGCTTGCCGGCTCAACTGCCTGCAGGCCGATGCAAGCCATGTGCGTTGCACACTGGGAGGCCGTGGCGGCGTGCCTTGAGCGGCTGCCGCAGGATCCCTGGGCGCAACAGGATGGCACCCTGTTTGTAAGCTTGGCAGCTCTGATGGAGAACGCCCCCCTAGCACTGGCGCTGGATCCAAAGCTGCACAGCCTGTTTGCCCAGCTGTGGCGGCACGTCCGGCAGGCAAGTTTTGTGGATGAAAACGGTTGGTAAGGCTGCTGCGGACGCGGATGCTGTCTTCGAGCTGTGATGTGTGTCGCCACTCATGTGCTGGATTGGACCCCACATAATCCCTTGCCCTAACCACCGTAGGATCCTGACCCGCGCCTGCCGAACTGGCGGGGCGTGCTGCGTTCCGCCAGCAAGGGGCCTGTGCTCGCGGCTCTGCTGGTGACAGGAGGCTATGTTGAGGCAGCAGCAGAGAACGCTGGGCTGCTGGAAGCAGCGAACGCTGGCGTTCGAGAGTGGCTGGAAGGAGCAGAACCGGTGAGCTGTCGTCCTCAGTGTTGGGCGGGCCAAGCTGTAAAACGTCTGTGCTGCATCCAATTTCGCATTATGCTGCGACGCCGGTGGCAATGTGCGGCTCCCTGCGGCTTTGTAGCCACCAGCCCACAGCCTTGCCCTCACCCGCCTGCTCCTCTTGGCTGCCTTGACTCTAAAGTGAGAACGGCGCCCCTTTTTATGCACCCTTGCTTTGCGCAAGACTGGAGCGTGCTGCTTGGGCTTATGCGAGTGTTCAGCTCCCTCGAAGCGGCAGCAGAAAAGATACTGGAGTCCAGCGGTGCTGGTAGCGGCAGCAGCGGCTCCACACGCCCAGATGGTACCACAGCTGATGGCGCTCTGCTGCAGGGCCTACAGCGATGTCTAGCTGTCTTTCAGCCTCTACAATCGCCAATCAACGCTGCCAGCCTGCGACGAGCCCTGAGGCCTAGCCGCCGCCTGGCCGCCGCCCTGCTGGACTGGTGGCGCCGCCCCGGGGCGCAGCAGGAGCAGCAGCTGGAGGCGGCGCAGGCGGCGGCAAAGCGCTCGTGCACCTACCTGCGCTGCGCCAACCTGGGCGGCGGCAGCGGGCCATCGGCGAAGCAGGGCGAGCTGGAGAGCAGCAGGCGGTGCAGGTGAGAAGCACGAAAGGACAAGGTCGTTGACGGTTTGGTAAGCATGAAGAATGTAGCTCCGAATAGTGGGTTGCCCAAACCTCGTACTCTGTTGTATACCCCGCCTCCCAATGCTGCTGCCCAGCATGTGCAAGCCCTCTGAAACCGTACTCATTGATCCCACGTTGCTGCAGCGCCTGCCGGGCAGTCCGGTACTGCGGCCCCACCTGCTGCCGCGCCAACTGGCGAGCAGGGCACAAGCATGTGTGCGGGGCCCTGGGTGAGGCCTCGGCAGCCAAGGCGGTGCGGCGGCAGGCAGCAGACGCAGAATGGGATGCCATAGACGCATAGCAGGTTGCACTGCTCTTGCACCCGGAGACAGCGTAGCTGCGCAGGCACTCAATCTTGCCCACCAATGAACGGCCTGTAATTAAACGTCACCATGGCCTGCAGCCGTGTTGGAACCAGCGGTAAGGTAGACCCAAGCGGAGCATGGTTGACTGCCGGGGCTGCCTCTCAGCTCAATCCCGGCCAGCTGACTTCCCAGGTCTGCATTTTGCCATCAACTCGTTGCTTGTTCTTGCTGACTTTTTAGCAGCGCATGTTGGTCTAGCATTTACAGTGCATGCTTCGCCTCCCGGCTTTGATAGGCACAGCTTTTTCAAACAACTCATTGCAACTGCAGATCAGCTGCAAGCTGGTCAAGCGCAGCAGAACACTGGCCGGGCAGGGACCTGAGCAACGCAGCTGCTGCTAACGGTGTTGCAATGCGGGGCGCATGGTCATCTTCTGCACCGCTTTCCAGTCGGTCTGCTGCTGCTGCCGCATTCTCTGCCGCCAAGCTGCCTGTGGCACAGCTGCGCAGCAGGCGCAGCAGCGCGTTTGGCCCGTTGTCAAGCACACGCAGCAGACGGGGCGTTCCACTTGCCTCCATGGCCAGCCAGGCTGCTGCAATGTACTGCCGTGCTGCCGCCAGCTCTGCCGCTGCTGCCGCCGCAACAGCCATGCCGAGGGACAGGCATCCGCTGCCGCCTAGTGGGCTGCCGTAGCCACTGCCGCCGCTGCTCTGCTGTACCAGGGCTGCTGAAACCAGTAGCTGCAGCTGCGCCTGCCCTGTTCGGTCGCCAGCAGCGAGCTTTGTGAGCAGCGCTGGCTGCTGCTGCACTAGCACAAGCAGCAGAGGCGCCAAGCCGGGAAGCCCTGCCGCCAGGTCGGCGGCGGAGCCACTGCCGCCAACCGCCAGCAGCAGCTGCTGCCACCGTGGGCGACGCAGCGGGGCATATGGCAGCAGCAAAGCCAGCGCAGCAGCTGCTGCCGGGCCCTGGGTAGCATCAGCTGCTTCCAGTAGAGCCGCTGCCTCCTGCTGAGTGAGCAGGGCAGGCGGCGAGCCGGCGCCTTGCTGCCGCTCCGGCTGCTGGTGTGCCTGCTGTGCCTGCTGAGATGCCCGCTCGTCCAGCGCGGCGAGCACGCTGTGCAGGTCTCGCAGCGCCAGCAGGCTCTGCAGGCAGGCCGCCCAGGCGCAGTGCAGAGGAGACGTCGCCGCCTCTGCTGCTGCTGCTACCCCTGCTGCTGGGGCCCCTGCGGCCTGCTCCTGCCCCACTCTTGCTGCTTCCGGCACCGGCTCGTCTGTTGCCTCAGTGGACGCTGCTGCAGTCTCCGCTGTTTCCTCCTCCTCCTCTGCTGCTGTTGCAGTTGCTGCTTCGGCTGCCTCTGGCAGGACCGCCTCTGCCCCTGCTGTTTCTGGGAAGGCATCATCAGGCAGCACCTCGTGCAGCAGCCGGAGCAGCAGGTGCAGCTGCTCTGGCCGCTCGGCAGCTGCCACCAGCCGCAGCAGGGCCGCCTCCGCTGCCTGCACATTGGCGAAATCTGCTGCAGACAGGCGGCACCGCTGCACTGCATCTGGCCACTCGACAGCTAGCATGGCGGCGGCGCGAGTGAATAGCAGCGCCTGCCGGTGTGCAGAGCCTGCCATATCTGCTGGTGTGCTGCCTGCAGCTGACAGCTCGGAGGTGGGAGGCGCCCAGCCAGGCCACAGGCTGGCTGTGCCCACACTCCCCAGCAGCTCCAGTACCTGCAGGAATATGAGAGGATAGGCAAGCATGAGGGCAGGGCGTGGCAGGGCTGGAAGGACCGCCTGAACTTGTGCTTGCACCGCTAGCGCACAATGCCACAGCATCCGCAGCAGGGCAGTAGGCTGCGCACTTGCCTGCAGGTGTGCATCCGTCTCCGCTGCGCCCCCAGTGCCATCGTAGGCCGCCGCCTTGCGCTGGAGATGCTGCCAGACTTGCTGCCTCAGCGCGTCGAGCGCTGCGGCAGACGCCCCTGCTGCGGCAGCAGCCTGCTGTGCATCGCCTGCTGCATCGCCAGCCGGTGCTGCTGGCTCAGGCTGCTGGTGCAAGGAGCGTAGCAGGCCAAAGAGGTTTTGCACGGCATCCCCGGCTGACAGCTGCTGTTGCTGGGCCCCTGTCTCCTGTGCTGCCTCCCCGCCTGACATTGCCGTGAGGGAGGCTGCCACGGCGGTATCGGCTGCTGCTGCTACCGCATGCTGAGCCGCCGCTGCTGCAGCGGGGTCGCCCAGCAGGGCGGCAGGGGGCTGCGGCGCCTGCTCCGGCTGGGCTTGCAGTGACAGCAGCATGGCTGCCACTCCCAGCACACAGACTGCAGGGCAGCCCGAGGTTAGCAGCTGCTGCAGGCAGCTGTCTAACGCCCCACTTCCTGCTGCGCCTTCGCCGCCTGCTAGTGCGCTCTGCTGCAGCGATCGTGCCGCCTCCCTTGCCGCCCGCAGCTGTGCAGACGACGCGCCAGGGCAGGCTGTGCCCAGGCTGCTGCAGGCGGACAGCAGGGCATGCCGGCGCCGCAGCTGCTGAAGCGCCGGCTGCAGGCTGACATCCGCCGCTGCCGGGCTTCGCTGCACTGCCTCCAACGCTGCTCCCAACAGCTGCTGCTGCTGGGCTGGTGGGAGGGAAGGCGGCTCCAGCGCCTGCTCGCTGGAGGGAAGCACCAGCGGGCAGGAGCCGCCAGCTGCTGCAAAAGCGGCCGCCGCAGCTGCATCGCCAGGGGCCATATGCCGCAGGCACACTTGGCACCGCTGCAGCGCCGCCGTGCTCAGGCCGCCTGGCGGGAGGCGTGAAGAAGAAGGGGGAGCACGCATCAGCACATCGCATCTCAATACATCCTAGTTTGAGACATGTGCGGCCTCAACCAGCGCAACTGTACCAACTGCCTGGCTCGCCTTTGGGCAGCTGCCGCGCCACACTCTTGCAAAAGAGTGGCGGACCACCATGCTGCCACATATTCGGGGGACACACCAGCACATGTTCAACCTCGACCAACCACAACCTGCCCAACTGAACTGGCTCACCTCTGGGCAGCTGGCGTGCCACTGACTTGCAGAAGAGCGCCAGGAACACCGTGCTGCCGCTGCAGGGGTAGCTGCCTGCCAAGCCAGCTGCGGCGGCGGCCGCCAAAAACTGCTGCCCCAGCTGTGCAATGGCCGAGGCCAGCTGGGCCGCATGGCTGCCAGTGACGTGCAGGAAGAGCTGGCGGTTGAGCTCCGGGGCATCCGCTGCTGCCGCTGCGACCTGCTGCTGGCTAGCATCTGCGGCGGCAGTCCCACCCAGCTGCGCCGCAACCAGCCGCACCACAGGCTGCAGGAACAGGGGGGCGTCCAGGCCGCCTGCGACTTGCATGAGCTGCTCAGCTGCCTGGCAGGCCGCAGCCAGGGCCGGCAGCTGCTGCGCAGCCGGGCTGCCGCCCGTCTCACCAGCCACCACCACTGCGCAGCAGCGCTGGGTGGTGTGCAGCACGCAGCACAAGTGCTGCCCCTGCCGGCTGCTGGTTGCGGGCCACACAGTCAGCAGCAGTGTGCACAGCAGCGCTGCCGCCGGCTGGTGGCTCGCCAGCAGCAGCGCCAACGAGCTCTCCAGCAGTTGGGGTGCAGCCGCTCCAGGCTGCCACTGCTGCTGGTTGTGTTGCAGCAGCGACTCTGCAAAGGCCAGCTGCACCTCCCAAGCAGGCACGCCACACTTGCTGGCCAGCTGCAGCGCTTGCTGCAGCTTCTCGCCGGCAGCTGCCGCGCTAAGGTGCCTCCAAGCCGCGCCGCCGCTGCCGCTGGCTGCCGCTGCGTCTGCTGCCGAATCGGAGCGCTCCATGCCGGGGGGTGCAGTCTCAACCTTCTTGCGGCTGCTCTCTGACCGCCGCAGCAGGGGGAGGCACCGCCTGCCACCGCTGCTGGGAGGGCTTCCCACCGGGCTGGTGGCAGCCTGCCGTGCTGGCCGTGGGCTGGTCCCCGGACAGGACAGCCCTGCTGCTGCCGTGGGCGGCCCTGGAGGCTTGCCGGCAGCAGCTGCCAGCTGCAGCACCAGCTGCCGCCGGCTCTCGCCGCTGCCTGCCAAGGCTGCTGCTGCATCCACACCAGGTAGCAGGTGCTGCAGCTGCTGGGCATCTGCGGCAGCCAGCAGCAGGCTGTGGAACCGCTGGGCTGCCGCCGCTGCTGCCTTGGCTGCGGCTGCTGCCACCACACTGCGTGGGGTGGGCGTGGTGGTGCCACCCTCTCCAGCATCTGAGGCTGCCTCTGACTGTTCTCCGCTGGCTGCCGCCTGGCTGCTGGCCCTGCTCAGGCCCTCCGCTGCGGCTGCTGTGGCTGAGCCCGCTAGGCCTGCTGCGCCTGCTGCCTGCTGCTGCGCCAGTGACAGCAGCTCTGCCGGCGTGGCTGCCAGCCGGGCTTCGGCAGCGGTCACCACAGCCGCCAGCGCAGCAGGATCGTAATCCGCTGGCTGCAGGGCCAGCAGTGCCGAGGCGGTCAGCCCCAACAGCAGTGCCCGCCGCCGCTGCTCGTGGCTGAGCGGCTGCTGCTGCGAGTCTGACAGCATTCGCTCCCACTGAGTCAACCCACGCGGCCCAAGTGCCAGCAGGCACCCCAGCGCTGCTGCCTCGCCATCCATGGTCGGCAGGCTGGCTTCCCTGCCCCCAAGGTCTGCCAAGCACTGTGGCAGGCGCTCCTCTAGCCATGCCTGCTGCTGCTGCCGCTCTGCAGGCCCGCTCAGGCTGCTGGCTGCCTCAGATGAGGAAAAGAGCTCCCAGCAGCCGCCCGCTACGCTGCTGTCGGCTGCCTGCCACCGCACCAGCAGTTGCAGCAGCTCCTCAGCAGGCGCAGCGCTAAGGGCAAACACCAGCAGCTGCTGCCGTGCGGAGCCGGTGCAGGCAGTGTCCCCAGCTACGGTACCAGCCAGCTCCCAGGCCGGCCTGCAAGAGTACAGCAGCAGCAGCAGCAGCAGCGGCAGTCAGGCGGTCGCAGAGCCTTGAAACCACAAGCAGTCGGCTGGCTGATTGGTATCTGGCAGCAGGGACTGCAACTTCGGTTTCCAACTCATGCCAAACACAGCTGCCAACTCCTGCCAAACACAGCTGGTGTGACTCACTTGTAGTGCTGCCCAGCCAGCATGAGCAGCAGGCTCTGGGCCCGCTGGCTGTCGCCTGCCACATGCGCCGCCTCGGCAGCACGCAGCAGCAGCGGCTGCTGCTGTTCTGCGATGCCCAGGGCTGCTGCCAGCTGGCCCAGGGTGCCACTGTCTGCCGCCGCAAGCTCCGGGTGCTGCTCAAGCAACTGTGGAGGCAGGCAGGGGGGAGGCGTGATGGTGTTTATTCACATACAAAGCCATTCCAAATGAGAGAGAAACAAACGAGCACACGACAGCTTGACGGGATGGGAAATACATGCACCACCATGTGTCATTGGGAGTTGAGCAGTGCTGCAGGCGGGACCCGTGATGCGCCTTGCCTGCCCCTCGCACCAGTGTGCCCCTTGCCACCCTCCCACCTGCTCCAGCACACCCCAGTCGTCTCGAAGTTGAGCAGTGCTGCAGGCTGACGGCATCCATGGGATGCGCCGCTCCCGCCACCACCCCTTCCACCTGCTCCCGCCACCACCCCTTCCACCTGCTCCCGCAACCACCCCTCTCACCTGCTCCAGCCACCACCCCTCCCACCTGCTCCCGTCCCCACCCCTCCCACCCGGTCCCGCCATAAACCCCTCTCACCTCCTCCAGCACGCTCTCATCCCCTGCCGCCGACCGCGCCTGCAGCTGCTGCAACTGCAGCGGTGGCAGGTCCAGCCCCACTCGCTGCAGCTGCTCCGCGCCACGGATGGCGGCTAGCTGCTCCTGGGCTGCTAGCGAGTCGGGCAGCAGGCCCAGGCACTCCTTGGCCTGCATGGCAGCGGCAAACAGACAACGGCTGATGGCAGATGGCAGATGGAAAGCTGGTTATGCCTGTTGGAGGCGGCGGCATCACTGGGCAGGCAGCAAGCATGCATTCGCAATTCGCAATTGCTGCGCCAGCCAGCACCAGCCAGCATATCTACAGCGCACAGAGTGCCAAGCCGCCTCACACCTGCTTCACGGCTCGGTCCGCCATGCCCGAGGCAGAGAGGAACACTTCCCTGGCGGCCGCCAGCACCAGCTGCTCGGCAGCTTCCGGGCGCAGGCCCGCCAGGTACGACTTGCACAGGCGGTACTGCCCGATGCGAAGCAGGGCACGGCACATCTCGGTGCGCACATCCTCCTCGCTCAGCTGCGTCGGCGGTTTTGGAGCGAAGGATGCAACATCAACGACGCCACTGCCGCACAGCCCCGCAGGGAGGCTGTGGGGGCACCGTGCGCAAGACGACCGAGGCCCAAACAGTAGCTGGTACTGCAATCCATGATTGGCCCACCTGGGTGAGGCCGTGCTCCTGGATGCTGCGCAGGTCCATCCACACCTCCACCCAGCTGCAGCAGCGGGGGAGGGCCAAGCGTTTAAAAGGTGCGGGGTTGCCAAGCAGCCCTCCTTGGGTTGCTGTGAGGTACGCCGCAGCTACGTGCCCAAAGATGCCCGGCCCTCCCACAACAAGTAGCACTTCTAGCATGTATAAACAGCTTGGCAGCAGCGGCGGCAGCTCACCGCGACTCTGTGTTCTT
This sequence comes from Chlorella sp. Dachan, assembly GCA_006782975.1. NCBI lineage: Eukaryota > Viridiplantae > Chlorophyta > Trebouxiophyceae > Chlorellales > Chlorellaceae > Chlorella > Chlorella sp. Dachan. The sequence goes on from RRZL01000032.1 coordinate 1,441,499, forward strand.
GGTGCGCGACACGCGGGCCAGCAGCGTGCGCAGCAGGCGCAGCGCGGCGCTGCGGTCGGCGTCACGCACAGCGCTGCATGGTGGGAGCAGGGCAACAGACACATCTGTGAGGGGGCACCTGGGCTGCATGCAGCAACCGACCACCAAGCAAGAGCCCGATGGGGGGCGGGATAGAGGGTTGGGTAAGGCTCCGCACAGAGCCTGCTTGCAGCAGCGTCACCAGTTCAGGGAAGCATTGCACACGGCACTCCTCACCGGACCGTGGTGGTCAGCCCGTGTTTGGTCAACAGGCGAGCCGCGGTCATGTGGCCACGCACCTGCAGTGGCACAGCCAGCAACAGGGATCAGGACAGGCGCAGCGCAGGTTGCAGCGCTTTGAAGCACGCCGCACGGCTGCGCTCTGCCCCAGCGCAGCGCAGTGCTGATCGCCTACCGTGTCCACGGCTGCCGCCGCTGCCTCCCGCTGCTCGCGCCCAAGCTCATCATCTGCCCGCAGCGCATCCCTGGCCGCGTTCAGCATGGATCCAAGCAGCTCCCAGGCGTCGGTGGCCTGCAATGAAACAGCAGTTGGGAGCATCCAGCAGATGCAGTCATCCTCGGGATCCACAGCAGCGCGTAGGGCAGGTGCAGGTGCTTGCCGCCGGCCGCTGGAACACGGTGGTGCAGGCATGCGGCCCCCATCAGCCACATCCCTGCTCCTCAGCGCACCTCGCTGGCATAGCAGCAGGCCGCAGCGGTGCGGGCCAGTTGGGCAGCGGAGGCAAAGAGCAGGCGCTGCCGAGCCTCCGCCTGCACCAGCCGCACCACCCAAGGCAGCCGACGCGCGGCCTCAGCCTCCAACGCCTGCGATAACAGCGGGTTTCGCACATTGTTTTGCACAACACGCGGTTGAGCAGCGCAGCCAAGGGCCGCACTGCGTGCCAGAGCAGCAAGGGTGGCATACAAGGCAGGGCCATGCCTGCAGCGCGGCAGCCAACAACAGCAGCGCCGCTGCTTCGCGCACCTGGCGCAGCACCAGCTGTGGGTCCAGCCCAGCCTCCTCCTCACTTCTGCCGCTGCCAGCGCTGCTGCCCAGCCGGCTCAAGAAGGGGGCCACATGCTGGGCCAGGTCAGCAGCCAGGCCGTCGCCGCCCAGCTGCCCCAGCAGCAGGGACAGCCTCTGGGCGGGGCTGAGGGCGGCATATTGCTGCAGGTCCATACGCCAAGCACCGCCTTCCTCCCGGGCCGCGGCTGCAAGCAGCGGGCAGGACGCACTAAGTAGGGCGGTAAGGCACAGTGGTGGGCGGAGGCGACATGGCTTACCAAGCTGCCATCGGGTGTCCCAGCTGCAGCATCACGGCTGCACCGCGCAGCCATCCGATGCGTTGCCCACAATCTTCGTCAACACAGCAGATGTGCGCAAGAGACCGGGGACAGCAACCGGCCTTGCTAGCTGAGCTTAATAGCTAGCTTAATCACTAGCTTGATAGCACACTCAATAGCACGCACCCAGCTTGATGAGTGACAGCAATTCTTGAGCAGCCGCCTGCAGGGCTCCCACGCTGGGTTCGCCGTAATGCAGCGCCGCCTGAGCTGCCTCCAACAATGCAACAGCATTGGGCAGCAGGCCTGCGGCATGTGGATGGGCAGAGGAAGCGGGTGGTGGATCACCTTGCAGCAGGGCGCATGCCCACATGCTGGCCAATAGGCAGCCCCACCTGAACAGCCTCAACCAAAGCCTTACGTCGCACCTGTAGCGGCGTCGATGCGCTGTGCGCGCTGGCACACCCAGGCGGCCACCTGGCGCTGAGTTGGCGGCCGCCAGCCGCAGCTGGCCTCCGCAATCGGCTCAGTGGCCAGCAGCAGAGCGTAGCACCCAGCCTCCTTCAGTTCAGCGGTGGTGGCAGCGCTCTCGGCCCAGTCGGCGGCTCGGGGAGGCGGCGGCGGCTGGCGCAGCGCCAGCACCTGCAGAGGCATGCAGAGGGGTGGAGCGCAGCAGTGGGCCCAAACGCACAGCTTCAGTGAGTCAGCTGGCTGGAAGCGACAATGCAGCGAGGTCCCCAGAACGTTTCTGTGCCATACCAACCAGCGCCCACCTGGCGCAGCAGCGGCGCCAGCTGCTTGGCGGGCAGCGTTTCGGGGGTGCAGTCCAGCACATCTAGCATCGAAGGTGCCAGCGCTCGCGGGTGGCTCTCCAGCAGCAGCGACAGCCCAGCCAGCTGCCCAGCGGCCGCCAAGGCCGCGGCTGCCTGTGCTGTGGTGCGGTCTCTCAACGCCGCAAAGGCGGACGGTGTCCAGGCACTGAGCAAGTGTCGGGAAGACGGCGGGTACGGGTGATGGAGGTGCACACGGTCGGGTTGGGAGCAGGGGGGCAAACACACACGCATCGAGCAGCGCAGCTGCAGCTAGGTTTGCTCTGCGAGTGGCTGTCAATTCAGTCAGCATCCGTTCTCACCCTCCGTGCAACTCCAGCGAGGTGGCCAGGCGCTCCATGTGCTGCAGGGCGCGCAAGCGGGCGCACAGCCACCACAGGCGGCGCTCGCCGTCGGCAGCGGCGGCGGCACTGTCTGGGCTGCTGGCAGCAGGCTTGGGCGAGTCTCCATGCATCAGCGCCTGCTCGCTGAGGTTGAGCACCCGCTGCAAGGCCGCCTGCTGCGCCGAGGGCGACGCTTCCAGCCCGTCCAGGCAGGCCTCAGCCTCCTGGCGGGCGCTGGCGGCGTTGAACTGCTGCTGGCCCGCCATCTGGGCGATCGGACCTGCCCGATCGGGCAGCCAGCAGCGCTACGGGCGACAGCAGGCGGGGTGGCAGCGAGCGGTCATGATGGTCAGCTGTACGTATTTTAGACACAATATGAACTGTTCGGAGCGTCGGAGAGACAGCGGTGCAGCCTGCAAGTCACAGTCTTGGCACCACGCCAGCTCGGCACTTCCCATGCAGCCGCTTCTTCGCCCCAAACGGCCTCCCGCTTGTCGTGATTTGACTGCAGCGCCCCGAACCTTGCTGCCGCACACTCAGCTGGTGCCAGAGGGCTGTTCCATTTGAACTCGGTGCACGCTCGGAGTGGCTGCAGCGGCGCAGCGGAACGGCTCTCGCACACCAGCAGCAATGTCGGGCTTCGATGGTGAGCTCCGGCGCCGCCCAGCAGCCCCTGCCGCTGCTGCCCAGCCAGTTTGGGGCCCTGCCATGGCTGCACGAGTGATCGCATGCTCGGCAATCACCATGGAGCACTGCGCCGTAGCCAAATGCCTGCGCTGCCGCCGCCGCCGCCGGGAGGCGGGCGGGGAGCGGCCGCCGCTCTGAAGCTCGCTCCCTGGCCATTGTCCCACCCTCGCAGAGGGCGGAGTTTACTACTCCGACCAGCAGTTTGTGTCGGCGGGCGCTGGCGACGAGGCGCAGCTGCCCAACCGCGCCGCCGCCCTCGCCAAGTTTGGCGAGTTCATCCGCACATTCCAGGTGTGGAAGCAGGCTTCAACCGTGCTCGTTGTGCAGCCGCCGGACCGCCAGCAGACCGGTGCAGCTCCCGCATGCAAGCAGCTACCACAATTGCGTGTTCCAGCAGCTTGCTGGCGTGGGCGCCCGGGCTTGAGGCATGCTGCCCACCTTCAACCCATGACCGCAGATTGACCCCAAGAGCGGCGCCTTCCCCTATGCGTGAGTGGGAACGCGCAGCTGCTGGGCACATGTGCCGCTGGAGCCCAGCACAGTCGAGTGTGTGGGCTGCAAGCCTGCGCAGCTGTGCATGGCGTGCTGAGGGCGCTGTCCAATAACCCTTCCCTGCCGCAGCGACCAGCTGGCACGCTGCAAGGACCGACTGCGGGTGGACATCGGCCACCTGAGCCACCCGGTGCGCTGAGGAGAAGAGAGGCAGCCCACTCCTGCCCGCCACTGCTTCCTGCTTCCTGCTGCTTGGTGCAGTGCTCACCATGCTTTGCCGCGCTGGGCTGCGCCCCTGGTGCAAGCGGTGCAAGCCTGAGGCAGCCCACGTTGCTTGATCTGAGGCAGCTCATGTTGTTTGATCTGAATGTTGCATGACCTGAGGCAGCTCACGTTGCTCTTGGCCACTTCTGCAGGTGTACGGTGCCCCCGAGCTGGCCACCGCGCTGGTGGACAACCCCGCAGAGTACCTGCCCATCGTAAGCGGCAGCCGATTGGACGTGGGCTGGTTGCCGACCAAAGCCGTGCGGTTGCGCTTTAGCGACCTCCTGTTGCGAACGCCTGCTGGTGGGCACTTGCTCCAGCCGGCTGCACTGCAGTACAGTATCGCGGCATGCTTGCTGACCAGTGCCCTGCCCCCTGCTGCCCCCGCATGCCGCTGCCCGCAGTTTGAGCAGGCGGCGAAGCAGGAGAGCCAGCGGATCCAGAGCCTGATGGAGGACGGCGGGGAGCCGGATGTGAAGGATGTGCAGGCAAGCTGCTGCTGTTGCAGAGGGTGCACTATGCCTGCTGCGCGTGCTGCAGCTGCTGGAGGGATAGCGCAGGGCTCGAGCTGCTCGGGTGGCACATGGAGCACACCCCGGCTTGTGCCAAACACACGCAACGCATCATATCATACGTAACGAGTGCCCGCCTGCCCTGTGCGCAGGTCATGCTGTTCAAGGGGGAGACGGGCCGCAGCCGCGTGCAGCACGTGTCCATGCGCGACATGAAGGTGGGCTGAGCAAGGAGTTCTTTCTTTCTGTTGTTCTTCTTTGCTGCTTGTGGGCGGGCTGGGCAAGGCAAACAAGCGAGACACGGAGAGAAAGAGCAAGGAGCGGCCTGCTGATTGCCTTGTCCACTGCGTCCACTGCCTTCACGGCCACTGCCTCCACTGCTGCATGTTGGGCTCTGTGCCTGGGCAGTTTTCGTTTGCGCCAAGCACCTGGCGCCTTGCCAGCCACCAAACCCCTGTGTCGCTCCCTTCAATGCCCGCAGCCCAAAAAGTGCGTGTCCAAGGCAGGCGATTCTGGGCGTTGAACTAAATCCAACTAAATCCAACCGACCCTTCACAATTTCCCATGCGCAGCCCGAGAAGTATGTGTCCAAGCTGGTTATTGTGCCGGGCATCGTCACCTCGGCCTCCCGCCCCAAGCACAAGGCCACCTACCTCACCGTGCAGTGCAAGGAGTGCAAGTGAGCTGAATGGGTCATGCTGACAGTTGTGGGCTCCAATTGCTGCTACTGCGGCCTTGCCTGCCACCAGCCATGTGTCTGCCCTGCACTGCCAAGACGCTATGGAACCTGCTCATGCGGCTGCCCCGCATTTTGATGCCCACCTGCAGGGCAACCAAGCGCATCGCCTGCCGGCCGGGTGTTGGTGGCGCCATGATTCCCCGCATTTGCGACGCTGCGGCGCTGCCTGGCCAGCAGAACAACGTGGGTGGCTCTGGTGTGGCAGGGCGGCATGTTGTGCGGGCTGCCATGCCTGCAATATGCAGCAGGCCCTGCTCGCAGGGCAGGGTTGCAATCCCGTGGCCATCCACTGCTGCCCCTTGCCGCTGTGCCATGGGCCATCTTTTGGCTGACCAGTCACTCGCCTGCCCCGCTGTGTGCAGTGCGGCATGGATCCTTACATCATCCTGCCCGACAAGGCCGAGTGTGTGGACCAGCAGACGCTCAAGATGCAGGTGCGGCTGCGGGGAGGGAGGGGGAGGGACTGTTGCCGGAAGCAGCTGCAGGCGCGGCTGCCGGGGGCGGTTGTGGTTGCCGGAAGCAGCTTCCCGCCGACTTGCGCCACTCCAAACCACGCCCAGCTGGCGTGCCTGCCCGCTCCCTGCAAGTACCTCACCTGTTCTGCTGCCTGCACTGCGTGTTGCAACAGGAGCGGCCCGAGGATGTGCCCACCGGCGACCTGCCCCGCTCCATGATGTGTCTGGTGGACCGGCGGCTGTGCAGCGCGGTGTCTCCCGGCACCCGCGTCACCGCTGTGGGCATCCTGTCCATTTTCCAGGGCAAAGAGGGTAAGGCGGCTGCGTGTGATTTGTGGCTGATGCGCCCTTCTGGGATTTGGGGGGAGAGCGGCTGGTTCGTGCGCCTGTCCGTCTTCCGCGGGCAAACAGTGCGGCGATGTGGCTGTGTGAGCATGTCACCTTGCCATCTCAGCTTCTGGGCAGCATCAGGTGGCACATTGATCAGCTCAGCGAGCCTCATTAAGTGGCCCCGCTCCCTCGCTTGTCCCAGGCGGCGGCAACTCACGCGATAAGGCGGGCGCAGTGGCCATCCGCCAGCCCTACCTGCGTGTCATTGGCTTCCAGGTGCGGCCGTGGTGGGGCCCTGGGGGCGTGGGTGCCTGCGCAGTCGAGTCAAACTCCTGGGAAAGTGGGTGCGGCCCGCGCTGTTTACAATGGCTGCCGACATGTGCCGTCCGAATGCTGTCGCCATGAGCCGTCCGATTGCAACGCGAGCCATCCGACCCTGCTGTGTGCGCTGTGCAGGAGGATGTGCTGAACGGTGACACCGCGCGCCGCCCCACCTTCTCGTGAGTTGCGGCAGTTTGCAGCTGCAGGCTTGCAGTGGCGGGGTGGTGCATTGCCGCGTGCAGCTCGCTGGAGTGGGCACTAGAGCTGGAAGGCATGTCCCCTTGAACGAGTGCACTCGCTGCTGCCTTTCTGCTGTTTTGCACTACTGCTGTCCTACACTGCGCTCCACACTGCAGCATGGAGGAGGAGCAGGAGTTTGCAGCTCGCTCCTCGTCGCTTCTTTCTCATGGCATTCCCTCCGTGTTTCCCCCTTTTGTTGTGCGCAGCATGGAGGAGGAGCAGGAGTGGGCGATAGAGCCGGAAGCCCTCCCCCTTGAACTCACTGCTGTCTTGCCTACGCTCCACATGCAGCATGGAGGAGGAGCAAGAGTTCAAGGAGTTTGCGGCGCAGCCGGGCGCCATGGACCGCATCTTTGCGCGCATCGCGCCCCAGGTGGGCGTGCTGCTTGGTTGTATGGGGCAGTTGTGTGTGGGCGTACTGAAGCAGCTGTGCGTGCTTCTGTTTGCAGTTGGTGCTGTTGCAGTTGTGACGTCGCCGGTGCCGGGGAAGCGGCCGTGGAGCCGGGAGGCAGACAACCAGGGACCGTGTTGCGCGTCGATGCTGCTGTGTGGCCGTTACACCATGTCGGCAATCGTGCCTGCCGCTGCTGCCGGCCTCCCAGGCCTGCCGAGCTTGCTGGCCCCCAGACACTCCCTCCCTCTCTCTTGTTCAGATTTTCGGCTCCCCTGACATCAAGAAGGCCATCGCCTGCCTGCTGTTTGGCGGCGCGCGCAAGCGCATGCCCGACGGCACCTACCGCCGCGGAGACATCAACGTGCTGCTGCTGGGTGGGTGGCCTGCTGCTGTGGGTGGCCTGGGTGGCCTTTGCCGCTGGGCTGCGGCGTGAGCGTGCTGATTGGGTGGCCTGCTGCGCCCGGGTGGCCCTCTGGCACTTTTGGCGCTGGGCACTTTGGCGTGAGCTGGATGACTGCTGGCGCGCTGCCAAGCCAGCACAGAGGGGGCTGCTGCCGGTGCCGCATGGCAGGCGGCGCTGCCGCTGCCTGAGTTACCGGCCCGCTGTTGACGCGTGCTGCCCACCTGTGCCCAATCATTTATTTGCCAATCATGCATTTGCAGGCGACCCCTCCACCGCCAAGTCACAGTTCCTGAAATTCACCTCCAAGACAGCGCCCATTGCGGTGTACACCAGCGGCAAGGGCTCCTCGGCGGCGGGTCTCACCGCCTCGGTCATCCGGTGAGGCAGGCAGGGTGGCCATGGGCTCAGCAGACGCCGGCACCGTGATTGGCTTTGTGTCTCGCTTCCGCAGCGACCTCGCCTGGCGCGAGCTCCACCTGGGGCGGCCGTTATACGTGCTTTGCCTCGAATGACCAGCTGGCGGCAACCGAGAAGCTTTGCTCACGTCTTACACCGTGCAGGGACCCCGCCTCTCGCGAGTTCTATCTGGAGGGTGGCGCCATGGTGCTTAGCCTTGACTGACCAACACACCTTCTGACGTCAATGCACCTGCAGGGACCCCGCCTCTCGCGAGTTTTACCTGGAGGGCGGCGCCATGGTGCTAGCAGACGGCGGCGTGGTGAGTGAGAAAGAAAGAAAGAATACGCCTTGGGTGTGGCTTGAGGGGGGGCAGCTGGGCGGCGTGGTGAGCCACTGGCGCCAGCTGCACCAGCCGCATGCGTTGCGTTGGTTCTTTGCACCGCCCAACATGGCAGCCAGCACCCAGTGGGTGTGCGCCCTTGCGTTGGGCTTGGAAGCCGGGTAGCACCTGTTGCTGCTGTGGCTGCTCGGGCCCGTCCCGCCCGATCTTACCACAGCACAATCTTACCACAGCATCCCGCCGTGTCCTGTAGGTGTGCATCGATGAGTTTGACAAGATGCGGCCCGAGGACCGGGTGGCCATCCACGAGGTGAGGAGTCTGAATGCGCTCTCTGCAAGCAGGCCGCAGCCAGGGGAATGAGGAATCCGAATGAGATATCAGCAAGCAGGCCAAAGGCCAGCGGAATGCGGACCTTGAATGAGCTCTCAGCAAGCATGCCACGCCGCAAGCCCGCGTGTTGCATGCGGGCTGCGCCAGCTGAACACAGCGCCGTCATTAGGACCAGCAGACCGATTCCGCAGTAGAGGCAAGCGGGCATCACAACCATGCTGCACCCACTCCCTCGTCCGCTGCTCTGCCCCTTCACTTCCCATGGAGCGCAGGCCATGGAGCAGCAGACCATCTCCATTGCCAAGGCGGGCATCACAACCATGCTGCGGTCCCGCACCTCGGTGCTGGCAGCCGCCAACCCGCCCAGCGGCCGCTACGACGACCTCAAGTCGGCGCAGGTGAGCAGCAGTGGTGGACAGTGTGCGCCGAATGCTTCTCAACCATGGGGTTGAGCGGCTACAAGTTGGCTTTGTGGGTGCCATCTGTGCCTAGTGTGGTTTGTCACAATCACAACCAAGCATCCCCTGCGCCTAGTGTACTTTATCACAAACAACAATCTTTCACGTCGGCACTCCTTGTCTGCAAGTCAACATCGGCCTGCAGCCCACCTGTCTGCTTGCCGGCCCGCCTTCATCAGGGGTTCACACTTGAGCCGCCTTCTTTGCCAATGCTCTGCCTGCAGGAGAACATCGAGAGCTGCAGCCCACCATCCTGTCCCATCTTCTCTGCTTGCCGGCCTGCCCTGATCAGAGGCTCACGCTTCTTCCCAACACACTGAAATTTTTGATGCAGGAGAACATTGACCTGCAGTCCACCATCCTGTCCCGCTTCGACCTCATCTTCATCGTCAAGGACGAGCGCAGCGTGGAGCGAGACATGATGGTGCGAAAGAAAGACAGAAAGAGATAATACGCCTTGGCCATTTAAGGGGGCCAGCTGGGTACATGATGGTGTGTGCGCCCGGGCTGCTGGCGACCGGGGTTGGGCTGCTGGCGCACGCATGGATGCTTGGGCTGTATGCAGGGCAGCGCCGCTTCCTGTGAGGGTGCCTTGCACAAGCCAGCAACTTCCCCTGACTGTGCCTTTGCCTGGCCCGCAGATTGCGCGGCACGTGCTGGATGTGCACCGCCTGGCGGGCGCGCAGCCAGAGGCAGATGAGGACGAGAAGCGGGTGCGCTGTGCTGTGCTGTGCTGTGCTGCGCTGTGCTGTGCTGTGCCAGGTGTTGCATGGTTGCTGCAGCCAGCGGAGGCAGACGGGACGAGAGGCGTGTGTGCTGCACTGTGGCCGGTTGATGTGTGCCACGCATTGATTGCTGCGGTGTGTTTGGCTATAGACCGGTGCTGGAGACGGAGCATTGCCCATGTTGCGCTGGCACCAAGCACCGACACAAGTGTTGCCCCCGCATTCAACATTCAACCCGCCCACCCTCCCCAAAACACAGGAGGAGGCCTTCCTCAAGCGCTACATTGAGTACTGCCGGCAGTCCTGCAGTCCCCGCATCACTGACTCAGCTGCCAAGCTGCTGGCAAACGAGTATGTGGAGCTGCGGGCAGAGGTGAGCAGCGCTGTGATCGGATGCATCTGATTCAGCATCAGCCACCACATCTCCCCCATTGACACCTGCCTGGAGATTGAATTGAACCAGGAGCAGGACCTGCCGTGCAAGGAGCATACCTTGCAAGGCTGGGGCTTGCGGTATCGGCCTGCAGCCCATGCACCTCCGCTTGCTGCTCCCATGGCCCGGCATGCCTGATACAGTCGCGGGGCATTGGTACCCCACTGCGTGCTCCCTTGCATTCCAGTCACTCCCCGAGCGCCTGCCCTGCCAAACTCTTCCAACCGCAGAGCAAGCGGGCGGCCAGCGCAGACGGCAGCGACATTCCGGCCATTCCGGTGACTGTGCGCCAGCTGGAGGCGGTCATCCGCATCGCAGAGTCGCTGGCCAAGATGAACCTGCAGGTGGGCTGTCGCATCCCCTTCAGTCGCATCCCCTTCAGTTCCAGTTTCACCACCAACAGCTTGCTGGGTAGCTTGCGCCTGTGTGTGCTGGACACTGAGGCACCCGCGCGGCAGGCGTGCCACAATCGCCGCTATGCATCTTCCCAACTCGCGACTGGGCTGTGCCTTGGTTGCCGCCGACAGACGACGGCCACCGAGGTGCACGTGGGGCAGGCGGTGTCATCATGCTTATCTGCCTCTGGCCCTGCACTCACTCCTATTGGCTTTGCCACTCCTATGGCTGCTGCAGACGACGGCCACCGAGGCGCACGTGCGGCAGGCGCTGGAGCTGTTCAAAACCTCGACCATGGATGCGGTGAAGAGCGGGCTGATGGAGGTGGCCGTCTTCACAGACGAGCAGCGGTGAGTGGTCTCTCTCTTATTCTCATTTTATAGCAAGTTTAAGTTTCTGTAAAGGTTTTGCTCTGGCGAACATGCTTGCTCTGCGGTTTGGTTCCCTGCCGATGGGGCCGTCTACTCACGAGCAGCGGTGAGCGGCGATTAGTTAGGGTTGTATGGTGGCGAAGATGCTCGCTCTGCTGTCTGATTGCAGCAGGCCTGGGGTGACGAATTGGTGCCAAATAGCCGTAAGGCTGGGGTGTGGATGGGGCGGTGTTTGCTGGCGAGCATTATTTAAGTGGTGGGTGCCAGGTTGCGTTGCTGGCTCGAGGTGCAGGCTGGGCAGTCGCTGCCCACCGTGCCAGCCAGCAGGCAGGGCAAAGGTTCCTTCCTGTCGCCACCTGCGCCTTTCTGACCTTTCCGCCAGGCAGGAGATCCACCAGAGGAGGATCAGAGCAAGCGGCCGCTGTTCCATCTGTCATGTGTCTCAAACTCACGCAAGCGTGTTGCTGGCCGCAGGCAGGAGATACACCGTGTGGAGGAGCAGATCAAGCGGCGGGTGGCCATCGGCAGCTTTGTGTCAGAGCGCAAGCTGGTGGACGAGCTCGTGCGGTGAGCCCCGGGTGTGGTGCCTGGCAGCTGGTTGCTGGTTCATTGGGATAGCCAAAGGTCGTGCTCAGCGTTGTGTCGCAAGCTGGTGGACGAGCTCGTGCGGTGAGCATGTTTGCAAGCTCAGTGCCTGGCAGCTGGTTCACCAGCGTAGCAATATGCTGTGCTCATGCGAGCGTTCTGTCGGAGTGACGACCTGACCGCCCTCTGCCCCTGCCCCTCTCACCCCCTGCTGCAGCGTGGGCTTCAACGAGAACCTGGTGCGCAAGGGCCTGCTGTTCCTGCAGACCACCGGAGACCTGGAGTACCGGCGGGAGCGCCGCCTGGTGCACCGCATGAAGTGAACAGCTGCAGCAGCACCGCATGAATGGAGTAAACATGAAGTAAACAGCTGCAGCAGCATTGCAGGCAGTGCAACGGCAGGCAGTGCGGCGGCGTGGCAGTGCCGGGGCCCACCGGCGCGCGGCGCGGTGGGGCCCTTGCTTGCCAGGCGGCTGAACTGCCTCGCTGTTTCACTGGACATGCCTGCTTGCTGGACATCACTTGCATTCGGGCCAGCACCGCAGCTGCTGCACGCGCCGAGCAGGCGCGGCAGGGGCGCGGCTCGAGCCCAGTGCAACCTGACGACTGACCATTGAATTGACGCGCTGTATCACCTACCCACTCGCTTCCCTGCTCCTCTCCCCCGCCCCCACCCGAACCGTCCCTCCTGTCACCAGCTAGCGCTGGCATTTAGGTCTGGGTGCATGTAAGTTACGCAACAGCATGAACGGGAGCAAGTGAAGCGGCGCTACACTGAGACAAAGTGGGGCCTGACATGAGGTGGCAGGTGAAGGTGCCAGAGGCACGCGTGACCTTGCTTGCCAACAGTCGGAGAACAATACACATCATGGCCATCGGCTCTGCACATCCAGCCATTAAGCTTCCTCTTCTGCTGCTGCTGCCTCCGCTGCCGCCACCTGCCGCGCTGCCTTGGCCGCCGCCCGCGCCGCACCCAGCGCCTTGCACACCCGCTTGTGCCCCGCCCGCCAGTCGGCGTGTGAGCAGGCGGTGCCACAGTACCACACCGCACGGCACGCGCTGCACAGCAGGTGTGGGATGGGGCACAGCGCAGGCGACCCTTGAGTCGCCAGCAAGCATGCGCAGGCAGCGGGGGCATGCACCCACCAAACTCGCCGCAGCCTTTTCACCACCCCGCCTCACCTGCACCGCTGGCTGCCCTCGCCCTCCCTCGCCGCCGGCCCGCCGCCACATCCCAGGTTAGCGCAGCGCAGGTAGGCGCACGAGCGCGCAGCCGCCGCCTGTGCTGCCTCCAGCTGCTGCTCCTGTTGCGCCCCAGGGCGACGCCACCAGTCCAGCAGGGCGGCGGCCAGGCGGCGGACGGATGGCAGGGTCCGCCGCACACTAGACAACGTCTCTGGCAAGGTAGGGAGAACAAAGGCAGACAGGCAGGCCCGCACACGCTCCATCAAGATGGCATCCTCGCCAGAGCGGATTGCCAAAGTGGAGCCGCTGGCAGGCTCTTCAGAGCCGAGCAGGGGCTCAGTTGTGGTGTGCAGCAGTACGCCAATAATGGTTCCAGTGCCTTCCACAATGTCCTCACCCTGCACTTGAAACAGGCGGCGAGCAGCAAGGCCAGCAACGCTGGCCCAGCATGCCGTCAGTGTTTGCACGGACAGCAACGCGTGAGCAAAGCAAGACCTCTTTTGTTAAAACCAGATGGAAACGAAGTTGGCACGGCAGATTGGTGAGCGGCTGGATCTTAGGCCGCTTCTAAGTAGCGCCCTCCAGGGTTGGGACCTTTTGTTGCACCCACCAGGTACGCTGCCAACGGGCCTGCCTCCTCAAACATTGCTCCAGGTAACCGCCGCTGGCCAGGAGCACCGCCAAGTTGCCTCGGCACAACGCGTAGCGTAGCACAAGGCATATATGGCTGTAGTTAGGGTGTACGTCCTGCAGATGACGATCCAGGGTGCACTGCCCTTTTGAGTCTAGGCTGGGTGAACCAAGGTGCAGCATGCGAACAGCACAACGGCAATCGAGGTGGTGAGGCTTGTTGCACGCTGCACCCCGGCGCATGGCATGCCACGCCCCTTGCTGCCGATTGGTTCCTTTGGCTTCAGCCTGTCAAAAGAAAGGTGCAGCTCAAGAGTTCACCTGCATAGCGTGCCCCCACAGATGCTTGAACAGCTGGTGCGCCACCGGGTCAGCCGCCAGCGACCGTGGGCCCCACTCTAGCATGGCAGCCAGACTGGCCAGCAGGGCTGGCTGCTGCTGGCCCAGCTGCTCCAACGGAATGTGAGCTCCGCAGGCCAAAAGCGCCTGCCAGTACGCCAGGCTCCGCGCTTGCAGCTGCCTGAGGAATTTGGTGAGGGAGGGTGGAGGATGGGTTGGTAACCGAAATGCTGTTCATGGACACCTAACAACAGCTTGACGGTCGCATCGCACCCCAGCTCACCTGCTGGGCGGCATCGGCTTGCCAGGTGTGATGACCGAGGCGTTTAACTGCATGAAAGCGGCGGCGCTCATGCAGTCGCTCAACACACACACTGCGGAGAGCACGCGCTCTGGTCCCAGCCGAAACTGTGGGCTGCCGGCTGTCGCGGCATAGTGCACGCGCCGGCACTGCGCTGTGTGCAACGCCCACAGCGCCTGAAGTGCCTCGCCAGCGGCTGATCTGGCACTGTCTCCTGAGGCGTGCGGTGGAGCAGCGCTTAGCGTGCTGGCGCGCTCCAGTGCCAGCGTGCCCGGTCCCACCGGCACCCCAGAAACAAAAAAAGCCAGCTCGGCTGCCAAGTTCCTATCCTGCGTGGTTCGTGTGTCTGTCTGCAGCACGCTGTGCAGCGCACGCAGCAGCGGCACACAGCGCAGCGCAGCGCTCAGTGCTTGTGCCCACAATGCAACATCTGCCGCGCTGTGCATGATGCGGCTGCTGCTGCCGCCGCCGCTGATGAGCTCCACACACGACTGCTGTGCATAGAAGCCCAGCAGGCCCAGCTCCCAGTTCGCAGCTCTGCACACCAGAACAGCGTGCACAAGCCGCTCATCGCTCATGTTTGTCAGCTGCTCGCCGCCAGCTAGCAGCTCCAAGAGCTGTGGCAGCCGGCCGACCGCCGGCAGCAGCTGCGCTGCGACCAGCCGCCGCTGTTGGATGTTCTGGCGAGCTAGCGCGCGCTGATCGTGGCACAGAAGTGAGCACAGGTGACCTGGCAGGGAGGCCACCAGGGCAGCTGTCTTCGGCAGCTCTGCTGCAGACAAGCCAATCGGGTGATCACGCGGCAGCCGGTGTACCAGCTGAGCTGCCGCTACAATCGCTGCCGCCGTGCTAGCGCCGTCTGCGCCGCTGGCCCAAGCCGTTCGTGCATTCCGAAGCAGGATGGAAGACAGCATGTTGCCCACCCAGCCTGCTGCTTGCCAGGTGCATCCGGCCGGCCGGTGGCCTGCAGGCAGCTGCAGTCCCACAGCCAGTGTGCGCAGGTGGGAGAGTGCCAAAGCCACAGCACTGGACGGCAGCTGGCCGTGGCCAGCAATCGCATCTGTATGCCCGCTCCACTCTGGGCAGAGAAACAAGCAGTGGAAGACCTGGGCAAGAGTGGATGCAAAAAGTTCATGCCCAGAGTCTGCGGAGGCAGCAAGGGAAGCACACTGTTGCACATCGCAATAGGCCAGCAAGTGGGGGCTGGCTGGCAGGGCGCGGAGGTGCGGCAATCGCCTCCATGCAGGAAAGCTTACCTGCCACAGAGTTGCGGTCAAGGGTCAGTGCCAGCTCCACAGCAGCTGCCAGGGAGGCTGCCAGGCCATCAGGTGCTGCCGCCTCGGCAGCGGCGGCACCTAGCTGCTGCACCCCTTGCATGCCGCGGATAGCCAGATGCAGCAAAGATGTGTTCACTGTGACCAGCCTCCTCAGTGCTGCTGAACCGCTGCCTGCAGCTGCTGCAAATGTTGTTGCAGCTGAAACTGTGGGGCTGCAGGACAGGAAGCAGCGGCATGCCGCTTGTGCACTCCCCAGCTGCAGTTGCCGGTCCCAGCTGCAAGCCTGCAGCAGTTGGCTGGCTGCTAGCAGCAGCCACTGTGTTGCCTCCTGCTCAGATGGCGATGACAGGCGTCCAAGCTGCTCGCTCAGCGCGTGCATCAGCGATTCCAGCTGGCTTGGGATGCCGTGGGCCATGCCGCTGCGAACGCGACATGGAGCGGATAAGTGGCAGTGCAAGCACCAGTAACATGCATGTCAGTTACTGTGGAGCCGTGCGCCAGCGCCCTTGCTCACCTAAAACGTGCTCCTTCATCTTCTGGCGATGCCGTCAGTGCTGCCGTGAGCGCGCCAGCGGCCAGCGCCTGGGCGCCGCGAGCAAGGCTGTGTGCTGCCTCAAGCTGCGCCGTACTTGGCGGCCTCGCCTGCTCCAGCTGAGCCACCAAGGCCTCAAGCTGGGATGCCAGGTCAGCCCCCTCCATTTCAGCACGGCTCAAAGACGTTCAAACCCAGTAGCAAGCTGCGCGCAGAGTGGTGAGGGAAGCAGGTATTGTGGCGCAGGCGGCGGAAGGCGGCGGGGCAGCGCGGCGGCGGCCGGCAGCTGGAGCCGTGGCGACGGGCTGATCAGGCCACCTGGGCTCACTGGAGGCTTACGAGGCACAGACTGAGCAGCCCGCCAGGTCGCTCGGCGAGCCTGCCTGCGCGTTTGGTGTCCGCGGTGCGCTGCGGACTGTGTTGGCGCCGTGAAGCACAGTCGAATCAACTGCAGCTGTGTATTCGTGGCCAATGGCAGCCATCTCAGGCCTCAAGGCCCTTGGGTCAGGGCTGCATGCGGCGCCAGCTCGCCGCCGCCCCGTCGGAGCCGCGGTCTAGATTCCAATGCAGCTAAGGCCTGTGTCGCTAAAAATAGACTAGAGCGACTCTCACGGCCGCAAGACATGGAGCTGGCACGGTTCCACCTAAGGGCCGCGCCCACAGCAGCCGCGCTCATGGTTGGCCGGAAGGCAGGCTCGGTTCACACCCGAGCAGAAAGCTCAGTGTCGCATACGCAGCCTGCTCCCCAGGTATCGGACGCACATGGGAACAACACTGGGCTGCAAGAGAGTGCAACCAGGCGGTGAACGCCGGTGCGGCGGCGGCTGTAGCGGCGGCAAGCCTGGCGGCACCATCACGTGCTTCTCGGCCAGTTTACCCAGGCTGCCTCATCTCGAGTTGTGGTCGTGCTGTGCACGCGGGCGTGCTTGCCCAGGCACTCGACAAGGCCGTCTCAGCAGATGGCTTGCATCCCGCACCGGGGGCTTGCATCCACGTCAGCAGTGGGCTGTGGCCCACATGAAGAGAACCCCCTACTCCAAGCATACACACATCGCACGAACATCGTGTCGACGCGGAGTTGCCCTCAGACAGACCGCACAGACGCCGCTACCCGCCGCTATGGCAGCCTGAGGAACCGGGCGTCGAGACCCCCTGCAAGTCCCGGCCAGAGCTCAAGCAGCTCCCCGGACATGCACCTGCTGCGGCTCGGGGCGTGGTGCTGCCTGCTGCTGCTGCTGCTAGGCGCGCGGGCCCAGGCCCAGACCAACGTGAGCCATGCGGCGCCCGACCCATGGCCTCCTGTGGCTCCTGGAAGGGCCATTGCGACCACGGGCAGCGAGCTGCTGACGGCGCTCCAGGCCGGCGACGGGGACGTGGAGCTCGCTGGTGAGGGCCCGCACGGCCGCCTGCTCGCGTCACAGCAGTCTATGCATGATGTCGGTGCTTTAGGCCGTGCGCAAGGCAGCGCCTGAGTGCTGCCCTGGGCCCACGGGACCGACCGCACCGTGCCGCTCTCCCGCCCCGCAGGCAACATCACCTTGCAGCCCTCCGACTGGCAGCAGTTTGACCTGCCCATAGTGCTGGATGCGCCAGGGCAGACGATCCTGATCCGCTCAGGTGTGTGGCGGTGCGCATGCCCTGCTGCCGGTGCATGCAGGGTGGCCACGCATATCTCACAGGCGGCACCGCCCATATGTGCCCCTTGCCGCCGGCGCGCTGGCTGCGGCCCGCTGGCAGCAGACCAAGCCTGCCTGCCGCCGTTTCTCCTGCTCGCAGATACACCTGGCGTTGTGCGGCAGCTGAACTGGGGCAATGCGCTGGGCCTGCTGAATGTCACAGCCGGGACCACTCTGGCGCTCGATTATGTGGCCTCTGTCGGTGCGCTGCCGGCGCTGCTGTGGCAGCAGCTTGCTTGTATGTGCAATGTGTGGGCATTTGGCGGCATGCTGAGCAGCCTGCGTGACCGCCTAGCTGACGCTGCTGACACATGCTGTAGCGGCTGCACCGCTGCCCTGCACCTATCTGCTGCGGTACGCCCAGTCCCGCTCAGGCCGCTGCTCCGCTGCCCTGCTGCAGCCCCCGGCAACCGCACGCTGGGCGTGGAGCTGCTGCCGGTTGAGATCAAGGGGTCGTCCGTGTGGCCAACCGTCATTGGCGACAATGGCCACAAAGCGGTGCTGGCCAATGGCACAATGCAGCTGGACATTGCAAAGTGCAACCCAAGCTTTGTGCAGGTGCGCCTGAGGGCGGTAGACGGCTGGGTTGCATGCTGGCCGCCGCGCTGGGGCGCTTTCAGCCGCTGCATGCACGGGCAGCCAATGGCAGCAGCGCATGCAACTAGTTGCATGCATGCGGGGCCTGCTGCCTGGTGGCGGGCGCCTGCACTTGCCGCGCCTTTGCCGCCATGGCTGCTGAGCATCCCACCCTTGACACCCACACGCTCGCTCACCGCCCGCCCTCACCATTACCAGGTTGAGGCGGAGCGCATCCAGCAGCAGATTGACCAGATGTCCAGAGTGCCGGGTCTGGGCAAGCAGCTGGTGCAGTACACCGGTGGCGTCTCAATCGCCTATGTGAGGCCGGCTGCTGCCGTGGCGCTGGGCTGTGGCTGTGGCGGGGGGGGGGCCAAGCGTGGGGGGCTGGCAACGCTGCAGGCTGATGTGGGCTGAAGATGCAGCTCCACGATGCATAAATACACTCTGCGCCTGCCGCTTGGGCTGGCCCGCCCCCCCCTACTCTGTTGCGCTGCTGCACCCTGCTGAGCCCCGCCAACGCTGCCGCACTTGCCGCCGCCGCTGCACCCTGCTGAGCGTCCTGCTGAGCGCGCAGTTGCCCCACGCCCCTTTTTCAGGTGAACGTCACCTTCCCGGCCAGCCTGTTTGACCTGACCACCAAGCAGCAGATTGGGCGGGCCATGTACACGCTGCTCAACATGACCAGCAGCTGCTACGACTCATCTTACCAGCCAGTTGAGGAGAGCGGGGGTGGCGGCTTCCCCACCTGGGCCATCGCAGTCATCGCCTCGGTGGTGGGCTGCGCGCTGCTGGCCCTGGTGGCGGTGGCCTTCCTGTGGCGCCGCAAGCGCCGGCTGGAGGCTCAGTTGGAGGCAGCCAAGAGCGGCAGCTTGGACGAGCTTGAGAACGGCGGTCGCATGAGCAAGCACAACAGCGGCGCGGACCTTGTGCTGGCCGGCGGCAGCGCCATGGCGTCGTACGACAACAACCTGACTGGCCGCATGAGCGCCAAGCTGTCGGGCAAGCCGTCTGGAGAGCTGGGCGCCAGCCCCATGCACTCCCAGTGGCTGCGCGCGCGGTGAGTGCGGGAAGGCTGAGGCGGGGCGCAGGCGGGCTAAGGCGGGGCGCAGCTGGGCGTGAGCTGGCCCGACTGGCCTGGCGGGGTGATGTGATCCCTAGAAGGGGCGAGGCGGTGCTGGGTGCGTGGCGTGCGAGTGCACAGCGTTGTTCCGCTGCCGCCGCGCCGCGTGTCCGCTGCACACCCTCCCGCCCAGCCCCGACCTGCCGTGTGCCCTGCAAACCTGCAGGTTTGGCCCCATTGACGGGCTGCAGCTGGGCGAGCTTCTGGGCCGAGGCGCCTTTGGTGCGCGGTGCTGGCGCTGGTTTTAGTGCTGCTGCTGCAAAGCGGGGTTGCAGGTGCTGGATGCGAGCAGTCAGCCGTGCCCACTGCACTGCTGCCCGTCCAACCTGCCACCCTGGCCTGGCACCGTGTCACCCCTGCAGGCAAGGTATATCGTGGGCGCTGGAAGGGCGCGGTCGTCGCGGTCAAAGTGATTGACCACCGCGTGCAGCCCGGCAAAACGTACGACCTCAGCCGCGAGCCGCTGCTGTCCATGAGCGTCTCCCATCCCAATGTCGTCATCACGCACAAGGTGGGCGCTGCGCTGCTCTGTGCTGTGCCATGCTGTGCCGTGCTATGTCGGGCAGGGATGTCATTTGGTGGTGCTGTGTGCTGGTTGCACGCGGCCCAGCGCTGCACAATGGCTGGTGTGCTGCACAGCCAGTTGCGTCGAGTGGCCCTGCACCCACCACCATGCGGTTGCCACGCCAAACATGTCCCTGATTCAACGCCTGGCGCTCCTCCTGCTCCTCCCTCCAGATGTGCGTGGTCAAAGTCAACCCGTCTTTGGACTCTATATCATTGGAGGAGGAGGGCGCCCTGGGCGACAGCGGGCGCAGCGGCTCCGGCGGCAAGCTGGCCAGCAGCGGGTCCAACGGCAAGCTGGTTCCCGCCATTGACGGCAGCGGCGGCATGGTGGAGATTGTGTCGCCGCACGACATCTTGCAGCCGGGCCTGTACGAAACGTGGCTGGTGCGTGCGGGCGAGGGTGGTGGGTGCTGCAGGCGGGCGACTGCTTTGGGGGCTTTCTGATGGTTGTGCTGCTGCCGCCGCCGCCGCTGCCGCCGCCCTGGGCAGCCACTCCTCCACCCCTGCATTCGCTGTCCCTCCCTCTGGCGCCAACCCCCGCATTTCGCTGCCCCTCCCTCTGGCGCCAGGTATGTGAGTTTTGCGACCGCGGCTCGCTGGCTGACCTTGTGGCGACGGGCAAGCTGTCGCCCGACCCGGCGCAGCGCGACATCTGGGCCGTGCTGTGCCTGCTGGACATTGCGCTTGGCCTGGAGTACCTGCACAGCAACTCCCTGGTGGGTGCTCGGGCGGCTGTGCAGTTGACCATGCGGCTTGGAAGCTGGGCAGCCTCAGCAGGTGGCACACCACAGGGCATGGACTGAGTGCTTCTGCTTGGCTCCTCCCCCTTGCCTCACCGCTGATGAAGTCGCCTCTGCTGCCGCCGGCGCGGCCGCCTCTGCTGCAGCCGCCGCAGCTGCTGCTGCTGGTGCCGGCGCTGCTGCCCCCTCTGCTGCCGCTGCTGCCGCCGCCTCTGCTGCTGGTGCAGCCCCGCCTGCTGCCCCACCCTGCCCCGCCCTGCCGCCGCCCCTCCACAGATCCACGGCGACCTCAAGCCCGCAAACGTGATGCTCAAGGCCGCCCGCAACGACCGCCGCGGCTTCATCTGCAAGGTGCGTTTGCTTGCGGATTGGGAGCCGTAAGAACCGTAGGCCTGCAAGATGCCCCTGCAAGCTGGGTAGGGGGTTGCAGTCCTGCCACATGCGGGGCATGCCCTGGCCAGCGTTCACGCCTCGGCATGTGACGCCCTTGCATCGCATGTTTTCGTGCTCCTGCCCCTTACGGCTCATGCCTGCCCTCCCTTGTCCACGCAGCTGGGCGACTTTGGCCTGTCACGGATGCTGGGTGCCGAGGAGAGCCATGTGGACACCCAGGTAGCTCCTGCTGCCCTTGCCCTGCATGCACTTTGCTGCGCAACCGTCGTTCAGTGTAGGCGTACAGCAGCTTGCAGCTGCGCGACCCGCGGCCAACGGGTGCCCCGCCAGCTGCCCTGTTTCCCCGCAGTCCTACGGCACAGCCAGCTTTGCCGCACCAGAGCTGCTGACCCAGGGCAAGCTGACCAAGGCAGCAGATGTGTACTCCCTCGGCATCATCAGTGAGTGGCACTGGCATGACGAGCTGTCGGCCACAGCAGCTAGATGCACACACCCCGCACGCGCCTGTGATGCTGGCCTGAAGTCGCCGCCCCTAGCGCAGCTCATGTCTGCCCCTGCCTGACCTGCACCCCCGCCAATGCACCCCATCTCACACCCAACCTTGCCCTCGCCTGCCCCTGCCGCAGTGTGGGAGGTTGTGGCTGGCGGGCAGGAGCTGTACCCGGGGCTGACCGCCATGCAGGTCATCCTTCAGGTTTCGCAGCACCAGCAGCGCCCCGAGCCGCCCACAGACTGCCCGCCCACTCTCAGGGACCTCATGCAGCGCTGCTGGAGCCACGACGCCGCGCAGAGGTGCGCTCGGGCTGGGGCCGGAACGGGTTGGTTGGTGGATCAAGTGGTGGTGCCTCCAACGCCTCACTCGGTTTGATCTGCACGTCACCCGCCCGCCGCCATGCCCGCTGCTGCCTGGCAGGCCCACCGCCGAGCAAGTTGTGGAGGATCTGCGCCAGCAGCTGATGGCCATGCGGCCTGCGGCCCATGCGGCGCCGCCGCGGCCGCCCCTGTCGAAGAACGCGGTGCCGGCGCCCGCGGCCGCGACTGAGCAGCCGGTGCAGGCGGCTTGATGCGCCACACGCCTACTATGCTGTCCACCTGTTGCCTCGGTCGTCTGTTGACGGGCACCCCGCCCTCTGGAAACCCTATACGAGTTGCGTGCCTGGTCTTCCCCTCATGTTCCCCCGTCCACCCTACCACGTACCTGTCTTTGCGCGGCCCCCCGGCGGCGCCGCCCCATGCATCTCTTCCCAACCCTTACCTTTTCTTTCGTTGCCATCAACGCTGCCGCTCCGCTTGATCATGGTTACACCTAAACTCTCAAGCCCCAACTGTCGCACGCCACTTTGCGCCGCATCCCGTGCCGCGCCCCACTTTATGCCGCTACGCAATGCCAGCACCCACCTGGCAGCACACTGCCCAGCTGCCGCCGCACCGTCTCCAGCCCCCACCATCACTGTTAACCTTTCTCTCTCCCGCCATCTTTCATCTGTCTCCATGAGCCCGATGCACGCTCGCCCGGTGCCTTCTTACCCCTTCACTTGCAGATCTCCTTGCGCGGGTGCTCCCTGTAACTGCCCTCGAAATCGGCGGTGCTGGATGTGGGGCTGTTCACCAGCAGCTAGCAAGCGTCCAGCAGCTGCAGGGGCCAGCACAAACAAACAGGGGATGCCGATGCACCTTGTTGCCATCTGGCGCGCCATGGCGGGGCAGTGCGCAGCGTGCTACAGGTGGGAGAACAGATGTCGCTGCTCGCGTTCCCTACACTCTCGCCTACTGCTGCACACCGTTCTGATTGTTTGTGGGATCTAGGCAGGCAGCGAGCACTCATGGCTGCGCCCCCTCCAGTGCCGGGCCAGTGGCCAACGGGTCTGTGCGTGAGTGATGGAGGGGTGCCGGGACTGTGTGGGAAGGGTGCCGGGACTTGGGAAGAGGCGCGGCAGCTGCAGCTCGCTGCTGGAGTCCGACGCGGTTGGGCTGTCGCGCGCCCCGCCCCCAAGGCCAGGACGCTTGTGGGACTAGCTATTGCAAGCGGATCTGATGCCAGTGGCTCCCCGGAGCCCTCGTTGGCGATACCGCCCGCCGCCGCTTCACCTCCCGCTGACCCTCGCAACCGCTGCTGCACTGCGCAGGGCTGCTTCTCCGATTGCGGCACCTGCTGCTGCTGCTACTGGTGCCACGTCTGCCAGTATGGCAGCGTGGCCAGTGACATCGACGCCAACAGCAGCTGTTGCGGGCAGTGCTGCGCCTACTGGTGGGAAGAAGGGGGAGGAGAGCACGAGGCGGTGGGAGACTAGAAGGACAAGCATGAGGGCGACTTGTCTGCCAACCGGCCAGGAGAGCAGAAGTGGGACTGTCTGCTGGTGCTGACGCCTGCCTGTCCGCACCTTTGTTCCTGTCCCCACATCCCAGGCTGCTGAGCATGTGCTGCCTGCAAGGACTGGTTGCGGGGCCCAAGCGCGCCATGCTGCGCGTCAACCATGGCCTGCAGCCGGAGCCGTGCGGTGGGTGCATGGCGGTGGCTGCCAAGCTGCACAGCTGCATGAGCAGATGCCGAGGCAGGGCGGGCAGCTGCTCCCGCAGCTTTTTGCTGGACGCCGTGCACTCCACTTCCTAGTTGGGCCTCCTGGCTGACATTGGCGCCGTCCTCCCGCCTCCCCACCTGCCCCAGGCGACTGCTGCGTGCACACCTGCTGCGGCCCCTGCGCTGTGGCCCAGGAGGCGCGCATCGTCAAGGTGGGGGTGGGCCAAGCGGCGCGTGCTTGCTCTGGGCAGTTGGTACCGCATGTCCGGGTGCACCACACCTGCGTCTGCATGCCCTGTACCATGCCATAGGCACTCAGCACTGCAGTCACCTGCATTTCTGCTGTCCCTGTCCTGTCGCATGCGGCCAACTCACATGCTGCCAATGCAACGCTCCCAACTGTGCGCAGAAGTACGGAGCCAAGCCGGCGCAGGCGGCGTTTGTGACCGCCCCCATGACGGCGCCGCCGCCCCAGGCCATGGTCTAAGCAGCCAGCAGCAAGTGTCGGGCTTGCGGCTGGCATGCGGCTAGCTGACAAGTGCGGCGGCCTCCGAGCTGCTGCCGCCATTAGGTAGCACCAGTGGCACTCTTTTGGTTCCAAGGGCGAGGGCCTGATCGGAGCCCTCTCGCAGCAACCTAAAACCCAACGACAAGCCGGCAGTGGATAGGCCGGCCAGTGACCAACACCATCCTGTCTGTTTATCTCTGAATTATTGAATCGGGATGTATCTGCCACATGAGTGTTATTCAGACTGACTGGGGTTGGGGCATGCCATTTACCCAACATGCCACGCATGCCAACCCCGGCGGCGGCGCAGCAGGGGCCGGGGACTGCTCCACAGCGCGCAACACCACAGCGCTTGGTGCACAGAGTTGGGGAGGCCTGTGGCTTTTGCTGCAGGACCCACCCACCCGCCCTGTTGGGATCTTCTTTTGAGTAGTGGTGTGGCGGCTTACCTGGAAGAGACTGGGGAAGCAGGTCCGTTGCATAGCCGAGGCGGGCAGAACTGCCGCAAGCGCCACGCCGAGTCCGCAGGCGGCGGGGCCCCCGCTCGAGGGTACCTGCGGGCGGAACGTGGCGCCGTGCGACAGTGGGTTGTGAGTGTTTCGGAGAGCATTTGCCGCTGCCGAAGGGCAGGCTCCCGGCCCCACAACCCTTGCTGGCCTTGGCATGCTCGCAAGTGAGCGCCCACGGGGCTCGGCTTTGGCTCTGCTGGTTACAGCAGACCCAAAGATCTGGGCAATTGACTTCACTCGGCACCAAGCCGCTGCTGGTGGGCATGCATGAGCCTGTTGGGGAAAGAGCAGCGGAGACAATCGAGTGAGGTGGCGGCCGCTGAGGGTGTCTCGACGCTGTTCGTGGTTCCAAATTTAGCTGTGGTATGACCACAGTGCCGTAATGCGCTTGCGACTTTCTGGTCAGTGGCTTGCGTGCCGGGCCAACAAGAGGCAGTTGCTGCGGCGATCAGCACGCCTGCACGCCACGCCGCACAGCGCGGCGTCGGCAGATGGACAAGCCCGCCGATGGCGACTGCCGCATGTTTGACAGCCCCGGCTGTGTTCTGCAAACCACATCGCGGCTGGGTTTGTAGTGGCGGGAGCTCTGCCGCACGCACGCACATCGCTCGGCCCAACAAGCGGTTCTGAACCCTGTGCAGCCATGTTGGTCGCAGCACAGGCACACACCAATGCGTCTGTGAGCAGAATTGCGGTGGCGGGACGCCCCAGGCGCAAGGCCGCAGGTGAAGCCGGGCTGTGCGGCAGCGTCTCTTTGCTGTATGCCCGTGATTACGTTTGTAGGAACGCGATGATTCATCTGCCAGCCGCAGAACTCCGCCAGTGGCCTGTGCGGGCCGTGGCACGGCACTTGCTGCTTGGCACCGCCATGCCCCGACACTGCCCGCTGTCAACCATGTTCCGCCCGTGCAGGAACCCCCACAGCCCGACGCAGTGTTGTGACTCAGGTGGCGAGCGATGAGGCTGCAGCTGCGGCCGTGGCAGCTGCCGCTGCCAACACAGTGGCCAACGAAGCGCCCACTGGTGGGTGGGCCCGCCATCGCGTGCTCACTTCCTGACCTCGGTTGCTGAGCCTTGCATGCATCTGAGCTGTCAGTTAAGGCGCAGCTACCCATCACCCCCCAAAGGATGCCCTCGGTTCGCCCAACTTGCAGGCGTGGCATGGGACCCTGACGGCCTGCTGCCGCCCCCCTCCTCTGAGGGCCACTTTGCGCGGCGGGCGCGGCAAAAGGCGGCGGCAGCGGGTGCCCAGATGCAGGAGGCTGGAGCCATCCGGCCCATCCCTCCGGAACACCTGGCCGCGGGAGGCCTGCCAGCGAGCGACGGCAGCCTGTACGACCGCCCTGCATTCGAGGTGGGTGCTGCGTGTGGCAACCTGCAGGGGTGGCCCGCCGCCCTGCTGGGTGGAGGTGCTGCTGGGGCGCACCAGGCCAGTGACCCATGCGGGCTTGCAGCACTGCCGTTGCAACACTGCCTTAGCAAACTGCCTTCCGTTGCTGGGCCGTCTGCCTCTGGTGTTGCAGAGGCAAGCAGCGCAGGACTCCCTGCTGTTGCTGTGGGGCACCTCTGTCACAGATCCCCCTCCCGGGCCCGTTGCCACAGAAGCAAATGGCGGAGCGCTTCCTGCCTGTCGACCTGGACACCCCCGGCCTGCGCATCATGCACTTCGATCCACCCGTGTTCACCCTGCCCGGCTTTTTCACGGGTAAGCCGGCTGCCGGAGGCATCGGAAGTGCGGGTCTGGCACTGCCAGTATGGAGCGGCGGGAGTGTGCCAGTTGGTGGGCAGCGTGCCTGTGTCTGGTACCCAGCAAAGAGTGTTAGTCGCCCCCCGGGGGATTGATTGTACATCATCAAGACGGGCTGATCCGACCGGGCTGCTCCCACCCATTCTGCAGAGGAGCAGTGCGATGATGCAGTGGCAGCTGCGCTGGAGTCTGGCACTCTGGTGCCTTCCAAGGTCAGCGGCACTGGTTTTTTCTGCCTGCGGCCATCTGCCCGCCGGGTTACCAAGGGGCTGCAGTCAGCCTTGGCCAGCTTGGCGTGACTCGCAGCTGCCGCTGGCCTCGTTCCGGCGCTGCTGCTGCTGCTGCTGCCGCCGTTGCCGCTGCTGCTGCTGCCGCCGCCGCTTGCGGCAGGCCCCACCACCTGCCCCGCCGCCTCTCCAACTGCCCTGCAGGTGGGCGGCGGCAACCTGAGGGACATGGCGTACGCAGAGGACAATCCGTACCGCACCAGCACCAGGTGAGCAGCAGGTACTGCCCTCCCGTACCGCACCAGCAGCAGGTGAGCTGCACTTACCGCACCTCCAACCTGCTGTGCACAGCTTCCACACACTCAGCAGGAGCGCTGCAGCTCGCTGGGCCCGTGCCTGCTATGATTGCCGTGAGCTGTGCTGCCGCGCCCGTTGCTGTGCCTTCTCCATGCAATGTTCGCCCGCCCGCCGCGCGTTGCCCGTGCAGCGTGCTGCTGGACTCGCAGGTGCAGGCAGCTCACCCCCGGCTGCGCCAGATGGCCACCGCCCTTCAGTCCAGGGGCCTGCGGGTGCGCTCTTTTGCGTTTGCGCGTGCAGTACCTCTGTGTCCGGCCAAATGTGCAGAGTTGTCGATGCGGAGTGGCCTGTTGGTGGGCGGCAGCGCTCAGCCGGCAGGTCTCGATCCCACTCAACAGCACACTCAACTTGTCACCGCACCCTTGCTAGGGTTAGTTGGCCTTGCTCCACAACTTCCTGAAACTCACTTTGCTCAGCAGCCGACCGCTCTATTCCACGTGTGTGCAGTTGCTGGGCCAGGGCGACGGCGCCAGCTGGGGCCCGTCTGGCAAGCTGCCCGCCCCGGGGCAGTACTGCTACGAGAGCCTGCAGATGGCGCGTTACGAGACGGGGCAGCACTTCTTGGCGCACGAGGCGAGCCCGGGAAATGCAGCGGCGGTTTGCGCAGAGTCACATTGCTTGCGCAGAACCACGTTGCAGTGCAGTATCCTTGTCGTGCAAATAAGCCGAGGCAGAGCTGGAATAAGGCCGGGGCTAGAATGGCCAGCAGCACTCATGCGCTCGTGGATCCTCAAGACGGGTGTCAGCACCCTGCACCTGCCTGCAGGATGGGTTCCCTGCCGGCCTGGCGCACAGCAACGGCTTCCAGCGCCATGCCACGCTGCTGGTCTACCTGAACAGCACGCAAGAGGTGAGGTGTTGCGAGACACGTGGCGCCCAACTGCCGCCGCCTAACCTCTACCGGATGGGCTGCCAGACCTCTGCAGGGCAGCGCTACACGTGTCGACATGCTCACCTGTGCAGCGCAGCATCCGAACTGTCCTGCCTGCTTACTCACGTGCTCCCGTGCACCCGCTGTTTGCTGCAGGGCGGCGCCACGCGCTTTGACATACTCAACCTGGCGGTGCAGCCGCAGAAGGGCAAGGCGCTGCTCTTCTTCCCCGCATTTGCCGACGGCACCTCCGACCCGCGGTGAGCGTGGCTGTGCATCTGCGGCGTCCTGGGCTGTCCTGCAGATGTTGCGCTGCGCTCGGGCCCTCCTGGTCGTTGCCGTAAATGCTTCTGGCGGAATGGGTTGGCTTCATTTGGCACCAAGCCCAACCAGCCCACCCGCTTCCCCTCGCCCCTGCCCCGCGCCTGCAGGTCGCTGCACACCGCAGAGGATGCAGCAGAAGGCCACACGAAGTGGGTCACGCAGCAGTGGGTGGCTCGCGGCCTGTCCAGTGCAGCTGCCGACCCCATCCAAGCAGCCCTGTCTGGCAGCCTGGCCCTGGGCGGCAGCGGCAGCAGCGCAGCAGCGGCGGCAGCGCCGGCGGCGCAGCCGGTGCGGCGGGCGGCAGCGGCGGCAGATGATGGGCCCTCGGCAGCTGAAGCGCTGCTAGCGGGCAAGCGGGGCAAGAGCAAGAAGGAGGATAAGAAGAAGAAGAAGAGCGGCGGTGGCGGCAAGGGCTTTGCATGACAAGAGTCACCTTCGGCTAGCAATGCCGCACTGCTGTTTGAATCATGTGTGTGACCCGCTGATGAGCGCTCATTTTATCGGGCAGATAGATAACGATGTTTAAAATTGGCAAAGTGACACTCAGGGCCAATGCACGACGCACCGAGTTCCAGCCTGCCCACTGCCTACACTTCACCGCTGCCGCCGCAGAAACCGGGCGGGGTCAAAGGGCTGTAAGTCGCTGCTGCTGGCCTTGCCATCCACAACCAGCTCAGCCAGCGCCTCCCCGGTGGCGGGCGCGTTCAGGATGCCCCTGCAGGCAGGCAGGCAGGCTCAAAGCTCTGATATGGTGAGAGCGGGATGCTTGGCGGCCAGCAGGTGGTGCACCACACAAACCGCTGGTGGTGCACCACACAACTGCAGCAACCAAGCAGAGGCCCTCACCAGCAGGAGTGTGCGGTGGCGATGTACGCATTGTCCAGCCCGGGGATCCGGCCAATCACCGGCACGCCGTCGCTGCTGGTGGGCAGGAAGCACGCCTGCTGCTGCAACACCTCCGCCTGGCCCAGCTCCTGCCAAAAATAATAAACAGGCCAGCAGTGGGCAGCGCTATTGCAGCTTCAGACGGCCAGTGCGCTTGCTTCAGTACACAACACCCTCCTGTGTTGGCGCCGCGCTGTATGCAGCATTGGCGCGCCCTGGGCAGGCATAACTAGCACAGCGTCCAGCGTAGCTCGCACCTGGGACACAGAGGCTGCCACACCACGCAGAGCCTCGATTGCAGCCGGCCGAGGCTGCACATCAGCTGCGGATGGCGGCACAGGCGCGGCATCATCGCTGACGCCGCAGATGTAGCACGTGCCGTTTGGCCGCGGGTACACCTCAGGCTCCAGTGACTTGCCGTCTGTGCCTCTGCTTGCAGTGCGGGGATTGCATCGCAGTGACTTGCTGGCTTCAGCGCGGCATGTGATGCACGCAGGCGGCGGTGCGCTCTGAGAGTCAAGCATGCGCCTAAACAACTTGCACATGCAGGCTCTGGGAACCAGCCAGATTGGCCACAGGCTCTCACCGGTAGGCTAGGAAGAGGGCGTTGGCGGTGGTCTGCTGCTGCGGGTCCGCTACCACGATGCTGTGCACCTTCAGGCCCGAGTAAACGTCCGGGCAGCTGTCCGGCAGCCAGGACGCCAGCTGGCTGGACCAGGCGCCTGCCAGCACACGCACGGAAGGAAGGACACGCATGGAAAGAGGTCCAAGCAGCGAGTAGGTGTACAGCTGGCAGGCCAGCACAGCAACCGACAGGGTGGCTGTGTCGTACCAGCCAGTGCCGCCGCCCTCCCCGCCTCCTCCCACCCTCCCGTGGCTCCCGCCCCAAGCCACCCACCACCCAACCCACCCATGGCAAAGACCACAGCATCGGCCGGCAGCGTGCGCTCCTCCCCACTGCCGCTGTCCCGCACGCGCACCGCCGTCACACGCCCGCCCGCTGCCTGCACCCCAGTCACGGCGGCGAGCTGCAGGGAGCCTCCTCGCTCCTGCGCCTTCTGCAGCAGCGCTTTCGTCAGCAGCTCGGGGTGCACCTGCACTTGCGCGGGCAGGCAAACGGCAGATGGCTGATCCATCCATGGCGGGTGCGCATCAGGCCCGCTTGCACAACCAACCGAAGGTGTGCCGCTTGCACAACCAACCGAAGGTGTGCCGCTGCCGCCACCTGGACACTCGAGGCTCAGCAACAGGTCGAGCCAGCTGGCACCTGTGCAGTCGTGTGTTCGGTGCCGATGATGGTTGCCTGGCCAACGTGGTCCCGCTGCACCCAGCCTGGCAGGCTGGGCAGCCGGGCGGCACCACCGCCGGTGCCTGCAGTTAGGCACAGTTAACGTTGCGGGGGCATGGCTGCAGCAGGCAGCAGGGCTGCCCTGCACGGCTGCAACATCTGCAGCAATCCCGGAAAGCGCAGGGCAACCGTTCAACAGGCAGCAGCAGCCCACCTGGCGCGCCGCCCTGCTTGACAGAGATGCTGTGCGTGGTGACTCTTCGGTATCCGCAGTCCACCCCCAGGCTCTCTGCCAGCTCAGCATGCAGCTCGAATGAGCGGCGCGCCAGCGGGCCCACTGCCTGGCCGTCACACCAGTCCAGGGCCAGGAAGCCGCCTGCCAGGGAGGGGGAGGGGGGTGTGCACGAGGGGCACGCTGCTGATCGTTGATGTTGACGCTGCGCTCCCTGCACACATGATAGCACTACATTGGCCTCTGGCTACAGCTGCATGCAACAGCGGGGGCCCCCACTGCCTCTGGCTAATGCGGAATGCAACCCCCCTTGGCCCCACCGCCGCCGCCCACTAACCCCACCTGCTTTGCCCGAGGCGCTGCATGCCGGGCTGCACGCCTCCACCACCAGCGGCCGTGCTCCCTTGGCAGCCAGGTAGTGCGCAGTGGCGGCGCCAATGATGCCGCCACCGACCACCACCACCTGCATCCCTGATTGGCTGCCTGCGGCAGGAACGGCGGCGACGCGGCACGCGGCGTTGGAGGCAGCGCTGCCGGAGGGCTGTGGGCGCTGACAGCGGAGCCATGACCTGCTGTTTCCGAGGACAAAGCACGTTTGCACGCCAGGTCAGGGTGCAGGTGCAGCCCGCAGGCGCCCAACCTGAGGAGCTTTGCGTGCTGGAGAGCTGGATGGACGTGTATGCTATCGCGATCACAGGGCGTGTGGCTTGCAAGCTTCGATTACCGGTGTAAGCCCCTCGAAAGCTCCTCTGGCCCTGCCGCCGCCCCGCGGGCCCGCTGCCGCCAGCTCACCTTTTTGAGCGGAACGGAACCCCCGCGACCGATCGGCTCAATTCGCTGCACGTCCACCATTTGCACTACAGTTACAGGCTCCCGCTCCAGGCTTTGGCGCTGCGCTTGCAGTGCTCCACACTGCACCCATCCCCAGCGTTTCCGGGGCTCCAAACACTCGCCCTCAATACTACTGGTTCTCACTGCGCACCAGCTCACCCAGGCCCGCCGCCGCCTGCCTCCAGCTCGCCGTCGCCTGGTTGCTGCCGCCGCCCGACCGGCGGCGGGCGCAGCTGAGCAGCCATGGATTTCAGCGAGAAGGATGCGGCCCGCAGCAAGTGGAAGCTGACACAGCGGCACAGGCGGGGCCGCGGAGCCGGGCGCGGCACACCGGGCCGCGGTGGCNGGGCGTGGCGGCGGCGCGGCGGCGGTCCGAGACCTCGGCAGCAACGCCGACCGGTGAGCTGTGCTACTTGCAGCTTGCAGCTCTTGCCATCTGTCACGCAGCACAAGTTCGCACACATGATGTGGCTTGCAGGCGCCACTGCAGTGATGGTCTTCATGAAGCCAAGAGGCCTCCCTTGACTGCGTGCATCCTTGCCGCTGAAACAGGTACCATGACGCCGAGGCGGAGGCAGCGGCAGAAGCGGCAGCACTCGGCCCCACACAGCGCTCGCAGGGAGCTGACCTGGCGCAACTGCTGGCTCAGGCGGAACCGTTTGACCGAGGCTATTACTACAGGCAAGCATGGGCGTTGCAGGCGTGCACGTCTCCCTATGTTCCAGGCGTGCATGCCTCCAAGAGCGAGCAGGCGCAGCAATGGTTCAGGACCACTGGCACCGGTTGTGGCTGGGCTTGGCCGGGTCATGCAGTACAGGCTGCAGTGCAGGGAAAAGTTGGGTGGCCCAATGGGCTCACATTGCGGCAGCCGTGTGCCCGAAGCATGCCCACATGGCGGCAGCCTTGCTCCACACTGCTGCAGGGCACGGGTCAACTTGGCGCAGGATGTGGGCCTGCCACCAGAGAGCGCTGAGGGGGCTTACCAGGTGAGGACCGCTCGTGGCTGTGTGGGCTGTGCGCGAGAGTGCAGCATTGTTGTGGATAATGCAGCTGCCCATGGGGGCCCGCAGGTGCGTATTCTGTGCCAACCGTGTGCGCCTGGCTCACTGCCCACCTGCCGCCCACCTGCCTCCCTCGCTGCAGGGCCTGTCCTTTGACCTGCGGGGCCTGGCCACCTGCCTGGAGCTGGTGCCCAAGAACAAGCTGCTGGATACTGAGGCCTTCAGCGAGGAGGGGGATGGGGACAGCTGGTGGGCCAGCGACGATGAGGAGCTGCCAGACTTGCCGCCAGAGGATGACCCAGATGGGGTGGCGGCTGGGCAGCCAACAGCAGCAGCAGCAGCGGCGGCAGCAGGAACAGGGGCAGCAGGCGGGGCGGCAGCGGCGGCGGCAGCGCCGCCAGCAACAACAGTGCCGGCTGCTGCAGCAGGGCCGCTGCCTATAGCGATTGCGTCAACTGAGTCGACCGCAGCAGCAAGAGAGACCAGCCAGTCGGTACCATCGGCAGGGCGGCCTGCAGCAGCGGCAGGCATCGCCGCATCGCCAGCAGCAGCTGCAGCAGTAGCAGAGGACGTGGATGACTTGCTGAGTGAGCTGCTGGGAGAGCAGGCGACCATTGGTGGCACAGCACCCAGCACCCAGCAGCCGTCACAAGCGGCCCACCGGGGTGCGCCTGCGGCACTCTCGCAGGCAGGCACACAGCAGCAGCAGCAGCAGCAGCAGCAGCAGCAGCAGCGCGCCCCTGCGGCGGCGCCTGCCGGGCGGTTGGGGCCAGCAGCGGCCGCGCCGCCCAGGCAGCCACCGTTGGTGGCAGCGCCCGCCAAGCAGCAGGTGCCACCCAATGCAGCGGTCGCAGCAGAGGAGCATGACGACGAGTTGGATATGCTGCTGGGCATGGCAGCAGGCAAGCCGGCAGCAGCATCAGCGGCTCCTGGCGGCGGCATCAGCGGCGGCGGCAGTTCCGCGGCCCCCGCGCCAAAGTCCCAGTCGCTCGAAGACTGGTTGGAAGGTCTGTGATATGATGGACTGCACTGTAATCACGCGCAGTGCACAGCCATGCTATGCTTGAGTGAATGACAGGAGTGTAGGGCGGGGGCCTCGCTGGCACGAAGTTGCCCGCTGGGCGGCGGCGCAGCGGCGGCACAATCAGGGCACCAGGCCGCGATCGGCGTGCTGCTGGCGGTTGCGCGTGTCTTCCGCAATCATAGCAACGTGCATGGCATTCAGGTTCGCCTCTTGAGGGCTCTGCCGACCGCGGTCTGCATCCTCTGCGTGCCGGCGACGCTGCCTGCAGCAGCAACACGTCCCCGTCGCCAGAGGCTGCACGGCAGGCCAGCGGTGCAGCCCGGCGTCAGTGCGGCTTGACCCACCGCCGCCTCGGCGCCATGGCGGGCTTTGTGGCCGCGGCGCCAGACGGCCGCAAGATTAAAGGCGGGCGCTGGACGGTCGCCCGCTTCTTCCTGGTCAGCGTGGCGTTCACCAGCGCCTGGCTGGCCGTCAGCAGCCAGCGTGAGTTCGGACGGGCGCTCGCAGCCAGCAGCAAAGTTGGAGTGTGTTGTGCTTTAGGCAGCTGGTTCGAGGCATCCGTGTGATACTTGCTGAGCTGCACCGCATGCTTGCTTGGAGTGGATGACACCGATGACGCTCCCGCGGTTTCACTGCTGCAGTTGACTACTACCGCAAGCTGCACGGGCCGCAGGTGCTGCTGCAGGTGAGGCGGGGCACTGCTGGTCCAGGTGATGGGTGCTGCCGAGGTTCCATCACCCAACGGACCAGTCACACTGTGGGGCTGTGCCCTTGCACCATCGAGCCACTCACTGTAACAGTCCCGGCCGCTCCCCCTTGCAGCTCAACATTGCGTACTACCTGCCCTCGATCCCCCTGCTGGTCGTCTCCGCCTTCCTGGACAAACCGCTGGAGGAGCGGCTAGGTGGGTGCTGGGGCCTTGTGGCACGCGCTGCTGTAGAGGGGCGCAGGGATGGCCTGTGTTTGGCTGCTGCCTGCGGCGCCGCTTGCATTTGCTGCTGCAGGGGCCAGCAGGGCCAGCACCCATTGAGAGGGCTCCAGATGTCCTTGCCCTGCCTCCTTCCGTGCAGGCGTGGCCCGCACCATCCTGACCCGCCTGCTGCTGGGCCTGGTTGGCTATGGAGCCGTGTGCGCCTGGTTCCCCTTTATGCCAGAGGTGTGCCGGCTGCTGGGTCCCCTGGCTGGGTTATCCATGCTGACAGCCAACCAAGGGCCACTGCCGTGCCTTGCAAGTGGGCTGTGCCCGCTGTGCAGCCAAGGCCAGGCTGTCCTGCCTGCGTGGCTTGCAGAGATGGTTGCTTATACAGCATCCGCTCCTTCCCCGCAGCGCATCTGGTTCCTGCTGGGGGCCACCATCGCCCTGGGCCTGTTCAGCGGCATCGCCTTCTCCGCCTCCTACCAGCTGGCAAGTGGCTGCCGCCGCTCGCCTGCTACCCCTGGTGCCTTGCCTTGCCTTGCCTGGCATGTCGCAGTGCAGCTCTGCCGCCAACATCTTGAGCGCGGCTACTACATCACATCAGATTGTTGAGCGCTGCTGTGGGCCATGCCCAGCTGACTCGCGTTCTAGCGCCAAGCACAATCATCACACAAACTCGACCCACGCCTCCATGCAGGTGGCCCGCTTCGCTAACAAGAACGTGATAGCCCTGGGGCTGGGCTGCTCTGCCTCCGGCCCGCTGGTGCTGGCGCTACAGCTGGCGCTGCGGATGGGACCGGAGCCAACGCGGCGGCAGCAGGTGCGCTGGGATGGCCTTCGCTGTGGGATGGAACGTGGCGGTCGAACCGCGGCATAAGGTGGAACTTAAGTCAAAACGTGAAACTTAAGTCAAACGTGGCAGTCAGGGTCGAAACGTGGCATGACGGGCCTACCCTCGCGTGCATGATGTCTGCATGCCCACTGCCTGCATGCCCACTGCCTGACTGCGACCGCCGCACCACGTCACAGCTCCAATGCCTGACCACATTGCAGATCCTGCTGTACGAGTCCATTGCGCTGGTCATTGTGGCGGGCCTGTGGGCGACTGTCAGCCTGCTGCTGCGCCACTGGAAGCCGATTGAGGCGCACGCCAGCAAGCAGGTGGGACAAACTGAGGGCCGGCACGCATGACTTTGAACGGCAAGAGCATTGGCACACCCCTTTGGGACCAGGCAAGCAGGCTCATGCAGCAATGTGCGCACAGCCCCTTGACTCGGGTGTCATGCACAGCAACTGGCAAGCCTCGCTGCTGCCCACCCATTGCAGGAGCTTACAGAGCCCCTGCTGCAGCATGCGGACGAGCAGGAAGGTGGCCCTGCCTCCCCCTCCACCCCACCCCCAACGGTGACCACAGAAGCAGGCGCAGAGGCTGGCGGCCTTCAGCCCCTGCCCTGCCCGCCGCCAGCGTCCCCACGCGGCGGCACTCCGCAGCAGCAGCTGCTGGCGCTGACAGCCACTGTGTGGAAGCAGCGCAGCCTGCCGCCGCTGGTGCAGTTCAACCAGCTGGAGCCCTGGAATGCCCTGTCGAGTGAGCATGGCTTCTGCTGCCGGTCGCCTGTGGCGAGTGGGCTCTGCCGGGTTGGGTGCTGTGCCATGCATGCAGTGCACTGGCTGTCACGCCGCCTACTGCAGGCAGGCTGCCTGCAGTTTACAGAAGCTAAGCGCCTCTGCGCTGCCTCGCTTATCAACCCCCACTTGTGCAGCCGACCAGGAGGTGGATGGCGGCCTGCCGGCCAGCTGGGACGGCGGCCTGGGCTTGCTGGCTGCCTCTCCTGAAGAGGGCGAGGAGGAAGAAGGGGATCGAGCCGAGCGCGGCGGCGGGCAGCCGGCCACTCAGCAGCTGGGCAGCAGCAGGGCGCAGCAGAGCGCAGTCGGGATGGAGCGGCAGCAGGCGGCGCCTGGTGGCCTGGCGGAGGGTGG
Organism: Chlorella sp. Dachan; assembly: GCA_006782975.1. Taxonomy (NCBI): domain Eukaryota; kingdom Viridiplantae; phylum Chlorophyta; class Trebouxiophyceae; order Chlorellales; family Chlorellaceae; genus Chlorella; species Chlorella sp. Dachan. Next base: position 1,477,386 of record RRZL01000032.1, read on the forward strand.
GACTGGGGGTGCGGGCAGCCCAGGCAAGGGTGGAGATGCCCCTGATGGCGCCACCCCTGCTGTGGAGGACAGCAGCAGCGGTGGCCCGGGGCTGGCCTCACCTACCTGCCCTGCTGGCGCAGCCACCGCCTCGGCCGCAGCAGCGGTTGTAGGTGCGGAGGAGGGTGATGCCGGCAGCAGCGGGGGCAGCACCACCTGGCAGACGGTCCGCATCATTTGGGCGCCCATGGCGGCCCTCAGCCTGAGCAGCGCGGTAGCACTCACGCTCTTCCCCTTCTTCACGTATGTGCCCACCTCTGGGCTGCTGGGGGAATCCCTGCCAAAGGTGAGCTGGCGGGCATGGGCGCATGGTGTGAGCAACTCATGAGGATGGGCTGTGCGCCGCTGCCTGTTCCCTGCACAGCGGCATCGCCTGGCATCCCACGCCTGGCCGAAACCGAACCATCCTTGACTGCATTCCTCCCCATTGCAGGTCATCTTCTTCGTCCGCATCTTTGCCGATGTGCTGGGCCGCTTCCTGCCCCGCCTGTCCCTCCTCACCGCCCACTCTCCGCTCACGCCGCTGCTGGTGTCGTGCGCCAAGGCCCTGGGTGCGCGCTTGTGGTGGGGTTGAGGGACTCCGTCGATGCACCTGCGTGCAGCATTGGGTGCCAGCAGCTGGCGGGACGATGGCCGTGGCGGAGGGGCAGGTGACAGTGGCCTTGCCCTGCCCTGCAGACGTTCCTGGACTCCTTGCCTAGAATGGAAGGAAAATCCAGCACACTCGTGCTGACTTGCTGCTCACTGTGCCCACGCTGCAGCTCCTGTTCATTTGCTGCTCACTATACCCATGCTGCAGGCGTGCCCATCATGCTGCTGTACCTCAAGAGCCCCCAGTGGATGCACAGCGACGTGGCGGCAGGTGCGGGCCACTCTCGAGCACATCATACAGCATGGTTGTGGGTTGCCTGGCCGCCAAGCTGGACGCACTGGACTGCTTTCCCTGTCCACGCTGCAGCGCCTCGCCAGCACTCGCTCACGCACACTGCCCTGGGATGCACCCCACAGTCTGCACACCTGGGTTCACCATGTTCACCATCTCCGACCCTGCTTTGTGCAGTGGTGTTCATCTGCGTGCTGTGGCTGATGGGAGGCTACATCAACACCATGAGGTGAGCCCGCCTTGCAGCGCAGCAACAACTGCGCACGCTAGTGGCTGGCTGAGGTTGCTTTACAGGGCTGGGCGGGCCCATTACTACGTCTTCCAACCTTGACAATGTCAATCATTGGTTTGCAGCAACATGCTGGCGCCGCGGCTGGCACCCCCGCATCTGAAGAGCAGCGCAGGCAGCATGATGGCGCTGGCTTACCAGGTGGGCAGGCGTGCAGCCATTGCGTACGCACGGGTCGGTGCGAGTTTCGGCAGGTGCATGGCAAGCGATGGCGCTGCATTGCAATCTGGGAGCACAAACGGGCATATGGTGGCGTTGATGCTGTTGAGCTGTGCTGCATGCTGCGCGGCGCCCTTACTTGGAACCCCACGCCACGACAGATTATGGGAAGCAGAGGGGCAGCTTTTCGGTTCGTTCCAGCTACAACCATCGCCTGCTTGCTGACCTCACCCACCCACCTGCAGATCGCGCACTTTGTGGGTCTGGCCTGCGCCACGCTGCTCGTCTTCCTTTTGTACGGGCACATTGGGGTGGAGTGAGGGGCCTACCCAGCCAGGTCGGGCAGCTCTGTCGGCCGGAGTGGATGCGCCGCATTGTGTGCCGACCCTACCCAGGGCCCGGCAGCCGCAGGCGGTGCACGGTGCACACCTTTGTGCACCCGGCGCGGCGCCAAATGGCATCCGTACTTACAACGTTTGAGTGCTACCTTTTTGAGCGAAACGTGTGAGCAGAGCAACCTGCCTTTGAACTACTGGAGCGTTCGCTTGCTCCCTTTGTGTGTGAATCATGAAAAGCAGTCTGCACCGTGATGCCTGCCCCTGCCCGCGAACTTTTGTTCGCATGAGCAGCATGAATTTATATGACGCAGTCAAGGGACAAAGCAGTGCAGCAGGGCAGGGTTAGTACAGTCAATTAAAAATGGCCAAGAAGAAGGACGCAGCCGCTGATTCTGCACGTGGCCTCACGCCACCTCGGCAGCAGGCGGCGCCACCTGCGGCTCAGCCGCCGCTGCCGCCGCCTCTGCTTGCCGCTGTGCCTCTTCTAGCAGTCGCCGTGCTGGCGTGCCGCGTTCTGCCAGCTGCGCAGCCGTCTTAAATTCGTCGTTTTGAAGCGTGGCGTCTGCTCCGCGCTCCAGCAGCAGCTGCAGTCCAGTCAGATAGACAGCGGCAGCGAGGTCAGCGCCCAAGTGAGGCGTCAGCAGACGGGCAGGGCACGAGGGCCATGCTCCCCCTGCCTTGATCCACCAGGGCTGCCAAGCAGGGCGTGTAACCAGAGAATCAGGCTGAGTCCACATGCCGTGCCAGGCGGCAGCAACCCAGCTGCATGATGCAGCACTGCCTCAACAACCGCAGCGCCGCCCTCAGCCTGACCACCAGCAACCCCCCGCCAGCCTGACCTGCACGACGGCCTCGTGCCCGCCCCGGGCCGCGTTGTGCAGCGGCGTGTCGCCCTCGCTGTCGCCTCGGTCGATTGTGGAGGGCTCGGAAGCGTCCAGCAGCATGACGCAGATGTCTGCATAGCCGCCCGCCTGTTGGGAGATGTAAATAAAAAGGCAACCATCACACCAGCGGCAAGCAGGAGTGTGAGCAGAGTAGCCAGTAGCAGCAGTGCAGAGGGCTGATTGGTTGATGCAGGGCTTGCAACACCGGGACGCACAGCGCATCAGCACGGACCGGCCAAAACCGGCATGCCACTGCCTCTTCACCGCCGCATCGTGCAGGCACAGCGCATCGTCGGCCACATCAGCTAGCGCGATGGCACGAAAATGCAAGCCACGACAGCTGGCACAACTGCAAAGCAAACACAACTGCAACTGCTCACCGCCGCGTCGTGGAGCGGCAGCGCGCCGTCTGCGTCGGCCACATCAGCGCGCGCCCCTGCTTCCAGCAGCACCCGCACGCACTCGGCATGCCCGTACAGCGCTGCCAGGTGGATGGCTGTGTCGGAATCCTCGCCCTGCCAAGGCAAAGGCAGGTGGGGGAGGCAGGCAATGATGGGCGGGTGGTGTGGTGTGGGAGGTGGGTGCAGGCCCACCCAGGGCAGCTGGCGGAAACGAGCTCGACAATGGCGCTCAGCCCGCGTGTCGATGGAGACGTCCAGCCGCCCTGCAGCTCGTCCACATCGCACGCCCAAACGACCCCTCGCTTCGTGGTTCTAACAGCTCACCCGCGTGTCGATGGAGACGTCCAGCCGGCCCAGCGCGTCCTGCAGCTCGTCCACATCACCCGCCTCTGCCGCCTCAAAGACGGCCGACAGCGCGCCGCCGCTGGGGTCCTGCCACTCCCCCTCGTGCTCGCTGTCAGACCCCTGCGCCACCCAGCCCTCCTCGTCCGAGCTGCTCTCCGTCGCATCGGCCGCACGTGGCGTGCCCAGCTCGATTGGCCGGCCCATGGCTTGGCTGGGAAGGGTGCGGGGAGGCGGGCCTGCAGGCGGCAGCGGCGGCGGCGGCGGTGGGTCAACGGCGGGGTGGCCGCGTGCAGCGGCGATGGTCGATGCATTTGTATGTGAGCGTCGACAGTGCTGCAGGACAGCCAGCAGCGACGCAGCGCTCGGGCAATGGCGGCGGCTCACTGCGAGAAGCAAGAGGGTCGCTCGTGCGTGTGCCAATGAGTGCTGGCAAGTTGCCAATAATTGCAGAAGCAAGGGCAAGTCAGGCCGCCCCCTCAAAGCAAGTGGGCCATGCAGGCACCGCGTCAGCAGGGCTGAACTCAAGTTTGGCGCGTGTGGCGGCACCGGCAGTGCTCCACCGCTTATTCAGGAGCGCCAACAGCCGTCTCGCTCGCGCAGTGCCTCCTCCGAAACTCGTCTGTCCTGAAGGAGGCGCGGCAGGCGCCATGGCGGATCTCAAGACACATGCCAAGGTGTGCAGTCCACTTGCGATTGGATGCAACGCTCCGCTCCGGCAGGCTTGCGCCAGTCCCCGCGCGAACGCCCCTGCCTCCCGCGTTGATTGTGCGCGCTGCCGAGGCCCCACCACTGCCGCAAGCTGTGTCGAGTGCGATCCCAGAGCCCAGGCCACCCCCTGGCCCTGCCAGGCGCCGCCGCCGCCCTGCTGACGCAGCCGCCGTTGCGCAGGCGCCGAGCAGCCTCCCCGACCTTGAGCACTGTGCTCTTTGCTCGCGTGCCTTGCAGCTGCTCCAGCAGTTCTTGGACAAGTCGGATGGGCGGGACAAGCTGCTGGCGGCTGTGCAGGTGCAGCAGCAGTGGCTCGGGGGTTGCGACTGCGCTTGCGTGGCACCGCTGGCAACCACCCTAACCTCGTGCGTTACCGCGGCAGCCAGGGTTCCCACCGCTTCTCAGCCCCTGCCGCCGCGCCTGCACCCACGTTGCCACCGCGCCTGCACCCACCTCCTGCCCTGCAGTACGCTGCCATGTTTGTGGCGGCGGGCCAGCCGGGCGACGTGAAGAAGGTGCAGGCCTCTGTTGCCACAGCGCGCAAGGTCTTCCGCATCATGCGGGTGCGGGTGCTGCTCTGGCTGGTCTGTGTTTGAGCGCGCAAGCATGCTGCAACTGTGCGCCGTATGTACTGCAGCCACCGGCGTGTGGCGTGTGACTGCAGCAGGCTCCGTGAGGACCCTCTCCTGTTGCCCCCCAACCCCCTCCTTGCTGCCCCCCAACCCATCCTGCTACGCCCCAACCCCCTCCCATCCTGCTGTCCCCTCCATCTCTCTCCCGTGCAGCCGCTGGAGGTGCTGAACCCGCTGCTGCAGAACCCGGGGTGGGCGGGCGGCGGCCGCCCGCTGTGGGTGGAGGTGCTCATCAAGCTCAAGCCGCTGCTGATGAGCATCTACTTTGGGGCGGACCACATCGTGTGGCTGCAGCAGGTCGGTTGCGTAAAGTTGCTGATTGCTGTGGGGCTGTGCAGCTGCGGCGTGTCGCTGTGGGGGGCTGCTGATGAGCGTCGCCGGTGGGGCGGGCGGCGTTCTCTGGCTGCAGCAGGCGGGCCGCCAGCTGTTTTCCAGGAGGGCTGCCACTTGAGGGCCCGCACTGCCCTTGTGCAATCCCTGCTTGCTGCGATGCAACCAAAGCCTGGAGTTGCAAGCCCGGCATCTTACCCCCATCTTACCCCCATCTTTACCCATCTTGCCTACAGGCGGGGCTCATGAACAACAAGGGGCTGACGGACCGGGCGCAGAAAGCGTCGCTGTACGGCTGGTTTGGCGGCAGCCTGTCCACAATCGTGCTGGAGCTCTATGAGCTGGCAGGTGCGCTGTGTGCTTTGATTTGCATGGCCGGCAAGTCATGGGCTGTGGCCGGTTGCTCTCGGGCCATCCTGCCGCGCACTTCAGCTTGAATGGTGGCCACCCGCCACGCCTCTGCCGCAGCGCTGGCTGCGCGGCGCCCCAATGAGACGGCAGAAGAGTACAGCATGCGCATGGACAAGTGAGGCTGGAGGCCCTGCCATTGTCCGCATGCCGTGTGCGCTGCCATGCGGACCTGGAGTGTTGGCTGCAGCACCCGCGCATGTTGAACACGCGCATTCTTCTGCCTATCTCCCGTGCAGGTCGCGGCCTGAGATCAACCGCCGCCTGCTCACGCTGGTGCACGCCTGCTTGCAGGTGGGCGGGCCGCACATGCAAAGGCTGGGATGGGGACGGCAGCAGCCTGGGGTGCATGCACTTACGCAATGTGCAGAAGCCCCAAGCCAGTTTGCTCGCTTGGGCGCAACGCTGCATGACTGCCCGTGTTTACACGCTCTGGTCGGCAGAGGTTCCCAAAAAAATCTCGTGCAAGTTCATTGGTGACTGAGTGGCTCTTGCGCCCTGACCCATGCAGGCGGCGCTGGCCATGGGCCTGCTGGAGCTGCGCCCCTGGAGCCCGCGCACCGTGGGAGCAATCGGCACTGTCACCAGCCTGATGAACTGCTACATGTGAGGGCTCTGCGCATGCTGAGTCGTTGGCTGCCGTGTTGGTGGGTGCTGACCATGTGCGCCGTTGGCAGCGCCATGGGCGGCCTGAACTGCGGCATGTTCTCATGCGGACTGCTCTGCACCCGTCTGCTGGTGGCTTGGCTGCAGTAAACGTGGCGGCTGACTGCTTGCACCTTCCCACTCCACTGCCCACACCCTTTCCGCCCCTCCCCCTCCTCGCAGGCTCTACCCCGCGGTCCCCGGCGTCTGGAGCCTGTTCAGCGGCTGGGGCGCGCGCAGCCGCAGCGTGCCCAAGCCCGCCTTGAAGGCCGCATGAGCGGCTGCGGGGAGGGCCGCTGGGGCGGCCTAGCAGCCACGTGCTTGCGAGCCGCGGGGCTGGGCTGATGGAGTGGGCTGGACCCACTGGACCCACCATCTGCTGCTTCCCTGCGGCTGCCTGCCTGCTGGCTGCCCATGTACCAAGCTTGCAAGGGTTTTCAAGGTGGGGCGCTCTGTCTCTCTGCCATGCTCCCCATGCAAAATGCACATGCCACCTGACTTGTCCCGTTCTAGTGTCGTGTAGCGACCCACCGACCTGCCGCTTTGTTAGCCTGTTCCGTCTCCGCTAGTGCGCCGCTCGGTCTTCTTCTGCCCTGCCAATTTTGCAGCCTGCTTATCCCAACCCCTCTTCTATCCCCAACGTTTTCCGGATGGGCTCACTCCATTCTTTAGCGATGCAACTTGTGAGGAAATGAGACGCGTCGAGGGGAGGTAGGGGAGGTGAGCGGACAAGTTGCCAGGCGGGCACAGCTGTTTGACCGGCCTGATTTCGTGTTGCGGGCCGCTCACTCCGCAAGCGCCTTCCACAGCACTGCTCTCCGCTTGCAAGCAGCATGGCACGGTCAGCTGCGAGCCATGCGGCCCTCTGCCTGGCTGCAGCCGCCTGCCTGCTGAGCGGCGCGGCCGCTGCCAATCTGATGGGCAGCGCGACGCAGGGCGAGCTGCAGCTGTCCTGCACCACGCCGCAGACGTGCGGCACCCTGCAGAACCGTGAGTGGGGAGCCCCGTTGCGCGTCCCAGGGCTCTTTCAGGGATTTTCGAGCTGCGAAAGGCGATCACGGATGCCCAGCGACCTGCCGGAGGTCGCCAGGGTGCCGCCGCCGCCGCCGTCTGCCGCCCGCCCGCCAAGCGGCAGCCAAGCAGTGTGTTCGCTGGCCTGGCCGCATACATGCTGCCCTCCATCCATGCCCCACTCCGCACAGTGGTGTTCGAAGGCTACTACTTTGCAGCCAACCAGAGCGCCAGCGTCGCCTCGTGCATGTGCATGGACGGGCGGCGCGTGCGAGCGGTGGGCACACCCTCTGACCCTTCCATTGACTTCCAGCAACGTGCGCCCACTTCTTGCCAGTGTTGGTGGACCGCACAGCTCTTCAAGTATGCAGCTGTATCGACACACACAGCGTCCTGCAATCTGGCTGTCTCTGGCGGGCCGCCTTACCCTCACTGCCCCACCCCTCCCTGTGCGGTGCAGCCGACAGCCCCCTCATGTCCCGCGGCTGCTGGGCCAACATGACCTGGTCTTTGGTGAGACGCAGCTGCTAGATTCGAGCCGGCGTGGGTGCTGTGCTGTGGCCAGAGATCATCCGTGCCCCGTCAGCCCTTCAGGCCCCACCTCTCACCCGACCCTTTGGTTGCCATGCTCACTCAACCCCTTCCCTTCCGCTCGCTGCAGGCGGCGCCTTTTGTGGCGGCCTGTCGCCTGGATGCCCTCGCCGGCGGCGTCTGTGCCGCCTCTTGCGCCACCAGGCTGGCGCCTTTCAACAGCGACTGCTTCCACAGCGTCCTTTCAGAGGACTACTTCCTGTATGCGCCAGACCAGCAGGCTCCTGATGCCACCATCACTGCCGCATTCTACGATGCCTGCTTCCCTCCCGCTGGCGCCCAGCCCGCAGCTCCCGCAGCGGATGCGCCGCAGCAGCAAAAGGCGCCGGGGCTGAGCGCCGCTGGTGCTGGCATGGGGGCAGCCAGCTCGTCGGCTCAGGCCGGCAGCGGTGCTTGGGAGCTGCTGGTGGCAGCACTGGCCGCGACCGCGCTGCTGGCCGCGTGATCATAAAGTGTGAACGGTTCGATTCGTCCATTGCCAGTGGATACATCGCTGTAACTCATTGTGCAAACCTCCCAGCCGAAACTCCTCCAAATGGCGTGCAACGATGCATCGCGATGGTCACTGCCGGCCTTGCACGGCGGCGGCAGCGGGCAGTGGGCAAGGCCAACACTCCCAACCGTCGCATCGCATCGCATTGCATTGTATCAGACCAGTGTTTGCCGACCACCAGGGGGGCTTTCCAATCCCTATCGCTGCGTGTGAAGTGCGCTGCGTGAGAAGTGCGCGACCCAGCAAACTCGCGATGCAGCTCGCAAACAAGACGTGCGTCGTCACCGGCGGCAATCGCGGCATCGGGCTAGAGGTGCGGAGGTCCGCCGCCGCCGCTCGCCGCCTGCCGACCATTGGCTCGCCGCACGCCGACCATTGGCGCACTCCCCTCTGCCCCTTCTCCCTGCCGCAGCTCGTCCGCCAGCTGCTGGCCAAGAACAACACGGTCATAGCCACGGCTCGCAAGCCGGAAGCAGCCAGCGACCTGCAGAAGCTGCAAGCCTCTGCCGGCGGCCGCCTGTCTGTCACTAAGCTGGATGTGACGCAGCCGGGTGCAGTTGAAAGCTGGGCGGCTGAAGTGAAGGCACTGGCGCCGCACGTGGATGTGAGTTCGTTATGAATGCAGTTCTTGTGCATGCTAACATGAATGCAGCCACAGGAGTGCAGCAGCAGCAGCGGCGGAGCACACGTCGAAACGTGCACTGCGCCTGCCTGCTGCCTGCGCCGTTCTACGTTGCATCTGATCGACTCAACCTGCCATTTACTGCGAAACCCTGCAGCTGCTGTTGAACAACGCAGGCGTGACCGACGGCTGGAAGGAGCTTGGGGAGGTGACGGCGCAAGACATGCTCGACTGCTTCACAGCCAACTGCGTTGGTGCGGGCGGCCAGAGGAGCATGCTGTGCTGCATGTGGAGCCCAGGATTTATGCAGCAGAACCTGGGCCACTTTGCTGCTCTGCTTGCTGCTGCACTTGCTGCGACGCTTGCTGCTCCACTCGCTACATGTGCGCCGTAGCCCTGCCAAATGAGGGAGCTCCTCACTGCACCGCAGGCCCGCTGCTGGTGACGCAGCAGCTGCACAAGCAGGGGCTGCTGGGCGGCGAGGCGGGCAGCAGCCTGATAGCCAACATGACCTCCAAGGCAAGCTGCCGTTTGGATTGAGGTTGCTCTTTTCACTCTGCTGTGCCTTTGGTTGGTGTGAACTGCGCGGATTCCTGCAGTAGCTCCTAAGCACCTGACTGCGGGTGGGTGGGGGAGCTGTAGCGCCTTCTGAACGGCGGGTGTCGCTGCCTGCTTGCAGATGGGTTCGCTAGACTGGACCGGCAGCAGCAGCGATGCAGGTTACCGACAAGCGCGGAGAAACGTGCGAGCCGCTGGACCGGCTATTTTCTAGGCAGTTTGTGACCGCTCCCTTAGCTAGCTGCCAATGTTTGCTCGGCACGCCGCCCTGGTGACCCTGGCCTCACTCCGGATGGTCCCAACTCGTGCCGCCTCACATGCCCAACCGCAGATGGGCAGCATTGATGACAACGGCAGCGGCAGCGACTATGCATGTGAGCCGTGGTGTGCATGCAGCTAGGGCCAGAAAGCTCCTAACTGGCTTACTGAGCCGGCGTGCTACTGCAGCAACCACCTGACCAGCACTGTACTTGTCCTTTGCACCCACCCCCTGCAGACCGAGCGAGCAAGGCAGGGCTGAACATTGGTGAGTGCGGTGTCGCAGCGAAGCCGACAGCTGCACTTGCGCAACGCCGGATGCATCAGCACTGGCTGGAAAGCCTGCTGCAACAGAAGCTTCCATGTTTGCCCGGGCCCCCCTCGTCTGCGCCCAGTCAACAAGAGCCTGTCGATCGACCTGGCGCCGGAAGGCATCACAGCTGTGCTGCTGCACCCCGGCTATGTCCGGACTGACATGACTGAGTGGCAAGGCAACATCGACACCCAGACCTGTGTGAAGGGTGCGCGGGCAGGGAGGTTGGCAGAGTGGGTGGGCGGGCGGCGCACGCGGCGCACAGCCACGGCTTGGCATGCTGGGCTGCGGCCAAGTCGGCCCTGGCATGCTGGCGATCCAGCAGCAGGCGCTATGCGCAGACGCTGCCTGATGCGCTGTGTTCTGCTGTGGTCTGCTGTGCTGTGCTGTACTGTGCTGTGCTGGACAAACATGGCGCCATTACAGCCCACTGCCCCGTCGCCTATCAAAGCGCTTCACTCCCACCCCATCTGCAGGGCTGCTGGCTGTGCTGGAGAGCGACCGGGAGCTCAATGGCAAGTGGTATGCCTTTGACGGCAAGGAGGTGCCCTGGTGACCAGCGGCACACACTGTTATTTTTAACAACGGCGCTGGCTGCACGGCCGCTGGAACCTGACGGATGTGACTTGCGCTGCGCCTTGTGTAGACATTGCAAGCGAATTCACAGGCACACTGGGTGGCATGCAAGCAAGGGAGGCGATGCTGTGCCAAAGCGAAAGCAGATGCGAAAGTGGGGGGAATTCGTGCCATGAAGGCGGCCGTCTCCGAGCCTCGTCAAGACGAGCCTGACCAGCCGCAGATTGCCGCGATTTGCGGCAGCTGGGTTGCAAGTCACAATCTGCCCCAGCTGCTTTCAGCCAGTCTTAGGCTTCTTGCTGGCAGGCGAGGCGGGGCCAGGGCTGCCTCCGGGAGCTGCTCCGCTGCCCCTCTCACTGCCTCCTGCTGTGCCTGCTGCGCCTGCCCAGGCCAGCTCAGCGGCTGTACGGTCCAGACGCTCGGCATAGGGAGGGATGTGCGCCACCAGCCCCAGGGAGCAGTAGAACTCGTGCACCCTGCAGCAAGTGCCACAGTAAATGTGCCCGGGTGCCAGCTACTGCGGCCAAGCGGGCCAGTCCACTAGGCTAGCAAGCACAGCGGATGCATACCACTACCAGCCCAGCTGTGGGTGCGCTTCTGCTGACTCTCACGAGGTGGGATAGTTGCCGTAATAGAATCGGTTGGCCGCGCCCACAACCCAGTCCGGGAAAGCCTCCCGGCCTCCCAGCCAAACGATGCTGCATGGCAGGCGGCAGCAGCATACGCGCTTAAGCTGCGTGGCATGTTCAGCTTCTGGTAGGCAATCCACACTCTGGCGACGCCTGCTGGCTGAGCAGCACATGCCACGCCATGCTTGCCTTTACCTGCAGTCATACTGGGTCTTCATTTTATCTGCCAGCCAGCTCATCTCGGAATCCTGATACGCCCCCTCCTCCTCAGACGGCACCCGCAGGTGCCCCGGCTGAATGGTGGACACCAGCAGTGCCCGGCGCGAGCTGTCGGCATCCGCCACTGGTGGCGGCTCCCAATCCCAAATCTCGTCGTTGCACTGCAGGTGCAAGCGGGCAGCAGGCCGGCAAGTCTTGACATCTAAGCACACGGGCAACGCTTGCTGACAAGCTGCATTGAGCCGTCGCTGGGTGTGTAGGCAAGGACAAGCGCACCTCGTCCTGCCAGACGCGCAGGAGCTCAATGCGCAGCCCCAGCGCTTGGAGCACGTGCACAATGGCTGCGTCGACACCCTTCAGCATGGCAGGCACGTCCTGCATGGTCGCAGCAGGCATGGCCGGTTTACAGCACACAGGTGTCAACGGGTCCCACGCACATGTGCTGCAGTGCATCTGACGCTGCACAGATTGGCATGCAGGCCTTGGCATCGACAACCTCACCTGAGGTGTGATGCCAGCAGCCAGCGAGTTGGGGTAGGCATGCTGCAGACAGATGCACGCAGGCGCAAGGCAGCGGATTGCGGACTCAGTCCGCAGCATGTGGATGGCACGTGGGGACAAGGATGCAGAGCATTGCAAGTGCAGTTCACTGTGCACGCAGATCTGGAGAGCTGCCTGCACCGTTCAGCAGAGCAGGCTGCACTGTGAGGCATGCGAGCGCGGTTTGTGCGTGCCTGCAGCGGGAAGCCCGGGCGCCCGCCGTTCACAAGGAAGCTGTTGGAGTCCAGCACCTTGCGAAGTGCGTGCAGCAGGCTGTCGGCGCCATTGGGCAGGGGCACGGCCTGGGCCGGCAGCTGCGGCGCATTAGCTGCAAGGCAGGGAGACCAGCGCACGCATGGTGAGCTGAGCGGCAGCGAAGGAGCACGGGCGACCACAGCGCCAGACGGGTGCAGCAGCTGCACAGCACGCCTTGCACCGCAGGCACCAGGGCGGGAGTAAGCACACCCAGCAGCTGCACGGCATGCCTTGCAAACTGTGCAAGGCGCCAGGGTGGAGTCAGCACGCCCAGGCTGCCCACTATGAGGCGCACCTGGGTGTGCGAACAGCTCCCATGCCAGCGTGACACGCGCCCCATCAGTCACGGGCAGCACCTCGTGCAGGCAGTCGGAGAAGAATGCCGCCCACTGCACCTCACCAGCCGCCTGCAGGGATGCAGGGCATGTGGAAGGAATGAGTTTACACTGGGTGCACCCAGCACGTGCTCAGCAGGTCGCAGGTGGTGTGGCGGTGAGGAAGCAGCACATGCCTGTCCTGACGCGGCATGCGGCCCATCTCCGAGGTCAGTCAACGCCCCCACAGCCTGACCGCGCCTGGGCCCCAATCGTACGTCACGCTGCGCCCGCTGTGCTCCACCCGCAGCGCGCCCCCAGCGTGCCCCACAGGCAGGCACACAACCAGGGAGCCCACAAAGCGGGGGTCCCCGCGTGGCGTGTCGCGGTGGGGGCGGAAGAAACCGCCTGTGCCAAGATGCAGGGCCGGCTGAGACGTCAGTGTGGAGTGCCATTAACCTGATCAGGGTGGCAGTGAGCATGGAAGGGCATGCCCCGGCTGGCTGGCACGCCATGGCACTCCGTACGGCGGAGGGTCGTGCCAAGCAGGTACATGCAGGTACTCGCCTGGCTTGTAAACGTTGAGGCCATGCAGCTTGGCCGTTACCAGGGCGGCGTCCGGCAGCAGCAGGCGGCGCACCTGCGAGGACGCGTGCAATGCGTGGGGCGGCATATGCGGCGCGTGAGCCCCTTAAGGGGGGCACGGGGGCAGGCATGCCGCCTGTTCATTGAGGGGCACCAAAGTGCATGCTGGCGCCTTGAGGCGCGTTCCACGGCACTCGCTACACAATGAATAAACTATGCACACTACGCACCGCATCCAGCAGGCCGTGCGGAGCCAGGTCAAACTGTGGGAAGAGGCGGTCGCCGTGCAAAGCCAGGGCCCGCCGGTCGCCGTCGTCCAACACTGCAGAGGGCAGCACGGGGCGGCGCCGCAAGCTGAGCGGCGGGGGCATGCTGCCTTGGCCAGGTTTGGCGCACAACAGTTCCGGGTTGTTGACCGCGCCCTGGCATGGCTTGGCAGGCATGGCTTGACGCCAACAGCGCTCGTGCAGCACTGTCCCCATGGCACATGGCGGCACTGCCCACGCGCCCACCTGCCTCTGTGCCCACGCCGAAGCTGGCCGGCTGGCACACAGCCTCCAGTGCCTGCAGCGCTGCCTGCCCGCCCTCCGGGAAGCACACGGCCACCGCCGGCTGGCTGGCTGTGGCAGCGGAGCCCTCGGCAGCGCCAGCCGCCGGCGGCTGGGTGACGGCGAGCGCCACCGACACGCCTCGTCCAAGGCTGCCTCCCACCGCAAAGGGCGGCTGCATGCCGCTGGCAGCCGTCTCAATGCCGCGCAGCACCTGCCTCTGCACCAGCTGCAGCAGGCTGTCTGGGCCGCGCTCCCCCTCCTCGTTCTCCTCCCAGCCCTCCTCGGAACTGTCACCCTCAGGCTCCTCGACCTCCTCAGCGTCAGGCTGCTGAGCAGCAGCTAGCACAGGGGGCTGGGCTGCCGCCGCCTGCGCTGGTGCACCTGCCGCCAGTGCTGCCGCCGGCTCCTGCTGCTGCCCAGGGCCCTCGGCGGCCTGGCCTGCCTGATCAGGATCCATGGCTTCGTGAGAGAGACGGAAGGAAGTGATGAGACATGCCCCAAGGCGGCTGAACAGCCGCGGGCGGCGGCGCTGCATGGGCGTCCGCAAGGCTCAATCTCAAGGCACAGATGGTCATGGCAACTGATCTGCACGCGCTCTCCACACACCGCAGCACCAACAAGCCGTCCGACAACGCGATGGCGTTCGGACCGCCAACTTGAGAGACTGTTTTGGCAGAACGTAGCCTGCAATATGGACGTACTTTTCCTCCGAGAGCTTGGGCATGGTGGCAGCGAGCAGCAAGCTGCCGGTGGCGACGAGCGGCTGCTCACTGAGCTGCAGGCGACGCTGGAGCAGCTGCGCAGCGCCCTGCATGAATTGCTGCTGGTAAGAAACCGATCCAAGCAGAGCGGCCATCAGTCCGATGCGCAGGCTGCACCACCGCCGCCGCCGCCCCCCCTGCCTTCCTTCCCTGCTCTCAAGCAGGAGTCGCGCAGCAACCGCAAGGAAGCGTGGCAGTGGCTGATCAACAGTATCGCCGGACTGGACCTGGCAGATGCGGGCACAAAGCGGCGGCGGTTCGCGCAGTTCCTGCCCGGGGGCGCCGCCTGCCGGGGAGCGGAGCACCGGCAGGTTGCACAGGCCATGCTGCACCTGCTGTTTGAGGAGGCACCTGCAGAGGTGGGTACCATAGGCGTGCACCCTGCTTGCATAGGAGTTGGTTACAGTACCGGCAGCTCGCGTCGAGGCTTCACTGACTCGACGCCGCAGCCTTGGTGCGCCGTGCCGGCACAACCCCCAGGCTCTCTGCTATACTCTCTCCATGCTTTGCAGGTGGGTGCTCTGATAGCGCAGGACGCCTCGCTGCTGCGGCACTTTTTCAAGTCAGACCCGAAGCGGGTGCCGCTCTGGTTTGGGCACTTCAGGTGGGTGGCATGCGGAGCCCCTGTTGGCCGGTGCCTGCTTAGACGTGTCTGCAGCCGGGCAGCGCGATTCCCGGGCTGAGTCGGGGCTCAGCAGCAGCAGCAGCAGCAGCAGCAGCAGCAGCTTCTGTGCTGTGCTCTTGTCTGTATGCTGCCCTACTCTCAAACGCGCTGCCAACATCCAGCGGGCACCCACACCCTCCCTGCAGCATGGAGGGCATGCGGCGCTTCAAGTTCGGCGCAGCTGCCCTGGCACAGTACGCCCTGGCCAACCGAGCAGAGGTGCGGCGTGGCGGCGCCTCGGCGGTCGCAATCGCTGCTGCTACACTTGCCTGCGCTGCCGCTGCCGCTGTGGGGAGCACTGCCCTGCTACACATGTTGGGCTGGCAGCCACAGGCATGCTAACCGCTCTAGCTCCAGCCAACCCGCCTGACAGATGTGGGAGCTGCTGGCGTGGCAGGGGCGGCACCCGCAGGCGCCGGTGGCCGTTGCACAGCGCCCGCACTATTTCTGTGAGCTGGACGTGCCGCGCAGCGTGCGCCACCTCATCAAGTGAGTGGCAGTGCCTGGGAACCGGGGGAATGAGGGCTTGGCTCTTGCACTGCAGCCGTTTGGAGGGCTGCTGGGGCCCCGCAACAGCTGCGCGCTGGCTCACTGCATGGCATGCCTGCCTGCCTGGTTGCTTGCCTGCTCTTGCAGGGACTGCCCCGGCTTCTGGAGCAGTCGGGAGATGCGGCAGAGCATTGAGGAGGGCGCGGCGCAGCTGCTGGGCTTGGACCCGCAGTTTTGGAGCAAGGTGCGGCTGGGCAGTGGGGCAGGCCCAGGCGCCGAGCAGTGCGACTTCAGGCGGGGCATGCATGCCCTCGAAATACTTGTTTGAGCAAGCGCTGGAAAATGCATTCCCTCTCTCTGGCTGGGGCGCATCAGCGGCATGATTTCAACCCTTGTTGCATTGCCCGGTGCACCTCATGCGGTCGTGCAGGAGCTGCTCAGGTGGCTGGAGGACCGGCGCAGCGCAGCGGGCGACCGCTTGCACTCGCTGCTGTGCCGCTGCTTGGAGCAAGGCTCCTGGCGGCAGCACTGCCAGCGGCTGCTGCAGCTGCTGCCACAGCAGGACTTGCTGCCGTTTGCGACAGACCTGCTTGGAGGCAGCAGCTTACCAGAGGAGGTCAGTCAGGCCAGCAGCGGCGGTGCTGGTGCAGCAGCAGCTGGCGGCGGCGCATGGCTCGTGTTCCGGCAGGCACAGTGGCAGTCCCTCGACAGGCTGACGCTCGCCGCCGCCCTGGGGTGCAGCCTGCCGCTGCTGCTGCGCACGCTGAGGGATGAGGAGTGGGAGGATGAGCGGCGGGAGGTAGAGCAGCTGGTGCGCTGCCTGCTGCTGCCACCTGCAGGCGGAGCAGATGGGCAGCTTGATTCGGCGGCTGTGCAGCCGGCAGCGGTGCAGGCGCATGAACAGCAGCAGCAGGCTGAGGGGCAGCGGGAGCCGCCTGAGCATGACCAGCGGCGACAGCCACCGCAGCAGCCAACGCTGGCCAGGCAGCATATTGCAACGCACTGGCTGTTGCGGCGGCGGCTAGCGCAGCAGCAGTCGGCAGGGAGCGAAGCGCAGCTGCACGAGCTGCTGCTGCACCACCTGTTCGCTGCCGCCTTTTTGGTGCAGCAGCTGTCGAGCAGCGGCAGCCAAGCGGACGCGGCGCACCTGCAGCAGCTGCTCACATCTGGCGGGCTGCCGTGTGAGCTTGTTGCACCAGGATTGCCAGGCAGCGGGCAGCATGGAGAGCGCGGCAAGCGGCAGCGGCGGAGCAGCAGCAAGCACAAGGGCAGCAAGCGGCGGAGCAGCAGCAAGCACAATGGCAGCAGAAAGGAGAAGCGGAGGAGGAAGAAGCGCAGGAGGAGCGGGCATCGCAGCAGCGGCGGCAGCAGCTGCAGTGATAGTGAGGCATCGGACAGCAGCAGCGAAGATGAGGACGCAGCATCGGCTGGCATGCTCGCCGCTGCTGCGGCGGGTGGCGAGTCGGCACAGCAGCGGCTGTGGCGCGTGCGGCGGCCAGACGGCAGCAGCAGCACAGTCAGCAGCTTGGAGCTGCTTGATTTGGTGATCGACACGACTGCTTGGGCATATGCACGCTGGCTGTTTGGCAAAGGTTAACAGCGGCCTTGCAGCACCTGCATGGCCCTGCAAAGCATGCGCCAGATGTACTGAACGGTTGGCGGCATTGCTGAGGCCCTGGCTGCCACAGAGTGCTGCGGGGCACTACCCCACCACTGCCTTGCAGCCTCAACTCCTGCTCTCTGCTCAGCTTGCTAAAAATTTACACGGCAGGAAGGCTAGTATACACTTGGGCTGCAACCCGATCGGGTGCGCCACTGGGGAAAAAAGCAGCTGGCCAGGGGGCTGAGGGTGGGTAGTTGAGTTGGTTGGTGGATCAAAGGTGGCAGGCAAATCACATCCAGCAAAGGAGCAGGAGGGGTCTCTCAGTAAAGCAGCACACTAGGGCAGGGCCCGATCGGATGGGGCCAGCAAACAGAGGGAGGGCGGCGCTCAGCGCCGCCACTGTGGCAGGATATCAGCAGGGGTGGGAACGGACAGCAATGCAAGGGGGTGGGGTGGGGCGCGACACAAGCTGGGTACGGCATGAAATAAATCCGGGGCGGTAGGTGCTAACGGCTGGTGGCACGCAGGCTACAACAAAGGCGGCCGGGCCGCAGAGGGGAGCGCGAAAGTGGGCTCCGCTCTGGGGCAGGCAGGGGCAGGGCCAAGGGGTGGCTTGGCTACAAAACGTGTGTTGTGTGTGTTTGTGTTTCTGTGGTGTGGTGTTGATCAACGGCTGGGGCGTGGGTCCAAGGCCGCCGAGGCAGTCGGGTGCTTCTTTCTCTGCTCAGTTCAAACTCGCTCGGCGGCAGTGACCGCTGG
>RRZL01000032.1:1495331-1538742 GCA_006782975.1 Chlorella sp. Dachan
TGTCGGCGCGGCTGCCGCGGCGCCAGCGGCCCCACACGCGTCGCACGCTGCCTGCCGCCCCCACCGCCACCCCCAGCAGGAAGGAGGAGGAGGCGTCGATGGGCACCCCGCTGAGCAGGTTGAGCACCAGCTGGGAGCAGAGGTCGGCCACAACCAGGACGACAGAGACGAGCAGGCCCAGCGGGCAGCACGTCAGCAGCAGCAGCGCTGCAAAGGTGACCAGCAGGAAGTCGCGCCTGGGGGGAGGGGTGGAGGGGAGGGGAGGGAGGCGGAGGAGGGGTCAGGAAACGGGGCCGTGGCGCAGCAGAGCGGAAGCGGCGGCGGCGGCGTTACGTCAAGAGCAGCAGGACCTTGACACCAACGGCTTATTCACAGTGATATGCAGCAGGGGCTGCGGCATGTGCGTTTAAAGGCAATACGCACTTTTGGCGGGCCAGCTTGCGAGCCTCCTTCTTGGCGGTAGTGTGGCACTGCGTAGGGCACGGCTTCTCTGCCTGCTGCTGCTGCGGCTGGGCCGCTGGCTGCTGCGCGGCCGCCGGCTGCTGCTGCCGCCCCGCGGATGTGCCTGCAGAGAGGGATGTGGGGGAGAGATGGTCGAGTGGACGCAAGTCGGTGCATGCACTGTTGCCCAGGCCTCTCCCGCCAGTTGCCCGCCGGCACTGATGCGACGCTGCTCCACCCATCTCACCATCAGCAGGGGCGGCCAGGCCGGCCAGCATGGCAGGCAGCGGGATGTTGCCCAGGCCGTGCAGGCGCTTGGGCAGCGGCAGGAGCGGCTGCGGCGGGCGGGTGGAGGAGGGAAGCTGTCGTGAGCGGGCGTCGCGCGCGGATTCCAGAACCCGGCGGCGGCGGGCGGCGGCGGCGTCAGGAGCTGCCCCCTCGGGCTTTGGGCGATTGGCTGGCTGCATGCAGGTCAGCGCTGACTGCCTCACGTGGCAATCCAGCCCCGCACAGGGCCTGCAAGGCGGTGTGGAGCACGTGCAACGGCTGGGCGGGCAGCCACCGCGTCGGCTGCTCACCTGGCGGGGCGCAGGGTTGCCCGGCTGCTTGCCGGGGCCGCTGGGCGGGCGAGCATGCAGCCCGCCCTGCGCCAGAGGCCTCAGCGCTGCGGTCACGACGACCATATGGCTCTACCACGCTGCCAGTCGCTGCCCACGCACTTTAGACACTGTTGCAGGAGCAGGAGCGGCGCAAAGACGGCGCGTTGGGCCCTCTGCCGAGTCTCACCCCCCGTTCATGCAGTCCAGCTCGGCCTCGAAGCGATTCCCCCTGCAAGCAGAGCGGCATGGACCTAAACACGCCGCAATAGATCAATGCAAGCGATTCGAAGGACGCAGGATCACGACCAGGGGACGCTGCTGCTGCCGCCGCCGCCGCCGCCATCCCATGTCCACCAAGGCCTCCACAGCTGGAAGACTATCAGCCTCTGAATTCATACTAACCGTGCATGGCAGTGCTTGCTGGACCACACGCCGGGTGGCACGCCTGCTGCTTCGCTGCCGCCTGCACTGGCCGATGGTCCCCCGCCCTGCCCGCCGGCCATGCACCGTTGCTGATTGTTGCGGGAGCAGTTGGTCATGGCAGCTGTATAATGCACACTTGACGAGCTGCCATGTGATGGCAGGTGCGCAAGCTGGACCAACCTGAGGCGACGCTACGCTGAGGCGGCGGCAGCATTCACCGCCCGGTCAAGCTGCTGGCCTCTCGCCGCCCGTTGTTGAGCTGCGCGGCGCCACCCGACACCAGCCGAGTCATGGGCATCTGCCTCACGCTGCTCAGGCGAGGAGAACCCCGCAAAGCCGTCTGCAACCCTGCACACCCCGCAACTAGGCCGGCGTTTCACGCCTTTCTACGGTGCCACTCCTCTGCAGGAGCGTGATCTCAGCCGGGCGGAGCGTACGAGGCAGGGCACAGCCCGCCGCCGCCAGGAGCAGCGCCATGGGTTCGCTCGCGCCGCCGCTGGCCGTCCGTGCAGGTGCCACAGCAGAGGGTGCTGCACCGTCTGACGAGCAGCCGGGGCTTCAGCAGCAGGAGCAGCGGCAGAGGCGAGAGAAGCAGCCCAGGCCACCACCACCTCCCCGACCAACACACTTCTTGGCACTGCATGTGAGCCAGGGCTGGGCTGCAGGAGTGCTGCTGCCGTGCAGGGTGCGCCAGCGCCCGCTGCAGCTGCTCCATGCCGACCGAGGCTCACCTGGCTGGCGCACCCCAGCCCGCCGGCCCGTGACGCCTTCCAAACTTCCCCAAGCAGCTGCATCTTTGCTGCCAAACCAACCTACCTGGGTGCAGGTGAGCGACCACCCTGGTGTGGCGGCGGCCATTGCCACGGTGCAGGCCTCCCTGTGCCGGCACTCCCCGCACCTGAAAAAAGCGTGCGTGGAGGCAGCCAGCGCGCACCTGACCCTGGGTGTCATGGCCCTGAGCAGCGAAGCAGAGCGAGCCAGGTGGGTGGCGTAGCTGGTAGCATTCAACGAGCTATGACGTCGCTCCAGTCACCCTAGTGTCTAAGATGGGGCCCCTACTGGGCTGGCGCTAAGCTTTTACACTAGACCAAACCAGTTGGTGGCACGATGGACAATCTCCTCAGAGCGGGGCCACCAGCTGCACCGCCAGCTGCACAGCGTGTTGCACCCTGCTCAGCCAGCGCCTACCCTCCCTGCCCTCCCTCCCGTTGCCAGGGCTGCCGAGGTGCTGGCTGCGCTGGCGGAGCCGCTGCGCGAGGCGTCGCTGCTGGCGCCGGTGCTGGTGCAGCTGGAGGGTCTGTCCCACTTCAAGAACCAGGTGAATGAGCACTGTGCCCTTTTACATGTGCACGGAAGTGCTGGAGGGAACGTGGCCATTGGCCCCACCTTGCGGGCACTCCCATCAATGGCGGTTGGCTTAGTGGTGGTCGTGTTTCTTGTCCGAAGCTCGTGCCTCCCACCGACTGCCAAGCAGGTGCTGTATCTGGATGTGCGCCCAGACGACGGCTTGCAGCAGCTCATGGCGCTGGCGGCCGCGGCACGGGCGCACTTCAAAGCCGCCGGCCTGCTGCTGCAGGCGGACCAGCCGTTTGTGCCGCACGGTGCGGCGTCCTGGGCTGGGAGGACGGCTTTGTGGGCAGAACTGTACAAGAGGCCTAGCGCAGATTGTTGAGGCTGCGAAGGGGCCTGCCCGCTTCATGAGTGCCTATGCTGGACCATTGAGCGCCCTGCTGCCTGCACAGGACGCCACAGGCACCCACAGTCACCCAACTGCACCTCGTCCCGCCCAACTCTGTGCCCCCTGCAGTCACAATTGCCAAGACGAGCAAGCTGCAGGGCTGGGGCAAGCAGGGCCATGGCCGCAGCGGTGGTGGCAGGGGGCATGGCAGGGGGCATGGGCAGGGAGGCGGCAGGCATGAGCAGCCCGACTGGAGGGCACACCGGCGGGAGGACCGGCGGGCCAAGCAGCAGCGCCTGGAGATGCAGGCAGCAGATGAGGAGGTGCTTGCCGGAATGGGCTGGGGGCGGGAAGGGGGGCAGGGGAACAACGACGGCAGCGGCGGCGGCAAGGGTGCAGCAGGCCCTGCTCTGCCAGCAGCAGGCGCGCCGGCGGACGGTGCTTCTGAAGCGGCAGCCGTGGAGGCGTCTGCCTTGGCAGCTGTGCAACCGGCCTCCACCACAGAGCCGCCCAGCCGCAGCAACGACTATGATGCCAGCGGGGCAGCGGCGGAGGCGGCGGCGGTGGGAGCTGGTGAGGGAGCTGGAGGGGCAGAGCAGCTGGCGAAGGACGAACCACAGCGCAGCCAGCAGGTGCAGCAGGAGCAGCATGGTGGTCGGAAGCGGCAGCATGAGGGCGAGGGCGCCGCTGACCCGCCAGCTCACCAGAGAGGCGGCAGCTGGAGGCAGATTGATGCAGAGGCGTGGGCCCAGCACGCGGCCATCCAAGGCGGCAGCGTGCTGCTTGGAGAGGTTCAGCTGTGCGCCATGCAGGTGGGCATGCAATGAGCATGCAGGTGGGCTTTGGCATGGGTGGATGGGCAAGTGGTTAGCTGCTCTCAGCCCTACACCTGCACAGGGTGACTCGGCTCAACCAGCTGTGATGGCGTACCGCTCAACCTTTTCCAACGACTGTACCCCGACAGGGCCGCAAGCCTGAGGGCTACTACCCAGTCCTCTGCAGCCTGGCACTTGCCCCAGCCGAGGCAGCAGCAGCAGCAGCCGCCGCACCGCCAGCAGCAGCCGTTGCAGCCGCAGCACCGCCTGCTGGTGAAGGGCAGGCTGGCGCAGCAGGCGTTGTGCAAGTGGAGAGCGTGGAGGCAGCGGCTGGGATGCTGGGGACTTCAGAGGATGCAGGGCCACGCAGCCCGCGGCAGCGCCTGGCAGTGTGACTGAAGCAGCCATGCAAGGGCCCTGAACGATCGCGCCACCTGATCGACGCCGCCTGCTCTGCTGTGCCGTTGTGCATGTAAATCCACTGGTTAATTTGATCGCTTTCATAAGGATAAATAAACCAGTTGACGTGTGGTTGTACCACAATTTAGCCAGGACCACTGTTGTGTAAAGTCAGGCTCGAAGTTGAGGTGCTATTGCTCACTCCCAGACGGCTCGCAGGACAGACAGCAGGAGCTCGCGCTTCTCTGCCAAGGGATCAGCGCTTGGTGATGAACCCTCCGGCACCGCTCCGCCACCCTGGCCCTGCACCTCTCCCGGTTGCGTGCCCAGAATTGGCTGAGCAGGCAGGGGGTAAGCCGCCAGCGCGGCCAGCAGCTGCTTCCGCAGGGCGTGTGGGTAGGCAGCCGCCGCGCGGCTGGCCGGGGACGTGCTGTCGGCCAGCGGCCACAGCAGGGGGAGCACGCGCTTCAGGGCGGTGCCCTCCTGCGAGCAAGGAAGGCAACGGCGGTACCTGGGCTGAGTTGTGCTGAGCACCCAAGCAGCCCATCACCTACACCGTGCAATTCCAGTTGCAAAGCACGTAACCACCCGAGGCGACACTACTGTTTGCTGACCTGCAGGAACGCGGTGATGGCCTGCAGCAGGCGCTGCCCTGTGCCAGGGCTCAGCTGCTCCCACACCGGCCCGCTGCGGGCGATGCAGCGCAGCAGCTTCAGCTGTGCCTTCTGGTCTGTCATGATGCCCTCGCTGGCGCCAAGCAGCTGCGAGTAAGCTGCCTCCCAGTGTGGAGAAGCTGGTGCTGCCGCGGCGGGGGCAGCGTGCGGCTCAGGGCCGTAGCCGGCGGTGAAGGTGACGGCTGGGGGCGAAGCCGGGCCACCAGTGGGGCTGCCCGACTGGCAGGCAGCCTGCTGCTGGTTCATCAGCAGGTCCTGCTCCAGCGCATTGTACGAGCGGTGCAGCGAAGATAGGCGCTTGGGGCAGGGGGCAGCTGCACCGCCGGGGCTGCCTGGCGATCCACTGGCTGGGCCGTTCGAAGCCGCAGCCGCGCTGCCCACACCAGCAGATGCCAGTGCCTGCTGTGCACCGCCCACCCCCATAGCCAGGGCCGCCATGCCCGCATTCACAACCGCCAGGTGGGCCTGAATGGCCTGCGCCTGGCTGCCGCTGCTGCCGGCAGCCAGGGCAGCCAGGCCAGAGCTGACTGAGGACAGGTGCAGCTGCAGCTGCTGCAGGGTGGCCTGGGTGGAAGTGGTGAATGAGGCAAGCGCTGCTGCCATGGCCGCCTGCTGCTGCTGGATGAGGGCCAGTTGGGCTGCCAGCTGGCCGCTGTCCTGTGGCATGGAGGTACCGGTTGACGCTGCCGTAGGCATGGGCGAGGCGAATGCAGGCACTGCCGCTGGTGGTGGCGCCATCACTAACGGATGGTGGGCAGGCGAGGCTGCAGCTGGCATGAATGGCGGCGGGGCCGTCAGTGGCGGCCCCATGACTGGGCCAGCCAGCGGTGCAGCAACAAAGGGGCTGCCGGCAGCTGGTGGCGGCGCCATGGTGGAGCGGACGGCAGGGATGAGCTGGTTGGGTGGCGCGCCCTCATCTGCCCTGCCTGCTGCCGCCATCTTAGCACGGGCAGCGGCCACCCCTCGCTGCTTGCCGCCGCCGGCCTCAACCGCCAGCAGGCTGCCACACACAGCAGGCCACTGGTCCAGCGGCGCCCCAGAGGCCGCAAACTCCAGCAGCTCCGCCACCAGCGGCAGTGCTCCAGCTGCTGCGTCGCGCACCGGCTTGCTGGTGTCTGTCTTGGCTTGCTTGAGCGCCGCAGCAGCGGCATCCCAGCCGGGGGCTTGCGGGCCCACTCCCGCCGCCAGCGCCTGGGCAGTTCGGGGAGACGTGCAGGGCCAATGCGTCAGCGTTGAGCAAATGTTGAGCTCAGCCAGCAAAGAACGGGATTAGTGCACAAAATGTTGCAAGCACTCCACAAACATTTTCTCACTTTGAGAGCGCCAGCAGCGGCAGCCCGCGCCCCAAAGTCCTTGCCCTTGCTGCACAGCACACCCAGCAGGCCAGTGCTGTCTGCATGGCAGGACAGTAGGTGTGTGCTTGGCAGGCATGCCCAGGTGTCAGACAGGTGGCGCCAGCAGACGGGAAAGGGGAAATGAAGTGCTACCGTGTCCTACACAACGGCAGGGCCGCCAGTTGCCTGCCCTGCCTCCCTACTTGTGCCCGCCCACCTGCCACGCTGCCCAGCACGTCTGGCCAGGCGGCTAGCACCTGCCGGAACGATGTGCCCACCAGGCCGCACACCCTCCCTCCCTCAAGGCGCGCCAGGGCGCCGCACAGCTCCGCCCGCCCGCCGCACAGCGGATTGTTCAGCGCAGTGAGCAGTGAGCGCAGCAGAGGTGGGTCCAGCGGGCCCAGGTGGTCGGCCGCCTGCGCCAGCGCGGCAGCTGCCGCCGCCTGCTTGGGGCACGGTGGGGCAGGATGTTGATGGGCTAGCGCTGCAGGCAACCAATCGATGCCAACACTGGGTGTCACTCCGACTGTCGGCCCCGACCTTGCCTGCACGCCGGCCGCCGGCTCGCCCAGCGCCTCCAGGACGCAGGCAAGGAGGGGGTTGGAGACGGTGCCGGCTGCAGTGGGCAGGGGGAAATGGCCGGGCCGATGATCAGCGCAGCAACCATGCGTGCATGCAGTCTGGCTGCTCAGTCCTACCGCATCAGTCCCGACGACAGGCACGCTGCTAGACGTGCCGCTGCCTCACCTGTGAGGTCAGTGCCCGGGTGTGCTGCCGCAAGCTGGGCTGCCACCGTGCCCAGACCCTCGGCTGCTGCTGTGCGGATGGCGGCGTCGGCGTCGCGCAGAGCGCGGCCCAGCAGGCCCAGCAGCTTGCCCAGCAGCGGCAGCTCCAGCATGGCACGCCAGTGCAGGCACGCCTGCTGGGTGCACGCTTGTGCTGCCAGGGCCAGGCAGTGCCGGCGGCTGAACTGGCTGGTCTTGGCGGTGTGCGTGCCGGCGGCGTGCAGCAGCGTGGACAGCGCCGCCGGCTCCATCTCCTGCAGGGGTGGAGGGACAACTTGAAGGGGGTTCTGGGTGTGCGTGCAGGGCGGCGAGCGGCGGAAGGGAGGCGCGTTGTGCGCAGGCAGTCAGGAGCACCCACCCGGATGAGGCGCTGCAGCTCCTGCACCGCCGCGTGCTGCGTGTCCTTAGTCTCCAGCCGCTCCAGCGCCGCAAACATGCGGTCTTGGACCGCGTAGCGCTCGCCGCGCCGAGCCATTTGCGGGAGGCGGCGGCGGCGGCTGGGCGGTCTTGTTTCAGCCGGCTGGGCGCCTGTTACGCGCGCATGTGCATCGTGCCGGACAGCCTTGTGGACGTATGAAGTGGCGGCAGCGCGCCGCAACGCCCGGCGTGAGGAGACAAACGCCTGGGCCTCTTGGAGGGACCTGCCACGCTCGCAAATGCTCGACGCGACAAAAAGAATGTGTGGAAAGACTTCACTGAGGGCGTGGAGCATTGCCCAAGCGGCATTTCTGCCCGGTTTCTTCAGCTGCCGCCGGCTCGCAAACGCGTTTTGATTCTCCCAATTCACCACTAGCCAGCAATGTCTGCGCCTGGCGCCAGGCGGGTCAGCGGCGCGGAGGTGAGCGAGCTTCTCGCGAAAGCGTAGAGCGCCTTGTCGGCCTTTGACCTTGCTGCAAATGCAGCGTATGCACATTCAGCACGTTCGATGCCGCCCCTCACGATCCAACCGACTGCCCCACCGCCGGCGCGCCGTCGCCGCCTGCCCCCTCACCCCAGCAGGCGCGGCCGCTCGACCAGCTGGTGCAGAGCGCGCTGCAAGACCTGCTGAGCGTGGCGGGGCTGGAGCACGAGGATAGCTGGGAGGCTGCAACAGCGCCAGCGCCCCTGCTCCAGCCGCTGCAGCCTCAGCCGCCGCCGTCACGGGCCAGCGTGCAGCACCCTGCCGCCGGCGCGCCCACGACAGCCCGCCGCCCCTCGGTGCACCTGGGTGCCTCCGGCCCGTCCGCCGCCTCCGAGCTGGCGGCGGTGTATGCACCAGAGGAGCCACTGCCGCCAGCGGCAGGCTTTGAGGATGATGATAGCTCGGGCCTGCCGCCGGCGGCGGCGCTCCGCCTCTACCAAGCGCGGCTGCGGGCGGCGCAAGCCGACCTGGCTGGGCTGCAGGCTGCGCTCAAAACCAAAGAGGCCAAGCTGGGCGGCCTGGAGAAGGAGGCACAGCAGCTCAGGTGGGTGCTAGAGGTCCAGTGGAGTGCAACCCGCAGGCAACGGTGGAGCAGCCATCCGTGCCTCCTCAACTCCCATTCATCCGCCTTCACCACACACCGGTCCCAGCAACGCCCGCCCCATCTGCCGCCCACTAAACAGGAAAGAGAAGGCGGCATGGCTGAAGCAGCAAAAGGCGCTGGAGGTGGCGGCCGAGCGCAGCAAGCGAGCGGCAGACGAGGCGCGGGCGCGTGCCACGGAGCAGGAGGCGGCGGTCAAGCAGATTGAAGCGCAGCGGCGGGCGGGCCAGCAGGAGCGGTACGTTTGTGAATAGGAGGGTGGCAGCACGTAATTGCATGGGCAGTGGGGTTCCAGGGCAGCACATGTGTGCAGATCCATGCGGATGTGCAGGACGGTGCCTATCCACTCCCTCTCCGGCCGCCGAGACTGAGACACTCGAAAGAGGCATGGTTCCCCTGCCCCCTGCAGGCGCCAGGCGGAGGCGGACGTGAAGGCCCGGGAGGCCCAGCTGGCGGCTGCCTTGGAGGAGGCCCAGCGCCTGCGAAAGTGAGGGGGCAAGGCCTGGCTGGGGCGAGGCAGGACAGGCATCGCATGGCAGCTTGCATGTAGCGTGCTGCTGCGCACGCAGCTGCTGCTGCGCCAACCTGTGTGCACCTCAGCCACTGCTGTCCTGCCATGATGCTTGCCCTCGACTCTGCCAGGCTGCTGGAGGAGGCCAAATCCCAGGCCTCTGCGCGCTCCAGCGTCAGCCGGGGGGAGCACGGACGCGTGGTGGCCGAGAACCGGCAGCTGGCCGCGCAGGTGGGCTGTGGGCAGGGTTAAGGGTGGGGTCACATGGCGTTCCTGCAACCTGTCCTGGCCTGCTTGCTCCTGTGCGGGCTCCCCGCGCCTCTCCGGCATGCACTGTTGTTAAATGATTGCGGTACCGCCTGCCCCTGCACGGCCGCAGAAGCAGGAGCTGCTGGTGGCTTTGAAGAAGGCGGGCCGCCTGATTGACGTGCTGCGCCGGCAGAAGGTGCACCTGGAGGCAGCGGCACTGCTGCAGATCTCCTCACGGGAGCTGGCTGAGGCGCTGCAGGGCGGGCGCTAGGCAGACAGGAGGCTCGGCGCGCCAAGATGGTGATTGTGTGATCGGTGATTTTTGATTGTGTGATCGGTGATTTTTGCTGGTGCTTCGCTATGGTATCTATTTTACGATGTTTTGGTCAATGGTAAATGATAAGTCCAGGAGCGTCAACAGCAAGCACAAAGGCAAAGCAGCAGGAGCAACAAGCAAGCAGCAACACATGGTACAAGGGACTTCAGTGCCAAAGAAAGTTCAGGGGCAGCGCTGCTACTGTGCTGCACTACCATTGACTGCCTGCTGCTGCTGCTGCTGCTCCTGTCCCTCGCTCGCTGCCTGCCCCTCCAGCGGCGGCCTGGGCTCCCAGTGCCGCGCAAAGGTTTGGCTGATGATGAGCGGGAACAGGATGGAGGCATCTCCGCACACCTTGACTGGCTGCGCATCCGCGCGAATCTTGCCCCACGAAACGGCCTCGTCGGGCCGCGCGCCTGCAGCAGGGACGGGGGCGAGACACCGCTGTGCAAGCCTGCGGGTATGCAAACGCCCTGCTGGCCCGCCCCACGGCAGGTGTTGTCATAGGACCCCCGGCCCAGCAGCAACAGCGAGCGGGCATGCCCCCACCAGCGGACCCAGTCTGCAACCTGCAGCAGCCCTGCGCACCGCTGTCGCTGCCGTCAAACTCCTGGGCCGTGTTGACAAACACTGCAAAGTCGGCCCCGTTCTTCATGAGGTTTGCGTTGCAGATGTGGTGCTTGGGCACGCCTGCAGCGGGGCAGGGGCAGGGCTGCGTGTTTAAAGGAGCAGGGCTGCAGTGCTGAGGGCGTTCAATGGCACCCATACGGCAGCAGCTGGTTGGAGCAGCCTAAAACGCGCCCATGCCCGGTCGCAACACCAACTCCTTAACAGCCCCTCACCTCCGCCCAGGATGATGGCCCCTGTCTTGCGCGGCGCCGCCTTCATCGCGTGGTCGTTCATTGCGCGGATGTCCTGCGGCAGCGGCGTGCAAGCGGCGCACTCGTGTAAGTTGCGTGTTCAGCCATGCCGCAGTGTGCGTCGAGTGGATGTGGCGAGAAGGAGCGCGAGTGTTCCAGCGGGGTCCACGACACCCGCAGCCTGGCAGCACGGTGCAGCGCTGCAGCAGCAGAAATGTAAAACGCCTGTCATACCAGCCTGCACTATGTCTACACCATCGGGCCCGAGCTCTGGATCCCGCTACAAAACATTCCAAAAGCGCGCGAATCAAAGCCCCACCTGCACAAACGATGCGAATCCAAACCCCACCTGCACAATGTCCAGCACCAGGCCCGGGTTCTTGTAGGTGTGGAAGAAGAGCATGTCGCCCAGGGAGCCGTCTGCGAGAAAAGAACGAAGAGAGAACACACAAGCCTTGGGCGTGGATTCAGGGGGCCAGCTAGCCGTGTCCGAGGAGGCGCCGCACGTAAGCACCCACCTCGGGCACCCCACAACAAGCAGGCGCGGCGCGCACGCTCCCAGCATGCCTTGTCGCACTGAAGCGAAGGTCCACGGCGCCTCATGACACCCCTGGCCATCCACGACCGCTGGGCCCCTGGCCAACCCACCCGTGAGCGCTGGGCAGAACACGGGGATGTCGTTCTTCCAGGCCCAGTAGTAAATGGAGTCGGGGTGGTTGATTTCCTTGCCCAGCCGCGCAATCATCTGCGGTGGAAGCAAGCAAACGGGGCAGGCGAGCACAGTCGGGGCGGTTGATCTCCCTGCCTAGAAGCGCAATCACCTAGCGGCGATCGATCTCCCTGCCTAGAAGCGCAATCACCTGCGCCAATGGGCGGCCCTTGCATGCAGCGCAACGTCCCCAGCAGGGCACATCACCTTGCTGGGCGTCCACAGCGTGCCCTGGCTCTGCTGCTCCTCCAGCATCGCATCAAAAATGGGGATCACCCAGTCCTCAAACTTGCAGTAGTTGCTGCAGAAGGGTGCACAGGACAAGGAGTAGTTGCAGCAGGGTGCACAGGCCAAGCTGTGTGAACGAGAGCCAACTCGCAGGCAAAAGGCTCGGCACACGCCCAGGTGTCGGTGGTCCTAGTTTCGCAAGCACGCCCGCCGCCCCAGCCCTGCAAACTTTCGGGGCCCCACCTGTTGGGCACCAGCATGTTGCCGATGCGGTTCAGGCCGCGCTTGCGCAGGTCGGCGCCCTTCAGCTGGAAGTCACCCACATAGGTGGCCGCCATGCACTGCAGGCGAGGGGCAAGCAGGTGGCTGCCTGTGTGAGCACTGGCAAATTGGCATCCATCAGCCCTTCCGGTGACAGTCGCCCACACAGGTGCAGCCGCAGGGGCAGTCACACTGGGACCACCAGGGCGGCAGCCACTGCAGGGAGGCTGGGCACTAAACAGCCCCGCCCCACCCATCCACCCACCGCCCCGCACCTTGATGTAATCCTCCTCCACGCCGCCCGCTGTGGTGACGATGACGTCCACCATGCGGTGCTGCACAGCACAAATAAATGAAAGCAAAGGCGGGTGAATCACGAGATGGCCAGGTCAGCGCATGCTGCCCGGCGGGCCGCGAAAGGGTCCACGGCAGTTGGCGCTCCCAGCATGGGGAAGCATTCGCCAGACCACTCGGTCACACCTCGCCTGCCAAGCGTATCGCATGTGCCCCCGCCCGCCCGCCGAAGCCCAGGTTGCGGGTGTGGCCCTCCGCTGGTTGCATTCACTGAGCACGCTCCATCCAACTGCAAATAGCCAAAATGCATCTGCACGCACCTGCACAAGGTACCGGATGTGCTCCCGCACGCCCGCAGACACCAGGTTGCTGGTGTAGCCCAGGAAGATTTTGCAGCGTGTGGCTGCCCGGAAGGCCGGATCTGGGTGCGGCTCGTCCTCTGCTGCCTGCGGCTCGTCGGATAGCCGCCACCGGATCTGCGGGGGTGTTGCGTCGGCATGCGCGTGGATTAGCGGGAGGGACGTGCGCCGATCAACATGTTGCGGTGTGAATGGGGAGTGTGATTGCGCAGCGGGGTGCAGCCCAAGTGAGAGAATGTGGCATGGTTGGAGGACAGGGCGCCGGCAGCAAAGTCCGGCGCGCTGCATTGCGTGGAGGCTGGGCAGTGGCAGCGGGACCCACCATGCGGTTGACTTCATGGATCGCCTGCCCCAGTGCCGTGGCCTGCAGCCCTGTGCGCAGCATGCTCTCCAGCAAGCCATTCAGGTCGCAGCCCTGGTTGAAGTCGTAGCCTCGGATCGTGACGGCGTCCTCGGGCAGCTGCTCGCTGGGGACCAGCACAGCCTGCGAAGTGGGAGCGGGCAAGGTGGCGGTGGCGAGCAGCGGCAGGCAGCAGCGGTAGGCGGCAGCGGCGGCGGCGGCGGCAGTAGGGCCACGCTCTGTTGCACAGCGCGGCAGCCCAAACGCATCATCGACTCTTTCCCGTGGCATGCAGTTGTGCAAAACCGCGCAAGGATGCAGCGCCGCCGCTGCCGGTGCGCGCCCCACCTGGGCTGCGGTCTCTGGCACCGCCCCGGCTGCTGTCATGTCTCAAAGACTGCCGCTGTAGTTCTGGGAGCAGTCAATTGTATCAGGGGCTCCCGCCGGCGCGAACACGAGCACCGTTGGGCAGTCGCTTGCAGCAGCCTGATGCTAGATTGGGAAACAGGGTATGCTGCCGTTTTTACTGCGAATGAATGCCGCGTCCTGAAATGCAAGTTGACCTGGCGGCGGCGGCGGCGGAGCAGCCTGAATTTGCCCTGCCCTCGCACGTACATCGGGTTGGCGCTGTGCAGCAGGTACACATGCAGCACATGGTCAGCCGGCCTGCCGCTAACCCGCGCGGCCGTACACCGCATTGGGGATGCGCAGGCCCTCTTCCAGCGCCTGCTGGTCCTCTTTGGGCGGCCCCTGCCCCGTCACCTGCAGGGGGCGCAGAGTGAAACGATCGTGACCAGCAGCGAGCGGTGTAGATCTGGCAGCCGATAGAAATCAACGCGATTGGGGCCTTGCGCGGCAGATCATGCAAGGGCCGGCTGGCCGCTGCTGGGGCTGCACCCTTTGCACAGCTTGTTGGGGTGCGCTCAATCCGCCAATTGCGCTTGCAGGCCCACCCCATGCAAACCACACAGCAGCTAGCTCGCCTCGTTGCCAATGGTGACCCAGAAGTTGCGGAGGTTGTTCTTGCGCCCGAAAATCTCCAAGTACTTGCCTGCTGGCAGAGGAATGCAGCAGGGCACACATGGGACGTGCATGTTGCCGCAGACACGTCGGCGGCAGCCCCCAGCCCCCATTGCACAGCGCATGGTGCCTGGACCTGGTAGCAGGCGCGCGTGATTGCGGGAGTTCAAGCTGGAACGCATTGCATGCAGGTCGTCTTGCCCACCGTGATCCACACCTCGCACATGCACTGCGCCTGCAACCCACCGTTGGGCACAAGCTTCTCAATCAGCTGGTAAATCTCCTCTGGCTTCTGGCTCTGCCCTCTCCGCTCGCTGCAGTTGCAGGAGAACGCACAGGTCAACAACGGACGGCCAACCACGAATGCAGCACTTGCAGCAGGAGCAGCAGCCGCAGCATGACCCCGACTGCCCAGCCCAGCCCAGCACAGCTAGTGCAGTGCAGCTGAGCACGGCGTCAACCAAGCAGCAGTGGCGAAAGGCATGGTACAGGGCAGCACCTGTAGATGACGTCAGACCCCACGCCGTTCTGCATGCCTGGAGGGTCCTCCCCTTTCCGCGCCACCAGGCAGACCTGCGGGAGTGGGCAGGTGGATACACAGGGGTGCATGTGGCGCCGCCCCATGCCGATGGATACACTCCCAGCTGAGCCTGCTGCTTGCACAGCGTGGCACTGCAGCCACAGTGTCGAGGCGGCTAGCTGGTGCAACGTTGGCTACTCGCCTCCTTGGCGTGCTGCAGGTAGAAGCCGTGGCTCTTGGCCAGCCGCCGGTTCACCGTCATCTTGACCCACACAATCTCATCCACCAGCCTGCAATAGGGGGGGTGTGCAGCTGAGGTTGCGGAGGTGCAGCAGCTGGCCACCCCTCGCCTGGCCAACGCTGCTGGAAGGCTGTTGGTCGGGGCGGAGGCATGATGCATGCGGTCAACCCAACACGCGCACGAGAGCACGGGCGGCCAAGCGCAATGCGCACCAGGCTGGGCTCCCCAGAAGCACCGCTCACAACTGGGCTGGCCACTCACTCGTATCCCCACTGGTCAAACAGATCCAGGCAGAATTGGTACTTGGCATTAATGACCTGGCACACGTGTGGCAGCAGCAGGGGGGGCGTCATCACCAATACATGCCGGGCGACGCGAGAAACGGCTGCGGCAGCTCAGCAAGTGCTGCTGGATCCGGGTTGCGGCACCTGAAGTCGCGGCACAGAAGGGCACGGCACGCGTCTTGTAAGTTGTAACCAGCTGGCGATGTTAACAGCACCCAACCTGAGCACGCACCCACACAAACAGCAGCCCATTCCGTTGGAGCCGGGGGATGGGCAGGGCCGCGATGTGTGCGTCGGTCAGCTGCCGGAACCAGGGAGGGAGGCATGCAGGTTTTGGGGTGATGGCACGACGGTGCTTGGAGCAGGGATGACTGGCACGACGGTGCATGGAGCAGGGATGACTGCATGCCGTACGACGGCAGCCTGCAGGTCAGCAGACAGACCCGACCCTGGCCACCCAGCGATGGTCACCAACTCAACACGCACCTGGCTGTAGCCCAGGGCCACGCCGCGAGTGGGGTTGGCCGTGGCCAGCTGCCAGGGCGGGTCCATCATGATGACGTCAAACTGCAAACAGAACACACACACACACATCCGGACCAGTTGTGGGAGGGCAGCTGCAAGGGCATGGCCAACTGGGCGACGCATTCCAATCACAGCACCAGCAGGCGGGGGCTGTTTGAGAGATGTCGCCAGCAGGAGACCCCGTGCTCAG
Organism: Chlorella sp. Dachan; assembly: GCA_006782975.1. Classification (NCBI taxonomy): domain Eukaryota; kingdom Viridiplantae; phylum Chlorophyta; class Trebouxiophyceae; order Chlorellales; family Chlorellaceae; genus Chlorella; species Chlorella sp. Dachan. Next base: position 1,510,889 of record RRZL01000032.1, read on the forward strand.
TCCCAATCCCCAGTCACCACGCTTCACTCACCTGTGTCGACGCAATCAGCCGGCTCCAGTCGTACGTCGTGACGTTGGCGTGGATAGGTATGCAGTGCGGCGGCACCTGCAGGCGATGCACAGGGTGCCCAGGGTGCCCAGGGGCATGGCGGGCAGCATGCTGTGGACGGCTGGCAGCGTAGGCGATGGTGCGCAGACAGACTTGCAGCTAGTCCAGACACCAGCGCTGCTGTCCAAATCGGTGCAATTGCGCCCGCCCACCCTGTGCGTTTGTTGCACCCACCTGCCACTCTGAGGGGTCTAGCTCTTCCACCGAGCCGTACCGCCAGTCCACGCCCTCAATGCCCTCCTGCCCCTCCCCCGCCTCTTCGCCGCCGCCGCCGCCACTGGTGCCATCGTCCGCCGCATGCTCGAGGCCTGCGTAGAAAGAGGAGGGGTGGCGATGGAGGCAGGATGGCAGCTGGGTTTGCGCGGACGGTGGCAAGGGCGGCGCCAGCTGCCGCCAGGCAGCGGCGGCTTGGGTGCAGGGGCATGCCGGCGCCCGATCGATGCGCCGATCGCGCGATTACGATGTCGTCTGTATTATGTTGCCCCTGATGCCCGGTTGAGCGAGCCAGGCGCTGAAGGGCCACTCGGCCCCGCTCACCCAGGCGCTTGCACTGCTCCAGCACCGCCTCCAGCGCATCCTTGTACTGTCTGATCGCGGCCTCAAGTGCCGCAGCGTCCTGGCAGCCCTCCCAGCGCCGCCTCAGGGCGGCCCCATCGAGCTGCAGTAGTTCTCGCGCGGCTGCAGGCAGCGAATCCATGCCGTGCAGCTGCACTGCATGCCGATCCACTCAGGAGTCTGCCCCCTGCAAAATTGACGCCCTGCTGCGCTCGAGCCACAGCATCCCATCTCCTCCCAGCACCCGTTCCAGCCCCATCGCGGGCTGCATCCATTGTCGGAGAAGTCCCCCGAGTTGGCTGCAGACAGCCGAGGCCCCCAGGCAGCGGCCACAATATGCAGGCGACAGCAGCGGCGCAGCCGGCGCTGCGCCGGCCCCTGGTGGCACGCAGCAGCGCCGTGGCAGCAGCTGGAGGCGGCCTGCAGCCGGCGCGGCTCTGTGCGGCCGCGCGCTCGGGCGCCAGCGGCCGCCAGGGCCCTAGCATCGCCTCCGTGGCGCACATCACAGGTGGGCAGCCGAATGGAGCGCCTTGGGCGGCACGGCGGGCCGAATGCCGGCACTGCTGCCGCCGCCGCCGCCTGCCTGCCGCCGCCACCGTTGCTCAACCACGCTCCGCTCGCCCCCTCCGCCCCGCAGGCTGCAGCAGCATGTTTGGCAGCAGGCAGCAGCAGCAGCGGCAAGGGCGGCAGCAGCTAGCGGTCGCGGCACGAGCACGCGACCCTGATGCGCTGGACGACGACGTGAACCCGGAGGTGCGAGGCAGCCTGGTTTCTGGGTGCTGCGCCTGCACTGGACGGCTAGTGAGGCCGGACGGTTCACAAATGAGTCTGGCTGCTTGCTGCATTGGAAGCAGCAGCAACCGAGGCCGTGCTGCGGCCAATGTGCCTGCGGCTCACGCTCATGCCATGCCATGCTCATGATTGCACGAGCTGCTTTTCTCATGCTCGGCTCGTGCCGGCATGCACCAAGGCCCTTGCTGCACCGAGGCCCCTTCTGTGCCGACCATAGCGGCCCTTGATGGTTCCAAACCTGTCGCCGCCTGCTGCCATGCCCGCCGACAGGAGCTGCTGCGCTGCTCTGCACTAAAGCATGCCCTTGCCCCTGTTGCCCTGCCCTGCCGACCAACAGGGGGTGAACAAGGAGCCCCGCTTCCGTCAACTGTTCGCTGCCTTGTGGGGATGCGCCCACCAACTGCAATTGTGTTCTGCCGCCCCGCCCCGCCCTGCAAACCGACAGGAGCTGAACAAGGAGCCGCCCAGCCTCTTCTGGCGCTGCTTCTCCGCGCTGTGCTACCTGGTGAGGCGGCTGCACTTTTTTTGCAGGGAGTCGGTGCTTGGCATCAACCCAGGGGCTGCTGGCATGCTGCGCTGCAGCTGGCTGTTTGGGCTGCTGGGGACGGACGCATTGCTTGGGTGACAGACGCATGCTTGGGTGCCAACCCGGCACCGTGGGCCGCCGCCTGGGCAGCTTGCATGCCGTGCCAGTTGGCGCTGAGCGCGTTGCGTTTCCTGGGATGCCGCAGGTGCCGTGGATCGACTCCATCTCCCTGGGCCGCCACATGTACGCCAAGTTCCGCAACCTGCTGCTCGTCTACTTTGCGCCCGGTGAGAGCAGGTTGGATTTTGGACTGGGTGCACGAGAGCTGTCCGCAATCTTGCCACACTATTTTGCGCCCGGTGAGGGCATGGGGGGAGCATGGCAGCGCAGGCTGCTTGCTGTGTGCAACCGCCTGGCTTGGCAACAATGCCGCCGGCTGGCGCCAGGCGCCGCCACCCGCTGTGCATCTGCCTTGCGCCCGCCATGGGATGCTGGCGGCTCAGCGCCTGCGCACGTCGCAGGCGGCGGGTTGCGGCCGGCTACCAGGCTGCGTCCTGCTCATGTGCAGCGCCAGCCCGCTGTCTGGTCTTGCCCTCCCACCGCCTCCCCACCACCCCTGCTGGCCAAGGCCTCGTTTGGGAGCCAGTTTGTACCCCTCACCGCATGAGCTCGCGTACGCTCATCCCCCTCGTTGTGTGCTCTGCTCCCCTGCAGGCCCGCTGGCCAAGATCTACTTTGGCAGCCAGTTTGCGCCGCTCATCATCTTCTTCGTCATGTTCCTGTCGGTGGTGAAGAACACCAAGCTGCACCACTTTGTGCGCTTCAACTGCATGCAGGTGGGCGGGACGCAGGTTTGCATTTAGCATTTAGTGCAGTGTTGTTTTTGGGGGGGGGTGAAGAACACCAAGCTGCACCACTTTGTGCGCTTTAACTGCATGCAGGTGGGCGGGATGCATGGTAATTTTTGCATTTAGTGATGTGTTGTTTGGGGGGTGGTGAAGAACACTGTGCGCTTCAGCTGCATGCAGGTGGGTGGGTTAATGCAGGTAAATTTAGCATTTAGTGATGTGCTGTTTTTTGGGGTGTCTGCGCCATGTTGCATGTGGACTGCGCTCCAACTTCATGCAGCGGGTGGGTGCATGCAGGTGGGTGCTGGGAGGCGCTGTTTCAGGGGTGCTGCTGCACGTTGTGGGCATGCTGCCTGGCATCTTGGAAGCATGCTGCTCTTGAATCCGCTGCACACAAATTGCCCCACTGCACACACTTTGGCCCCCCAAACCGGTGAATCCCCCTCGCCCCAGGCCATCATGCTGCACATTGTGCCCATGCTGTTTGGCAAATTGGAAAGCATGCCCTTTTTTCTGAAACCCGCTGGCTAGCTGCACCCCCTGGCTGGCTGGCTGGCTCTACACCTGTCTGAATCAAGCAATACGATTCGCCCTCCTTCCAGGCCATCATGCTGGACATTGTAGTCATGCTGTTCCACATCCTGCGCGCCTACCTGCCCGCCGAGCTCAAGTGGAGCGTGAGTGCCAACCCCTTGAGCTGCACTGCAACCTGGGAGCTGCTTTGCAGTGCAGCTCGTTGTTGGGCTGCGGTGGATTTGCTGTGTGCTGGGCTGCAGCTGGCTGGACCTCACCTGATGCTGCCATGAGTCTGTCGCTCTGCAGCTGTCCCCAACTCGGCCGTACACCCCAATTCTGATCCACTAACAACCTGTGCCTGCTCCGATTGCCCCTGACTGCGCAGTTCATCGGCCACTACTTTGACATGTTGCAGCTGCCTCCAACTCAACCTTGCAACCCGTAACCCGCGCCTGCTTCGACTGCACCTGCGCAGTTCATCGGCCACTACTTTGACATGTTTGGCTGGACCTGCTGCATGGGCACCGTGCTGTACGCCGTGTTCTGGACCGTGCGGTGAGCACGCTCTGTGCTGCTGTGCTGTGCTATGCTGTGCTGTGCTGTGTTTGCTGCACTGCCACCAAGGCCGCAGCTCCATGCCGTCCATGCTGCACCAATGCTGTGCTCCTGCGGGGGCAAGTCGGGTGAGGGTGGGACCCAAGCACGCTGCTGCGTGTTGTGGAAAGCAAGCCGTAGCCCACTACTCGCCGGTTGCGGCCCCTTCCCATGCCGCCTTCCGGCCTTTGTGAGGCTCAGAGCAGAGGGCAGGGCCCCCGCCGCGGCGTGGCGCCATGCCGCGCCGTGTGCTTGGCTGGGCGTGCCATACATTCACACCAGGATGCACAACACACCGCTTGTGCATGGCTGAGCCAACAGTTGCAGCGCAGTTGGGCACAGCGGTTTGGAATGCGTCCCCCACGTTCCCAGTCTCCAGCGCCGCAAGTAAACCAGGCTGCTGCCTCCATCCTCGTGCGGCCGCTGGCATGCAGGCGTGGCACATGTCCCTCCCGCGTGCACAACCTCCCTCTCGCTGGGCTACCTGATCTTCTGCCCTGCCTTCACCAACTGAACCTCATCTGTTGCGTGCTCTTCCTTTCACTGCCCTGCCTTCATGAATTAATCCTTCTCTGTTGCGTGCCCTTCCTGTCACAGGGGCTACTACGCCGACATCCCCTTTGTGTCCGAGTCTGTGTACCACCAGGTGCAGCTGTCTGAGTACGCGTAAGCTCACAGCAAGGGCGCACGCGTAAGCCCCCATTAGCGGCGCACGCGTAAGCACTCAAAGCAAGCGGCGCCCGCTCAGCTGAGCCGAAGGCGCACTTGCAGCTCGGCCCACCCCTTGCACAGCTTGCGCAGCGGCCGCTGGCCAGATGGCCCTGCCGTGCTCTCGGCCGGCACCCGACCTGTGCGCCCCAGATAGCAGGCGTTCCATGCACAGCATGCTTGGGCGCAAGTGCGGCTCTCTCCACACTAGACCTCTGCCCCTCTCTCCCCACCCCACCATGTTTTGCTTCCCGGCTTGGGCAGCCTCTGCGGCTCCGCTGCCCCTTTGGCTTTGTCACACGTTTCTCATGCTCCCCTCTGCCGCTGCACCTGCCAACTGCTTCCACTGCTGTCTGACACAACTTGACATTCGAGCCGCTTGGTGTCAAAATCTCAGCTCAACAAGAGAGGGAAACGGGGAAAGAGAGGAAGGCAACACAACGGGGTGAACGAGGCAGGTGTAGGGCAGGAAAAGCGGGGCAGGTACAACGCACGAGGGGACACACGACAGTAAGCGTGCGGAAAAGAGAAGTGCAGGGATTGTCTGAGACAATCTGGTTGTTAAGGCCGACTGCGGCTGGGCCAATGAAACAGGCGGAGGGATGGGGTGCGTGCAGAGCGCGTGTGTGAAGCGCCGCTGGCTGTGGTGCAAAGTGGGGGCGGTGCAAGACCCTACCTGCCCAACAAACAAAAGAGCGGCCCCGAGGCAAGGCTTAATCAGCGTCTGTTAAAAGAGCGGCAAAGAGAGGCGAGAAGGAAAATGGAACAGGGCTTAATACGTGGTGCATGTGTCGAAAGAGCGGCAGAAAGAGAGGCGAGATGGGAGCGGGGAGGGATGGTGCTAGGGGACAAGTAGTAAAAAATAGAGAAGTGGGGGACAAAACGAGGGGGTGCCGCCCACGCACAGGGGCGGCCTCCCGGTGAAAAGAAAACTGCGGTGCTACTGTGGGGAGTTTGGGTTTCTGGTGGCCTGGAGCCTTGGGTTGGATGGTGGCCGCAGCTTGTGGGCTGCTTTGCCGGCTTGGCCTCTCAGCCAATTCCAGTTTAGCCATTGTCAAATCAGGGGCCACACAAGCAGTGCCAGGGTGCATAGCGATGGCAGATGGCAGCGTCTCGTGCGGAGCGGCGAGCCCGCGAACATGGCATGGCACCCGGCCCTAGGCAGTGCAGCTGCCGGTGCAAGCCCCGTCACAGCGGCCACTGCTGCCAGGGGCAAGGCCCTGTTACAGCGGCCATTGCTGCTGCGTGTAGCAGGCATCAAAGAACATGTACTCCAGGCGGCAGCCGTGCTCGAAAATGGCGCGCATGCGCTGCCGCTGCAGGCAGGGACGGGGGGCGGGCGCGAGCGCGTGCAGTCATCAACGCTGGGCCGGGCATGTGCAGAGGTGCTTCCAGGCATGCTTGTTGCAGGGCTGGAGCAAAACGCAAGCTAACCAGAGGGGCGTGCTGCTCGCCACGCAATGGCATCAGACCAAGCAGCCCGCACCCAAAACCACACATGCAACACACCTGCGTCTCGCCTAGCTCTGCTGCAATGGCGTTGGCGATGTGCACCACCTGCATGGGGCCCGGCACGTGCAGATGTTGGTCACCTGTCAGCAGCCCCACATCCTTCATGCATGCAGCACAGCTGTACGCAGCTTGCACTCAATGCGAGCAGCACCGCTGTGCGCAGCTCAGCTGTGCGCGGCTTGCATGCCTCCGCACACGCTGCTGCAAATCGCATGCCTCCATGCAAGCTGCTCTGATTCACAGCAGCGCACCTCCAGGGCCAGAGCCTCGTACTCGGCCCCGCCAAAGCGGTCGATAAACTTTTGGTAGAGCGGGTGGGGGGAGCCTGCACGTGACGCAGGGCAGGGGGCAGCATGGGCTAGCTGGCTGGCTGCACCCATCACGGGCCCGGCCTTGCCCGGCAGCCCCAACACCCAAACCGCGGTGGCGCGGTGGCGCGCGGGCTCACGCACACTCACGCTGCAGCTGCAGCGCCTTGGCGGCGGCTCCACAGCCAATTCATACCAACACTCACCCCGCAGCTGCAGCGCCTTGGCTACCTCCAGGTAGACCACAAAGCAGGGCAGGATGGCCGCCATGCCTGCAAAGAGGAAATAGGGATGCCAGCTGTCAGCAGGGGCAGTGGCATTACTGGGCGAGAATGCCAGGGCAGGACGTCTGCCGTGCCTGCAGAGCAAGGGCCGAAGGAGAGTTGGCAGAGGGGTGCCAGCAACAGTGCAGGGCTGCTGGTTAGGGGGGCAGCCGCAATGGCAGGGCAGGATGGTCGCCATGCCTGCAGATTGAGGGCAGACACCCAGATTTGCTGCCGGCGGCAGGGCACTGTGGACAGGACACCTTGGTTGCGGCGCACAGCCGGTCACAGCTCAGCCCACTGGTGCGGCAATCAGCCAGCAGGCAGCAGGCAGCCCGCCCACCCTTGCAGACGCCCGTCTCATGCATCGTGGACAGGATGGGCGCGGCGTACAGCTGGCAGCTGTCCACAAGGATACAACGGCCGGCAGCAGCATTGCTACAGAGCAGTCCGCCCACCCTCGTAAAACGCCTTCTCGTGCACCGTGGACAGGATGGTTGCGGCGTACAGCTGGCAGGAGGGGGCCAGGCGGGCGCACTCCACCTCCGCCTCTACTGTCGTGCTGTAGTACGCCAGGAACTCCTGCAACCAGAGCCAGGAGCCGAGAGCTTGGCAGTGGAAATAGTGAGCGGCACTGGAGAGCCTCCACGCAGTGCCGTGTGAAGCGTGAAGCGTGTCCGCCTCGGTGCGCGCCTCGCTAGCGCAGGCTGCCTGCAGACAAACAAGCAGCGACCGAGAAGCGAACCACCCAAAGCTGACCTTGTGGAACGTGTCCTCTTCGGTGTATGCCTCGTTGGCGCAGCGCGCCAGGAAGGCCGTCCAGGCGGGGCGGTCCGAGGGCGCCTGCAGCAGGAGAGAGGGGCGGCTGGGTGAGGGTCAGCATGTGCGTCGGCAGCAACAGCCCCTAGCAGCTCAATGTTCCAAGCTAGGCTGCTCCTCTATCCGGCCCTGCGCTGCAGGAGCACGCAGGTGCCATGGTCGCCCGGCATCATCTCCTTGCCGGCTGCCCACTGCCCGACTGCCGGCTGCTGCTGTGCCCGCGTGTGGAGTGCCCACCTTGCTAGCCACAAGCGCCAGCGCCCGGGCATACTGGCGCAGGTACAGGGCGCCCTGGGGGTATGGAAGAGGAGGAGGAGCGAGAGCAAGGAGAAGCGGTTGGGGCCCGTCGTGGAATTACAGGACGTGCGGGTCAGGACATGATCAGAATGCGCCCCAATGCCGGCCACCGTGCGGGCGGCGCCCCTGCAACACCGCTTGCAAGCACCCGCACAGCAGCCCACACACCTGCACGATGTAGAACTTGAAGGCCTGCTCGCACAGGGTGCCGTCCACGAGGCCGGTGAGGAAGGGGTGGGCCAGCATGCGCCTGCAGGGGCAAAGGCGCCGGCAGCGCTGTTTCGGTCAAGGTGCCCCCAAACCAGGGGAGACCAAAGTGACTGGTCATGCGGTGGGATGCAGGGCGGCATCGCGGTGTTGGGTGCGGCTGCTGAGCATGCTGTGCATCAGGGGAGGTGTCCTGCCGGGAGAGCGTGCGGTGGATGTCGGTGGCATGTGGCCACAGGGGGGACATGGATGGACCGCATGGGGGCCTAACAACGGGACCTGCCAAGCGCTCCCCACAAACTTGCAATGTCTCGACCAGCCTCCCACCTGAAGGTGCTGCCAGGCCCGGCTGACACGCCCGTCCACATGTCGGCGCAGAAGCTGCCCGGCACTTCAGTCTCCAGCGTGCTCGGCGGCAGAGCCGGCGGCGCCCGGGACCCGGCGGCGAGCGCGGCCAGGGGCCCATCGGCTTGGTGCGCATGATGCAGGGTCGCATCCACCGCGTGCTGCCGCAGGACGGGCATGTTGGTGCGGCTGCAGCGGGGAGGGGCGGGGAGCGCGGCCCCGGGTGGGGCGAGCACAGGGCCTCTGGGTGCGTACCGGACGCCGAGGCGCAGCAGCATGTACATATGCTGCATGTGGGCCTGCAGGCGATCCCCGCGTGCCCTGCATGCCGAATGGCCAGGTCACGGCGCCGGTGGCAGGTGCCCCCCAGGAGCTAGCTGGGGTGCCTGATCACGCTTGTTCACAGATCGCTCATCAACCGGGAGGGCCTCCCGGTGCCAGGTGCGCTGCCGACGGGCCCCCAGTCGCTCGCCGGCACCCAAGAGCCCCGCCAGCCAGGGTTTACTGTCTTGCAAACGGATCAGATACCGACGCCGCGTTCAGCCGCTGTGCCGGAGGCATGCGCTGGCCCCGCCGCCGCCGCCAACGCCCCGCCGCCGCCAGCGAATCACGCTGCTTCCGGCTCAGTGCCTTCGTCATAAAAGCCATCAGCCATACCAGGCATCTTCTCCCACCTCCCCCCGCATCCTATGCACCCTTCTCTGCAGGCGGCCCACCCACCGGGCATGGCCCCGTCCCCAGCTGAGCCGTCGTTCGCCCAGTTGGAAGTGCGGGGTTTGACTCGCTCGCTGGGCGCTCAGCAGTCGCGCCTCATCCTCGACTCCCTTTCATTCTCGGTGTCATCGGGGGAGACGCTGTTCATCACCGGCCCCAGCGGCGTGGGCAAGTCGCTGCTGCTGCGCTCGCTTGCGTACCTCGGTGAGCGAGATGGTGCGGAGAGATTCCATGCGATGCCCCGCGGGACGCAGCCCGCCGCATGGCTGCGTGTGCGTGGGCACTCAATGCGCCGCTGTGCTGGCGGTGCCGTGCTGCTTCAGTTATTGCCAAAGATCTCGGGGCTCGTTTCATTTTCAGGCGTGCGGCGCGCTGGTCCATCGTGGTCATCCCAGCACCACTGCATGCCCCGCACGCCTCGGCCCACCGCCGCCTGCACAGCTTGCGGTGACCTCTGCTTGCATCCCACCTGGCCCGTCCCGTCCCGTGCCACGCAGATCCCTTTGACTCGGGCACTCTCAAGCTAGCGGGGAAGTCCCCGGAGGAGTGGGGTGTGACCAAGTGGCGGGCCCTCGTCACCTACGTGCACCAGGCACGGCTGGTGCTGGCCTGCGCTGCTGCCGCTGTAGCTGCCTTGCAGTGGGTGCAGGCTGGGTGCTGAATGTGGCGTGCAGCTTGTTACCGCACCTTTGCAACTACAAGTCTGCTCAGCAGCGCCAGGCGCAACGGTCTTGCCTAGCCAACTGCCCTCCAGGCATCCACGGACCTGGGGGCCTCCACAGCTCTGCCGCTCTGCTTGCTGCTTTCGCCCCGCAGTCGCGCGTGCAGCACAAGGGCACCCCAGCAGAGCTCTACTACACACTCCAGCAGTTCAAGTCGCAGGTGGGAGGCTAAGCAGGGGCTGGCTGCGGCTGTGACTGGCTGCACCCTGCGAGCATCCCTTGCCTCGCATGCTCCTCTCAGGAGACCAAGCCACAAGATCCTAAGCCTCTGCGTGCAACACAGGGGGGCACAACGTCACAATGTCACTCAAAATCTGGCCATCTGACTCTCTACACCTGGCCATCTGTTTCTCTCATTGCGCAGCGTGGGCGTCAGCGGGGTGACCTCCCGGCGCTGGTGCACCAGCTGGGACTTGAGCAGTCGGTGCTGAACCAGCCGTGGGTGGAGCTGTCGGTGAGCTGGCTTTAGTAGCAACGTGCACTAATACGGTAGTGATCATTTTGAACTCTGTAGTTTGCTGCGCTGCAAAAAGCAGGCATGCATGCCGTCGATACTGAAGAAGCATGCTGTGGTCGCGCTGTGCTTCCCATGCAGGGCGGCCAGGCGCAGCGGGTGCAGCTGGCCATCGCCGTCGCGCTCAAGCCTCTGGTGCGCGGGTCCCCCGCTTTTGAGGGGCCAGCTCCCGAGTGTGTGGCCAGGCTGACGCTGTGGCAATCATGTGACATTGGCTTGGCTTGCAGCGCAGCTTGAGCAGCCTCATCTCACTGCAATTCGATAGGCTGCCACCCCTGTCCAGTTAACACCCGCTTCGTTTCCCCCTCCTGCAGGTGCTGCTGCTGGACGAGCCCACATCGGCGCTCGATACGGAATCCACCAGCAGGTGCGCTGGGGTGGCAGTTGGCCGGGTTGCCGCACCCACGCTGGGAGGCCGGGTTGCCGCACCCACGCTGATGGTGAGCGCACCACATAGCTGGGCCACAGGGGTGGGTGAGCCAAACCGCATGCACTGTTGCCGCGTAAACCGGGCAGGGTTGAGGTGGTGCCCAAGCCGTGCGGAGCCGGTTGTCTAGGTGTCCACACACGCCACTCATATTTGCATGTGTTGCATTGCAGAGTCGCGGCGGTGCTCAAGTCGTGCGACAGTCATGAGAGTGTCCGCACGCCATTCATATGCCTTGCATTGCCGTGCTTGTCTTTGTCTGCGCTGCAGGGTGGAGGCAGTGCTCAAGTCGTGCGGAGCGGCGGTGATCTGGGTGTCACACGACCCCGGCCAGCCCTCGCGAGTCGGCGGCCGCGTGCTGCAGCTGCCCCTCGGCCGGGAGTCAGGTGCGGGCGTGGGGCACACGGGATCTTAGCTTGGATGTTGGTATGGCAGCTGGCCTACACACTGGCCTGCCGCTGTGCAGGAGTCATGTGGGCCGGGCAGTGTTGTGGTCGAGCCCAGGTCCCGCCTGCCTGCCTTTGCTATTGCGGCCGGGCATCACCACATGATCCAGCGCGGGGGGAATCAGTCACCTCCTGCCTCGCTGGCCGCTGCCACACCTGCACTCACCCCCACCCCTGCTCCACCCCTCCACACAGCCGCGGTGGGCGTGCCCCTTGCTCCCTCAACGGCAGCGTCCACAGCCTTTGTCTCCCCAGCCACCACCCTGGCCTCCGGGTCCCCCGAAAAGCCCGACCTGCAAGCGGCAGAGGAGGGGCGCACAAAGTAGAGCGGCTTGCAAGTAGCTGACAGGACAGCGGCAGCCAAGTGGCAGCAGGCAGGCCGCAGGCAGCAGGTTGCACAGCAGCGATGGCAGTGGTTGGTGTGGAGCCCTTTAGCGACTTGTACTCTGCCATTGCCAATGCCACAGCAAGCGCGGTCAGCAGCCCTGTGGATGCAGCAGCGCTTGCGGCCGCCATTTTAGAAGCCGCCAATGGCAGCAGCTGGCTGGCTGCCGATGCAGCAGGGCTGGGCGGCAGCCGTAACGGAAGCCACCAGGGCGCCGGCGGCGGCGGCGATGGCAGCGGGCCAGTTGACATCAGCTGGCTTGGCCTGCTTCTTGGGGCGCTGATGATTGGAGTGAATGGAGCCATCTCAGTCTGGCTGCGCCTGGGGCTACATGGCAAGCTGGCTGTGGCCACAGTCAGGTGCGTGCTGGTGCTGCCGGCTGTGAGCGGCAGCACAAGCCTGGGGGCCTGATTGCAGTGCCCGGCGGGTCTCCCAGTGCCTTGCGAGCTGCACCTGCATGCTCTGATTCCGCTCAGCGCCACCTCCCATCCCTCTCCAAGCCCTGCTTCCGCACCTAGGTGCACCTTTATACTGCCACTTTCCCCGCACCAAATCCCCCTGCAGGTGCTTTGCGCAGCTGAGCCTGCTGGGCTACATCCTGGTGCCCATCTTTTTGGCCAACCGCTGGTGGCTCACCCTACTGTACACGCTCTTCATGCTGGTGGTGGCAGCAGTCGAAGCCGTCTCCCGGCCCGCCCAGACGTACGACGGCATGCTGCTGCAGGCAAGGCGCAGGGGCGGCCACTCTGGCTGCGGTCTGCGGGCCAGAGGTGGCGGCGGCGGCACCATGGCCAGAAGCTGCTGCGCCATTTGGGCCCTGCACTTCAAGTTGTCGCTCCCATCCTCCCACCCTGCCACCAGCTTGTTCCCGTGCAGCCTGTACCCGCTGCTGGTCCGTGACTGTTGTGTCCGTGACTGTTGGGGATTTCACACCTAACCTTCATTCCGGTTGCACGTGCAGGTGCTGGGCGCGCTGGGCCTGGCGGGCAGCGCTGTGATATCGTACGGCCTCGCCCTGGTGGTGCAGGTGTCGCCCTGGTACGATCCGCAGGTGTGCAGCAATGGGCAGGCAGGGAGGGAGTGAAGCACCGAGGATGTGCAGCGAATGCAGTGCCATCTCCCTGGGGCGCTTGGTAGCCGGCGATCACAAGCAGTGATCACAAACAGTCCCTCTGGTTTGACCTGATGCTGGGCGCTGAGCCGCTTCAAAGCCCTGCGCAGTACGCATGCTTCCGCACAGCATCAACACCTGGCTGAAGGGGCCGGACCCGCCCACGTCACGAGTGCTGCTCACGCTTGGCGCTCCACCCCCTCCCTGCCTGCCCGTCTGCAGTACCTCATTCCCATGCTGGGCATGCTGCTGGGCAATGCCTGCTCCGGCGTGGCAGTCGGGCTGTCGACCGTGTTGGATGAGCTCTCATCAGGTTGGCATGCTGCGGCGCGCTGCCATGCGCTGTGCTGTGTTGCGCTGTGCTGCGCCTGTCATGTTGAAGCAACGTGCTGCGGCTACCGAGCACCCAACCCCCGCCCTAGCTTCTACCCCATCCACAGGACGCGATAAAGTGGAAATGCTCCTGGCCATGGGGGCAAGCCGCATGGAGGCCAGCAGAGAGGTGGTGCAGCGGGCAGCTCGCATGGCCCTCACACCGCTGCTCAACACAATGAACGTCGTGGTGCGCCTGGGGCCGGCTTGTTTTGGTGGCATGACGGCCAGTGGATTGGTGGTGCAGCGGGCGCCTTGCATGGCCCTCGCACCGCTGCTGAACACCATGCACGTTTGTGGAGCTTTGTTTTGCATGCATGATTGACCACGGTTGTGGTGCTTTGCTTTGGGGCTGGGCTGCAGCATCAGGTGCTCCTCGCTGGTCCCAGCACACTGCCTGCGGTCTGCGCGGCATCATGTGGATTCTCAACGGGCATGATGGCGGGCCAGGTCCCGAGCAGAGCCCCCCATCTTGCTGATGCAGATCCCAGCGCGCATCCCTTCCCACTGCCCCCGCAGGGCATTGTGTCCATTCCGGGCATGATGACGGGCCAGATTCTGGGCGGGTCCGACCCCGCAGTCGCGGCCCGCTACCAGATCATCGTCATGTTCCTGATTGGTGCCGCCACAGGCCTGTCGTCAGGTGACTATGCTGTTGAGGTTGTTGTACGTGTGCGCTGAGCCAGCTGTGTCTCTCTCTGGCCTCCAGGCTCAGCGTGCTGCTGCCCAGTAGCTTCGCTGCCGCGCAAACCGCAAACTGCAACACGTCCGGTCACCACACTGAGCAGTGGCCATCATCCTTCCGGCCTTTCTCTCTATGATTGCCGTCCAGCAGCTGCAGGCTGATCTGATTGTTTTTGCACCTCACTTGTGCTGCGCAGTGGCCACCATCCTGCTGGCCGTCCTGGCTTTGATCGACGACAAGCACCGGCTGCGGTCGGAGCGGCTGCAGGCCCGTGCCAGCACAGCAAAGGGGGCCGTGGCGTGGCTGGCTGCGCAGGCCTCGCAGGTGGGGGCTGCTGGTTGGGTTCGTGAGTGCCTGGTTCTTTGCTGGGTTCGCTGTTTTGCCGCTGGCCGCTTGTTGCCACTGCTGCCGCTGGAGCGCAGCGTGTTGATGCACCCGGGCCTGCAGTGGTCACTCACCCTCCATCTTATGATCCTAGGTGCAAATGCGGCCCCCACATGTTCGGGGCTCTAGCTCCCAGCCATGCCGCTTCCCCTGCGGCCCTCGGCTGCCCTTCCAAACCTGCGTCTGACTTTGCCACCCAAACCCGTGCAGGGCTGGCGCGCCACGCGGGTGCGGGCAGGCCAGCTGGCCACTCGCGTGCGCCTGGCCTTTGCCAGCGGCCGCCAGCNGGCGGCGGGCAGGGCGGGGCAGGCTCCGGCGGCGGTGGCACAGGCACAGCCTACCGGCCTCTGGGCAGCGGCCGGCGGCGCGGCAGCGGGGCGGTTCAAGAAGAGGACGAAGCCACCAGTGAGGGTGCACCCAGCCTGCCCAGCCGGCTGCGAGAGGTGCTGGTGGCCGGCTCCTTTGGCAGCAGCTTTGCAGATGTGGAGGGGCCGTCCCCGCCAGCCAGCGCACGGGCGCCGCTTCTGGCCACTCGCTCCTCGAGCGGACTGACCAGCCCCCGCAGCCCGGCGGAGCGCTCGCCTGGAAAGTGAAGGGCGTGCGGTTGCCCCAAAGTTGCAGCTGTACAGCGACTGAGGTGCCGCCCAGATTTCGTGTGCATTTTTGTTTGAGTTTGCGCCGTATGGAGGCCGCAGCTGCTGATGTGCTGGGCTATGTACCAATCCAAGCAAGACGGTGTCACCGAAAAGGGCCCCCCAGTGGAAGATGTCAGCACTTGCCAGCTTGGAATGCGACGCACTGGGCGCCTGCAGCGTCAGGCTGACTGGCCTGCCTCTCGCCCAACTTGCCAGGCCGGCGAGTGCATGATGCCAGCTGCGAAGCCGCCATAGCAGGCAGTGCATGCATCAACAGGAGCTGACAATGGCGGTCAGATGCGAAGCTGTGCTCATGCGTTCCTAAAGCAAGCTTGCTTACACACCGAACCATTCTCAGCGTCGTGCAGGTAAGTGCGCTGCAGACCCAGAATGTAACAGCATAAGCGGCGAATGCAACAGTCGCAGCCGATTATGATGTATTTATATACATTCCAGCCTTAATCTGCCACTGCGCTCAATCTGAACGATTGTATCAATCCCACATCCCCTCAATCCTGCCTCAATCAGGCACCAAGCACAATCCAACTGCACTCTGCAGTCAACCTGCCACCTGCACATTAATCCACCGCCCGGCACTTCTGTCCGCCGCCTGCTCCCCTCCTACTTATGCACAGCCTCTGCTCTTGCAACCAACCAGTTCTCCCGACTTACCTGATCACTTGCACAGTAGTCTGGTGTAACAAACACCTCACTGCTCAACTAGTTAACCGGCCAGCGTGTTACACAGAAAGCCCCAGTCGGAAGGAGGTGATCGACTCTCAAAAGGTTTGCTCTGAGCAAAACTGGAATGTTGTGAGGGTTTCAAAAACCCAAAAGGAGCCCTGGGGTGGAAAACTTCCATGGATGAAACACGGTGAGGCAGGGTCATGGGTGGTTGCGTTGGGGATGCAAAGGTGGAATGCACCATGTCGCAGCTTTGGGTGCCACGTGTCACCGGACAAAATTGCAAATTTTGCAAGTGTGCCTCTCAAGTCAGTGTAACAGTCAAACAGTTGAGGGGCTGCACGGTTACCGAGTTGGCCTTATCGCCCCGGTAGACGCCCCTGGCGCCGGGGGGCCAGGGCCACACATCCTGCCAGCCTGCTTCAAGGGCCTCAGCATGACACCGCTCAGCTGCGGCCTCAATCAAAGTTTGTGGCGCTGCACCTGGTGAGGCCAGTCGGGTCCTGCGGATTCACCACGCAGAAAGGCGCCCCTGTACCGCAAATGCCGGGCGTATCGCAACACTCCTGGCCGGCGACGCCCTGCCCTGCGCCCACGCACGCGCCGTTGCAGGCAAACGAGTTCGCTGCGTGGGAAGCGGGTGGGCACGATGCTGTGAGGTGCATGGGCATGCACATCAGAGCAGGCATGGGTGGGCTTGTGCTCTTGCAAGGCGCAGCCCAATGGCCAGCGGCAGGCAGGCAGGCAGTCTAGCTTACCTTCGTCACATGCGCACAAGCCGGTGGTGGCATCGCAGGAAGGTGCCCCAGTGCCACAGATGGGGTTGGCAGTGCCCGCCCCAGCCGTTGAAGGACAGCACTGAGCGCCAAACACGCCTTGGCCAAAGCCCACACACTGGTTGTTGCACTCCGCAACGTTCTGGTCTGCAAGGATTGGCGGGGCGCAGCGCTGGGAAGTTTGTGAGTGCAAACCCGGGTCGCCAGGAGCCCTGTGCAGCGTTTGCACCAACCTTGCAGCATGGGCAGCAGCCGTGCTGGTCGGCCGCCCAGCCAAGCAGTACAAGCTGGCTTGCAGGCGCCATGTGGCACCCACAGCCGCACAAACACCTCGCCCATGCACGCACCATGTCCAGCTAGCTTACCAGGGTCGCACTCGCAGTTGCCGGTTTCGGCGTTGCACCTCAGGTTGGTACCACACAGTTGGTTGTGGCCGCAGCACCGGCCGCCCAAGCCGACCTGGCCGTTGCCGACACACCGGCCATCGCACTCGGCAGAGGTGCCTGGAAACACAGGGCAGGCGTACCAGGTGGGTGAGGATGTCTGGCTGGCTGGCTGGCTGGCTGGCTTTACACCTGTCTGAATCGAACAATACGATGACAGGCCCCCGGGTGGCCCACACGGCCGGGGAAAAAAGGATCTGGGCCACTAAACAGTCAGGTGGGGGAGAGAGGGTGTAGATGCGAGGGGCAGGTCGTATTGCGGGTATGCACATGTGGGTCCCAGAGCTGGACTGCATTTCAAGAACGCGCTTCCCTTCCAGATCGCATGCAAAGACACCCTGCCAGCCTTCCAGCTCACTTGCACAGGTGCACTGCTGGGTTTCGTTGCAAACCGGTGCGCCGGTGCCACAGATGGCGGTGATGCCACAGCACTTCTGGCCCAGCAGGCCTTGGCCAAAGCCCACGCACCGGCCATTGCACTCGACAGTGTTGCCTGGGTGGCAGAGAGCGGATGGGTGTGAGAGCCAGCTGGATGGAGTCCTAACAGTTTGCGTCACAGCTGCGTTGCTTTTTGGTCGAGAGGTGCAGGGAATGAAGCTGAGTCAGCAGCGCATGCAAACACACAGCCAGCTTGCCAGCTCACGTGGGTCGCAGGCGCGCGTGTCGGTGGAGGGGTCGCAGACGGGAGCGCCGGTGCCACAGATGGTGCGGTTGCCACAGCACTTCTGGCCCAGCAGGCCCTGGCCAAAGCCCACACATTGGCCGGCACAGACCACCCCATCTGCAAGGGCGGTATTGGGTGCTGTGAGTTGGGACCAGCAACCGTGGCAGTGCGGCAGCTGCTGCCTGCAGTCGACGAGTGCCGGTACTGGAACACCTTTTGGCTGTGCTCAACGGGCCTCACAACAGCATCGCCCCCCTCACCAGTGCACGTCTTGCAGGACCCGCCGCTCCAGTAGCAGTTTGCCTTGGGCAATCCGCTCCTGCAGGCTGGTTCGGTGGGGCAGGACTGGCAGGTGTGCCCGCAGCCGCCTTGGAGGAGCAGCGCTGGCGGTGCCGCTGCGGGCCAGCCCTGCGAGCGTCCGAGTGCAGGCGGAGGGCAGTACGTGATGAGATCCGTCCATGGTGGCATGCAGGCAAGCTCAGAGGTTGGCACCCACTGCTGGGTGCGATACCAGTGTCTTCGAAGGATGGTGCGGCGGGGAGGTATAAGCAGCAGGTCTTGGCCGAGCGGCATCCAGTGCGGCGGTACCGCTGCACTCTACCCCCTCTACCCCCTGTCCCTTTGCCTGCCCCGCCTCGCTTGCCTGCCTGATGGCGGGCTGCCGTAGCTTCCTGGCGGTCCACAGCGCTCCCCCTGCAGCCAGGGCGGCCAACCCAGCGTGAGTACTGGTGAAACCCAAGGTCAGCTCGGCCAGCTCGGCCCATGCCTTGCTGCTGGCACTCTGTGAGTCGTGCAGGGTGGTTTGAGCCTTCAGCCTGCAAGGGCAGCTGTGGCAGGAGGGTGTCCCTGGAGGCGGGAGCTGCGTGAACAGCTCACCAGGCGGCGCCCAGCAGTAGCAGGAGGAGGCAGACGTGCACCATGGCTTGATGTTGACAGAGAAACAGCAGAAGACAAAAGGGGTGAAACCCATGAGCGCTCATGATGGGTGATGCCGCACCACAGGCAGCTGGCGGAAGGTGCAAGCTCCTCCACCCGTTCAAAATGGGATTCTGTGGCATCAACAGTTTTGGGTTTGGCTAGACCAGCAGTGCCCCCTGGGTGGTAAGGGGGCTGCAGGCCGCAGCGACAACGTCAAACTCGTGGACCAACATTGTGCCAGCGTTACCGCATGACGTGCGGTGCATGCACATGCATGCACATGCAGCACAGACGCAGGCACGTACTCTTGGCAGCCGGTCAAACCCCTCAGCCAGCTCAGCAACTTCGAACCGAGGCCCTCTGCGGCGGGTCGCGGGCAGCCATGCTTAGGGGGGGTGCCGCTGCGGGTCGGGGCCTGCCATCAGGAGGAGCAGTGCTGCGGGCACTCGGTCGTCAAGTGACATTGGCAGCCGTCAATCGCCAATCCAGCGGACCATCGCAAGCAAACAGGATGCTTGAACCCCCCGGCAGCGCCGCCAAGGCAGCAGAGGCCTTCCATCTCTTCCGCTCTCTGCTCTCGCGCGCATGCGGGGCTGTTGGGACTGAGAATGCGCCCCTTTGCTAGGTGTTGCTGCCAATCAGCCTGTGAATGCATCTGCGACCCATGAAACTCACTGTGCGGCACAGCGGAGTTTGCGGCCAAGCACGGCACATGTGCCTGCTGGCGGTGGTTCTGCCGGTGCCGCCGTCGCCCCGCCGCCGCCCCGCCTAGCTCGAGCAGGGAGGCCTGCTCAACGGGTAGCAATCCTTGAGTTTTTATGCTCCCAACCGCGCATGCAACCGATGGGCCGCGCGCAGGAGCTGGTTAGGTTAGCTGCTGCCTCGGCACTGACATGAGCGGCTCGAGGCACGGAGCCACAGGGTTGTCGAGCGACTTGCAGTTTGCTCGCGTGCAGTTTACATCCAAAATGGTCTGCTGAAGCGCCCCCAGCTCCCAGTTCTTGCTATGCCGCACGACGGCCCGAGCGCCGCCCCGCGGCGGGCGCTCGCAGCGCTGGCGCTGCTCACAATAAGCTCCCTGGCGCTCGCACAAAATGGTAAGCAGCGCCCGAGGCCCGCAGCTGCACCCGGAGGGCAGCGACCCCCACCTGCTGAACCTGCTCCTGCCCCGCGGCCCATCCTCTGCTGCAGTCACGGCGCCCTGCCCTGATGGTTTCTCGGGCCCCAGCTGCGCGCTGTGCCAGTCGGACGCTGCCTGCGCCGCCGCCACCGGCGCCGCCGCCGCCACGTGCTCCCAGCAGCTCGCCTTCAGCCCCAACTCGGCGCTCAAGTCGTTTGCCTGCAATGTGCCGGCCACCGACTTTGTGGGCGGCCTGCTGGAGCCGGGCAGCCTGCTGGTGCAGTGCACTCCCGCAGCGTTCGAGTGCACGCTCGGTTTTAAAGTGAAGGCCGGCGGCGTGGCGGTTGGGTGCGAAGCCTCTGGCTGCACCTTTGTCAACGGCCAGGCCAGCCTCAACTGCAGCGCCACCGCCTGCTCCTGCACCGCCGACGCCACCTGCGGCAACAACAGTGAGTGGCGCATTGTGCTGAGGGCCTTGCAAGTGGGGCCAGCTGCGCCGCTGAGCATGCTGCTGCATGACCGTGCGCGGGGGCAGTTGGGCGTACGGGCACCAAATGCTCGCAGCCGCCCGGCGCTCGTGCGCCCCCCAACCGCTGCTTGCTCACTGCCTTGCAAAACTGCTGCCGCCTCCTGCGCCTCCCACCACTGGTGCAGCGCTCATTTCGGGCCTGGTGGGCAATGTGAAAGGCGGCGCCAGCCTCAGCTGCGATGCCGCGGGCGCTTGTGCCATGAAGATTTCGGGCCTGCCCGTCACCCAAATCAACGCCACCTGCGAGGCGGCGGAGTGCCTGGCCAGCGCGGCAGCGGCGCCTGCGCCAGGTGTGTGCCAGACGCGTGATGCTTGCGTGCGGCGGGGTGATGCCAAGGTCTGGCCCCTGCTCTGTGCCACGGTCAGAGGCGGGCCGCGGCTGCGGCTGCTGGGCGAGCGCTTGTATGCTCGCCTGCTGACATGGCATGCTCATTTCATTTCTAATTAGTCCCTTGCTTCCATCCCTCCACTCCGTTGTGTCGCTGCAGCGCCCGAGGTGACTGCTGCCGAGGGGCCGTCCGCCCCCACGCCGGCAGCTGCCCCCTCGCCCAGCCCCTCGCCCAGCCCCTCGCCCAGCCCCTCGCCCAGCCCCTCGCCCAGCCCCTCGCCTGCGCCTGAGCCGGCCGACACACCCGTCACGGCCCAGGGCAGCGGCACGTGCGCCACCGGCTGGGAGGGCGCGCAGTGCGCGCTTTGCATGGATGACCTGGCGTGCGTCAACGGCGCCAACGGCGGCACTGGCAACCTGGCGGCCACCTGCAGCCGCGCCCTGCCCTTTGCGCCCAACTCGGTGCGCAAGGCCTTCAGCTGCGAGCTGCCACCTGGCAACTTTTTGTCCGAGCTGATTCAGCCCGGCACGCTGCTGGTGCGCTGCGACACCGGCCTGCAGCCTGGACAGGAGCTGCCAGCCGGCGGGTCAGCGGCTGCACCTGCCCCCGAGGCAGCAGCAGACACGCCGGCGGCTGAGAGCGGCCTGACCCCGGAGGGTGCAGTTCAAGACATCATCAGTGCCATACCCGGAGGCGGCGGCGGCGGGCGGCGCCTGCACAGCGCGGGCAGCGGCGGCGGCCACCGCCAGCTGCTGCAGGCCAGCGAGCGCTACTGCAACATCTCTTTCACCGTGGCCAACCCAGCGGTGGTGGGAGTGGCTTGCAAGGCCACCGGCTGCACCATCAACCCAGGCTCCGCCAAGGTGGAGTGCCTCAGCACCGTCTGTACCTGCCCTGGCGCCACCAACTGCAACAACGGTGCGAGGTGGCTGGTGGCAGGAGGGGGCAGGGCGCCTTGGCCAGTTTACGGGGTGTTGGCCCAATTGCGCTGCTGCTCTGCTACGACGGTGTTGCCTCTCTGGTGACTGCTGCCTATGCGCCTGACACGGCACTCACTGCTGCCTATGCGCCTGACACGGCCCCGCCTGCCTCCCCCGCAGACATTGTGAATGGGCTGGTGAGCGGCGTGAACGGCAAGGCCAGCCTGGACTGCGACTCGTCTGGCTCCTGCAGCATCAAGCTGACGGGCCTGCCCATCGCCCAGCTGGATGCCACATGCCAGGCGGGCGAGTGCCTGGTGCCCACCGACCAAACGCTCAACGTCACAGACGGTGCGTGGCTGGGGGCTGATTTGATTGTGGTGTGGCGGGGGATTGGAGCTGCCAAGCGGGCAGCCAATGCTGCTGGGCTAAACCCTGCTAACACCTGCTGCCCATCACCCTGCCCCCTACCGCCCAACCCGCACCCCCTTGACCTGCAGTGGCCACCGCAACGCAGCTCAACACCAACCCGATCATCGCGGCTATCCCGCTCATGCTGCTCAGCCTGCTGGCTGCTGCAGTCGGCAGCTACACATTTGTGCACCGAAAGATGATGTGGCCGTACCGCCTGGGCAGTGCCGACGTGGCGCGCCTGGAGGCGATGGCTGCAAAGCCCGCCCTGGCGGCGGCTGCGGGCGCAGGCGCGGCCTCGAGCCGCGTGGGCGTGCTGACTTTCGACAACCTGACAGTCAGGTGAGCGTGGAGCAGGCTTGGTGGGCATTGAGGTGGGCTGATCGGGACAGAGGGGTGCGCAGGCTGTGACAGGACACAGGCGGCTGGGCAGAGCCTTCCCTCCCCTAACCGCTCCCTGCGATGCAAGCCACGCGCTGCTGTGCTGCGTGGTCTCAACCCCTCCCTACTTTGCCCCGTACGGTGGCCTCCTCACGCCACTGCCCATGCTCCCCGCCTGCACCCACCCACTGCAGCGTGCCACTCAATCCCAAGGAGTCGGCTAAGCGGAGCGAGGCGCTGCGCCGCAAGGCCCTGCAGCGCGCGCACAGCCGCGTGCAGCTGGGCGAGCCGCACAACAGCGGCTTGGGCCGGCTAATAGAGGCAGCTAAGAACAAGCTGCACCTGCCGCTGGGCGGCGATCTAGAGCGGGTGGGAAGCGGCGAGCTGGCGCCACGCAGCCCCTCGGCGGCGGAGCAAGCAGGTGGGCAGGGTGGGGCGGCTGCTGCGAGGATGGGTTGGCTGGGCTGGCTGCTGCTGCTTGCCGGGCGTGCAGCTGGTTCAGCGATTGTGCTGCATGCCTTCCTCACCTCAGCGGTGCTCCAACTGCATTGCCATCCTCACCTGCCCCGGCCCCTCCCCTCCCTGTTGCTCCATTCCTGCAGCCGCGGCAGCCGCAGCGGATTTTGTGGTGGGCCTGCACCAGATCCCCTCCCAGCCCAACAACTGGTACATCCTCCAAGGCTGCTCCGGCTCGGTATACGGCGGACAGGTGGTCGGCCTGCTGGGCCCCTCAGGTGTGTGGCTGGCCTACTATTGCAGATGGCTTGCTAATTGGTCACAGGTTCAAGCTGCTCACGCTGTGTGTATGGCGGCCTGGTGGCCGGCCTGCTGGGCCCCCACCTGCGGAACTGGCTCGCTCCTGGTTCTGCTCACGCTTTCTGTGTGTATGCAGCCAGGTGGTCGACCTGCTGGGACCCTGTGTGGGTTTGTGGGTTTGGGTGTGCTCCACCGCTGGGTCAGCCATGGAATGTACTTGACTGGCCCGGTGATCCATCCTGTGCTGCCCCACCACCTCTGCCTGCAGGCTGCGGCAAGACCACGCTCCTGGGCTCCATTGCTGGGTCAGCCATGGACCTGGGCAGCTCCTCGCAGCTCACCGGAACCGTGGAGGTGGACGGCCACAGGTGGGTGGGCCACAGGAGGGCTGTGCGAAGCTAGGCATGTTCCGCCATTCTTGCACAGCTGCATGGCAACCGCGCGGCTGCTGCATGCTGGCCCAGCACTCAGCGGCACATGCCCTTTGGAGCTGGCCTCCTAAAGCCCGCAGGCGGCGGCGCAAGTCTCGGTCGATCCCGGGCGCCGCAACGCGCCGTCCCCCCCTCGCTCACACCGCATTCCTGAGCCACCGAACTAGAACCCTCTCCCCACCCTGCCTTGCCCCAATCTGCAGGCGGCGCAAGAGCCAGGTGGCCTACGTGCCGCAGAGCGACGTCCTCATCCCCTCGCTCACCGTCCAGGAGTGCCTGCGCTACTCAGCCCTGCTGCGCCTGCCACCCGACACCTCGCCGCTGGACCTGCAGGTGGGCTTGGGTGGGTCGGCCTGCTTGCTTGCTGATTTTGTGTTTTTTGGCTTGCGCCACCTGAAAAGTGGAGGCTATGTGCCAGTTTTGTGTCGCTGGCTAGCAGTGAGCGGCGGCTCACCCTCACAGCACTCACGTCCGCGCTTGGCGCCCACTCCTCCCACCCCTGCAGGTGGCCATTGAGCGCGTGCTGGATGAGCTGGGCCTGCGCCACATCGCAGACGCGCAAGTGGGCGGCTCCGGCGGCATCCGAGGCGTGTCGGGCGGCGAGCGGCGCCGGTGAGTCCACGCCGCAGCCTGGTACCCTTCTTTGTGCGGCCCTACTGTGATGCTGCTGTGATGCCGCACGCATGAGGCACTGCATGGCGTGTCCAGTGGCGAGCGGCGCCGGCGCGTGGCTCCAGCTTTGGGTGGCCTGTGTGGGCGCGTGTGGTAGCAGTACTGTAGTGCAGTAGCGGCTGGTGCCAACTTGCTGGTGCAGGCCAGCCAAGCAGCTCACGTCCGGAGTGATTGCGGCATGTGCGCCTCACACAGACACCTGCGCTGCCTTCCTGCTTGCTTGCAGCGTGACAATCGGCATGGAGCTGGTGACTGACCCCTCCATCCTCGTGCTGGTAAGATGGCGGCTCGGCTGTTGGAGCCCCTTTGCCCAGTCTCTGGGCCGTGCGGGGCGGCTTGGGCCCCTTTAGCCAGTTCCCAGGCCGTGTTTAGGCCTGCGCTTGCAAGCTGTCCTGGGGCTTTGGGGCGCCCTCAATGCGGCTTAACGGGTTTCTTCGCTGCAGGACGAGCCCACCAGCGGCCTGGACAGCTACACAGCCGACCTGCTGATGGCGAGCCTCAAAACCGTGGCATCAACGGGCCGCGTGGTCCTGGCCTCGCTGCACCAGCCCTCCAGGTGGGCGGCTGCTGGCAATCGGATGCCGTGCAAGCAACCGGATGCCGCGCAAGCACGTGCACACCTGGTTTTCGTGCCAAGTGCCTTTGCCGCGGATCCTGTAGCTCCGGCACATGTGTGCAACATATCCGATGCCGCCTCCCTCTGGTTTCCATGCAGGGACGTGTTCCAATTGCTGGACCAAGTGGTGCTGATGGGCCACGGCCGCATGCTGTACATGGGACCGCCCACTGAGGGTGAGCATTGGTGGCTTCCCACATGTGCTTGCTACGTGCTGCATGGGCGGCTTGCCTGGCTGCTGCCAGCCGTCGCTATCCTCCTGCTCTGCAGCTCTGCCTACTGCGTTCGGCTGCTGGGCATGCCTTAATCCCCATTCTTTTCCTGTGGACCCTTGCAGCCGAGGCCTGGTTTGAGCGGCACGGCCTGCCCTGCCCGCCCGGCACCGCCATTGCCGAGCACATGCTCAAGGTGGCTTCGGATGCGGCAGACACGCAGCGCCTGCTCGAGTGCTTGGCACAAAAGTCAGATCTGGGCTTTGCCAAGCCCGCTGGCACTGTCAGCCCGTTTGCAGCAGCGACGGGCCACCGCCGCACAGTCAGCAACGCCAGCAGCCGGGACGAGAGCGAGGCGCGGCACGCCATTGGCAAGTCACCGTTCGAGTCGCCGGCGGCGGTGCCAGAGGGGCTGCCCCTGCCCGGCACGCACCGGCACCGGCTCAGCACCGGCGGCAGCAGCGAGATGAGCGAGGCGCTGGGGCACACCGCAGCGGGCACAGCGGGGCCGGCGCCCGCGCCTCATCAGCACCGCCGCGGGTGGGCGGGGAGGGGTGGGGCATGTTGGCATTAGCTTGCCTCTTTAGCTAGTCTCTGGCTCCCGGCTTGTGGCGGATAACTAACAAATAGCTGCTGTGCCGCCAGCAACTCAAGTCCTGCCGCGTGTAGGCCGTCGTTGCACTCGTTGCTGCTCACCTAACCACGTGCTCCGCCTCCAACTGCACCCACCTGCAGCAAGGCGCCGGTGCGGCGCCAGCTGGCCGTCCTCTTCTGGCGCACTTTCATCGACATTGGTGAGCAGCGGTTGTGCTGTGCGACTGCTCTGCTCCACCGCAAGCCAGGCTGGGACCGCCAGCCGTCTGCCTCCGCCCACCTCAGCGCCCTGCCTCTCCCTCTGCCGCTCCACTCCTCATACCCGTAACTGCCACTCGTTGTGTCCCGCAGTGCGTAACCCGGCACTGCTGATGCTGCACTCGGGCATTGCGATCATCATGGGCCTCATCACCGGCCTCGTCTTCCTGGACTCAGACTTTACTAATGTCGGTGAGTGGGTGCATTCCTGGCTGGCTGGTGCGCTGGGTGGGTGGGTGGGTGGGTAGGTGGGTGGGAGCCCAGCGTGTGCTTTGGTGCATTGGGGCGGGGGATCGGCACGACCGTGCAAGCTTGCTGTCCGTGGCTGAGCGAGAGAGAGATGCTTTCCTGGGCGATGACGTGAAGCCTCCCCTGGCCCCCCTGTGCGCCCCGCAGGCGTGCAGAACCGCATGGGGGGCACCTTCTTTGCGCTCGCCTTCCTGGGCTTCACCTCCCTCACCACTGGTGCGCTCATTCTCTAGTTCTTTGCATGATCCGTCCTTGGCATGAGCGGCAGGGCAGTGTGTGTGTGCAGCGAGAGGGGGCGCGCGCGCCACGGACTCGGGCTTCCGGCTGCAGCGCTGGCTCTCACAGCACAGCTGCTGGCTGACCTAGTCTAGTGTACCAGCTCACCCCCAGCCCACCGCGGGCCCAACCTTCTTGCGACCGAGAATTTAATCTAAGCTCATGCATGGTGATGGCATGCTGCTGGCCGACCAGTACGCCCCCCTGACCAGCCCTTCCTCTCGCCATCTGCCTGCAGTGGATCTGCTCATCAACGAGCGGCAGGTGGTGACGCGGGAGGTGCGGGGCGGCTACTACCACCCCTTTGCCTACCTCATGTCCAAGCTGACCCTGGACGCCAGTGAGTGCAGCTTGCTTGCTGGCATCTAGCACTGGCGCCAGCCTGACTGGCTGACAGCCTGCTGCTGAGATGCAAGCTGGCAATGGTGCCAGCCCGGCAGCCTGCTGCTGGTGTGCAAGCTGGCGTAGGGAATGCGGCTGTTGCCGCATGACTTGCATCCTGGTGCAAGCGCCAGCCGGCCCAGCCCACCGCCTGCACCCCAACCCCTCTCCCAACCCCCGCTGCAGTGCTGCTGCGCGTGCTGCCCGCCATCTGGTACTTCTTCACTTTCTACTACCTGGCCGGATTCCGCACTGGTAAGCATTTGAATGGCTCGATTGATGTTTGAACGGCTTGATCGATGCTCCCGGTTGGGCAGCCACCCGTCTGTGCTCTGTGCCTTTCGGCCATGCATGCGCCGCTACATCAAGAAGCCGCAGTCAAGCCGCAGCTACTGTCGAAATCTCACTCACGGCACCTTCCACTGCACTGCTCCCGCCGGCAGGCGCCGAGTATGCGGCTGCCTACTGCCTGGTTCTGGTCACCTTTAGCTGCGTGGTGGGCGCCATGAGCATGACGGTCACAGGTGGGCTGGCTGCCGCAGCAAAAAAGCAGGCGGTTGCATGCAGTGGGCTGCGAGGCGCGCAGATCCCCGGCACCTGCCGCGGCGCGCTTGCCACTCATCTGCTGCGCCTCCAGCCCGCCTCTCACCGCCGGCCCTACCCCACTACCCTGCCCTGTCCCCACAGTCGCCTGCAACACCGCGGGCCAGGCCTCGTTTGCCATGAACTTCCTGCTGCTCT
Source organism: Chlorella sp. Dachan (assembly GCA_006782975.1). Lineage (NCBI taxonomy): Eukaryota > Viridiplantae > Chlorophyta > Trebouxiophyceae > Chlorellales > Chlorellaceae > Chlorella > Chlorella sp. Dachan. The sequence continues at coordinate 1,538,044 of RRZL01000032.1, forward strand.
TCTCCCTCGTCTTCACCGGCTTCCTGGTCAACGTGGACTCCATCCCTGGTGAGTCCCAGAACCGATTGGTGATCTAAATCGATTGATCATGCTCCACAGTTCTCAATTGGGGCGTCTGCAACAGCTTCCTGGTCATTGTGACCCACCCCAGCTGCCTTGCAAGTGGATGCAGCCGCTGAATGGGTTGTGCCTGGCTGCCCGGCGCCCCGCACATGCCGCCGCCACCCCCAAACCAACCGCACGTCCCAGCGCTGAGCCCGCTGCCCTGCCGCCACCCTGTCCCACCCCACCTGCAGCCGCGCTGAGCTGGCTGCACTACCTGTCGGTGTTTTACTATGCCTTTGAGGCCATGATCACCAATGAGCTCAACGGCCAGCTGTACGACTTCCAGGTGCGCTGGGGCTGCTCAGATCAGCAGGGCAGGTGCAATTCTGTTCGCTGCTGAGCGGCCTGCACCTGCGACGTGCATGCCATGCTCTCGACGGCGCAGGCCCGCACGCTTGGCCCCTGCCCACCCGCCCTCCCTGCGTGTTACACCCATCCCTTGCTTGCAGGCCACAGGAAGCACCACGATTCCAAATGTGCCCGGCGAGACGTACCTCACAACCCTGGGTGAGCTGCTGTGCACCCTTGCAAGCACCCCTGCTGCCGGCTGGCTGAGCTGCCTGAGACCCCGCATGACCCGCCCGCACTCCCCGC
>RRZL01000032.1:1538980-1629288 GCA_006782975.1 Chlorella sp. Dachan
GAGGCGCTGGCTGCGCCTGCCGGCGCGGCGGGTGGGCTGCCGCCGACCGGCAGCAAGCGGTTTGCGCAGCCGGCGCCCCGCGGCGTAGAGAGCGCAGCAAATGGCGGCGCAGAATTGCCCAAGGGCAAGCTGCCCAAGCAGCTGCCAGATGCTCCTAGCACAACAGAGCTGCTGCCGGCCTCGGCCACGCCGACAAGTGGAGCCGAGGTGGCGGTGGCAGCTGATGCCGCCTCCGCGCCTCTCGCCAACGGCATGGCTCGCCTCAACAGTTGACCATCTGCACTGCACACCCACATCCAATATGATCCGTTTTTCAGAGCTACCTATTGATGCGGCCATTGTTAGCTCAATACCACACGACTACCTGCCCTGCCAGCACCTATCAGCGTTTCTGCCTGCCAGCAATTTTGGGCCCTCCGTTGTGCATGGATGCTGCCATCTGCCTGGGCCCTTGTTGCCCCGCATGTAACTGCAGTAATGCTGTTTTGCCCGGGGAGCTCGGCCATGCACATGTGTTGATTGCGAGGGTACAGCAGGCCGTTTGAACGTGTGGGTAGCAATGCCTTGCAAAGCTATGCAGGGTGGTTGCAACTTAAACAAGCTTTCCAGTACAGCAGCGCAGGAGACAGTCCACCCCACACAGCAACTCGTGCAGAGATACCATGGGTGGCCATCCACTTGCGGCAGCGACTACCGATTACAAACTGGAAAACCCTCGTGTCAAGCAAAGTCTGGTATGGCATTGCACAGCATCACAGGAACTCCTGCAGAGGGATGGGTGGCCCGTCACTGGCCGCGCCGCTGACCAGCCGCTCCCGCAGCGCCGCACTGATGCGCTTGGGCTTGTATCGCTTGTCCAGCGAAACCACCACAGCCTCGGCAGTCAGCACAAGCTCCTCCTGCTCCCCCTCGGCCTCGCCTGCGCTGCCGCCGCCGTTGCCGGCGCTGGCTGCAGCTGTGCGGTGCTTGCGGGGCACCCGCCAGATCTGCTGCTCGAACACGAGGCGCACGCCCGTGGCCTTGGATACACGGCACGTGCCTGCACGTTGTAGCGGTTTGGAGACGGTGGTTTGGGGGCAGTGTTTTGGAGACAGCAGGCTGGAAACAAGTTGATTGCCTTCTCCCAGAGGGCCGCAGCAGTGGCGTGCTGGTTCGGCGCGTGGCTGTTTGTCGCAGCAGCAGCAGCCGGGCAGGCAGGCCGCCGCCCAGTGCGTGCCTGCGCGTCTGGCTGCATGTCCCACACCGCTTCAGGCCCACTGTTGGGTATGCTGCACAACCGTCTGGCTGCATTCTCAGACCAAACTGGGGGCGACAACAAACACAAGGCGCACCCCGGAAGTGGTCGCCGGAACGCAGCGGCTTGATGTAGCGCATGTTCAGCTCTGGGGTAGGAGGAGGTTGCCACGCACAGTCAGTCATCATGCGGTAAGATGAATTCAGTGATCTTTTGACTTCAGTTTTATCCACATGACGATTGGGACCCTCGTGGGCTGGGGCTAAGCGGTTAAGCTAGACTAGACTAAACAGGTGGCACGAGCAGCGTTTTGGGTGACAGGCCGTCCAGCACGAGCGGACGGCCGGCCCAGTACTGGGACATTGGTCCATCCAGGCAGCGCATGCACTCAACTGGCCTGGCAAGCATCTGGCAGCAGGCAGCGCACCGTCCCCCAACATGCACCGAAGGCCCCCTTCCTGGCCGTCACTGCCACGGTTTGCACCTGAGAGCGCCAGGGCATCGCCGGTGCGGGCAATGGTGTCTGCCGACACACCCACGTGCAGCAGAAACTCGTGGCGCACGTGCTGAAGGTAATTGGCGTATATCGCGTTGTTGACGACCTGCCAAACGTGGAAATACGGACAGGGGTTCAGCAGGGCATTGCGGCGGCTTCAAGCGAACGCGGTTGCAATGGCCCCCTGCCCTTGAGAGCCAAGCGCTGCTGCCAGACCACCCAACTATGATCCAGCCCCTGTTGGTTGCCGCTGCTCACATTGAATTGCTGCGGCAGGTGTAGGAGTGGAGATAACGCTGTAATTATTACGTCAGGGTGCAGCAGGGTGCATGCCGGTGCATGCTGGAAGGCAGAATGCTCGACACGTGGCAGCATGGGCCGCAAGTGCGCATGGCAGTAGCATCAGCCGGTGCTGCGCCCCACCAGCCGCTCTCCGCCACCACCCAGCAAAGCCAGTTGGCCATACGCACTCACATCCAGCTCATAGTCCCGCGCCTGCATATCAATGCTGCACACAGCAGGGAGGAACAGCGTGGAGCAAACCCTCGTGAGGACAGCTTGAAACACTGGGCAAGCACGCTTGGGAGACGCTGCGGCATGTCATCTGCTGCTGCGTGCACAGTCGTAGCAAATGTGCCTGACCGGAAATTCGAACTCTCAGATCCTCAAGAATCTTCAAGACAGGCCGCACACTCACCTGAACCACGCCGGCTCGGTGGCTGCATCTGCCGCCTGCGTCGCCGCATCTGCCGCCGCCGCTGCCGCTCGCACGCATCGCCGGCGCCCTGCCTGCCCTGTTGCGTATGGTTCAAGGACCCGTGCCGGTGCAGCGCTGCTGCTGGGCAGCCGGGCAAGGCTCGGAGCGGTGCAAGCCGCCGGCGCTCGAGCGCTGCAGCAGCGCTGCATGGGTTGGGCAGCGCAGGTTAGCATATCTGCAAACCGCTGATGGCAATGCGCATGCAATTGGCTTGTGGTTTGGTCCGGTGTCCCGTTTCGTCTCGGCACAGCACAGCAGGCTGCAGTTTGCAGCTTGCAGGGCTACCGATGATCATGGCGTGGCATTGCATACATCATACAAATGGAGCAGCCCGCCCCAGACGTAGCAGAAACCTGCTTGCTGCTTCTCTCCGGCCTGCCTGGCGCCGGCAAGACCGCCCTGGCCCGCTGCCTGGCACAAGAGGCGTCCCAGGATGGCGTAGAAGTGCGCCACGTCTGTTTTGACGAGCTGGGCTGCCAGCCGTCCGTCGGCGGCGGTGACGGCGGCAGCGGGGCGGCAGCGGCTTTCAGCCCAGAGGCTTGGCGGCTGGCCAGGCGAGCAGCCTTGGCACAGCTCGAGCTGGAACTTGCTGGCGGCAGCGGCGGCAGCAGCAGCAGCAGCAGCAGCGACAACCATGCACCTCAGCAGCAGCAGCAGCAGCAGCAGCAGCCGTCGCCAGTCGAAGCAGCGCCGGCCAGCACAGAGCAGGATGCAGCCAGCGGCAGCAGCGCAGCTCCTGCCACATCAGCAGAGCAGCAGCGCAGCTGCAGCCGCCAGCAGCGGCGCCGGCTGGTGATAGCGGACGACAACCTGCAGTACCGCAGCATGCGGTGGCAGTGCTACGGCTTAGCACGCGCAGCAGGCGCAGCAGCAGTCCTGCTGCATGTGCAGTGCAGCGAGCAGCTGGCGCAGGAGCGCAATGCAGCGCGCCCAGAGGGTGAGCGCGTGCCGCCAGCTGTCATCAGCCGCATGGCAGCTCAGTTTGAAGCGCCTGGCAGCAGCAGCAGCAGCAGCGGCGCTGCAGCCTGGGAGCATGCCTGCTTGGTTGAGTGCAGCGCTGACCAGCCAGCTGAGGCAGCCACATTGTGGCAGCTGGTGCGGCACAAGTGGGGAGCTGCTGCCCCGCCACCATTTGACGGCGAGGCAGCAGCGGCAGAGCAAGCAGCGGCACAAGCGGCCACAGCTGCCAGCCGGGCGCATGCTGTGGATGTGGCGACGCGGCGCGTGCTCTCCCACGCCATGCAGCGCCTTGCAAGTGCAGCGCCGGCAGCTAAAGCAGCTGCGGCACAGCAGCTGAATGCAGCCAGGCGGCAGCTGCTGCAAGAGGCGGCGGCGCACCAGCAGCAGGTGGCGGCCGAGGAGCCTGGTACTGCTGCAGAGCGCTGGGCCACCCAGTTCCAGCAGCGCTGCGAGGCGGTGCTTGCCAGCCGGACCTGAAGCTATGCAGCAGCTCAGGTGGTTATCACTCTCAACCCAACATTGGCTTTCATGCATTTCGTTGATTCCTCTCTCTTACTCAGGATAAAAAACTGCAAATGACGAATCAAATCAGATGGCAGGTCAGGTGCTGCGGCGCCCTTGCAATGCGGCAGTTGCAGTTGAGGGCAACACGCCGGGCATGGCAGGGCAAACAGACGTTGTTTTGCAGGTGGCATGCCGCTCAATGCTCAGTCGAAAGTGCCGATGCGGCCGTCCATGCCGTCAAGGAATCCGCCAAACACGCCCTCAGTGGGAGGCAGCTGCACCGCCATGGCCGCCCTGCGGCACAAGGGAGGCAACAGGTGGCAGGGCGCCGCTCGCGGCGCAGCAGAGGAGACGCAAGACGCGCACCAGCAAGCTACCGCACATGCAGCAAGCACAGCATGCAAACTGCAGCAAGCACAGCATGCAAAACAGTGTCTGCCCCGCACACACAGCCCAGCGTGGCTTACCAGGGAGGGCTGCCCAGGCCGCTGCCGCGCACGCGCCCGTCCAGCCGCAGGCTCACGTACAGCCCATCCGCTAGGCCCTTTCCAGCCATGGCTGCCTGCTTCTGGAACCAGGCCTGCCATTCCCCCAGGCGAATGGGGGTGGCCCGCCACCTCAGGTCGTCTGCCCCAGGTGGCGCCAACGCAGCATCTGCCGCTGCCGTCGCCTCTGCGCTGCTGCTGCTGTCGGCGGCCATGAAGGGCAGGGGCACAACAAGCACGCCCCGCTCCTGCAGCTGCTGCTTGTAGGGCTCTGCTGCCGTCAGCGATGCCGCCACCTGGGTGGGAGTGCCGGCAACCAGCACCACACGTGCAAAGCCTCTGCACCAAAGGGGGAGGTAGGCGCGGCAGCGGCGATGCGTGTCGTGCAGGGCACCCGAGGAGGCTAATCAAGTGCAGCTCTCGCTACAACGGGCACGCTGCTGCTGGCAGCAGTGCAGCAAGTCCTCCGCTCGTATGGTGCTCCTCATTCCCCCCTCCCCCTATGTGCCATGCCCACCTGAGCTGTGCCAGGCGCAGCACCTTCTTGTTGGCTAGCTCCAGCTGGCAAGCCCCCAGCTCATCCTCACGCAGCAGGCGCGCCATCTGCTTCTCCCGGGCCTGTGCAAAGGTGCAACGAGCGATACAACACCAGGGATCAGCATGGCCGCAGCTGCTTCCCGATCATGGGCCTTTGGGGTCGGCAAGCTCCATAGCAGTAGTGGCAGCAGCAGCAGCAGCGGCGGCGGCAGCTGCATTGCCATCCTGCAGGAGGCATCCAGCCTGGCACTTCAACATGCGCAGTGGCGGCCAGCCCCACGCTCATTTAAAGCACGACCGTGCGGTAGCACCCCCGCAGCACCCACCTGCAGGTCACGCTGCACCAGGAACGCCAGCACCGCAAACGAGCCGACGTTGATGCCAAAGTCCTGCAGCGCTTCTGCCACCGATTTGGTGGCCCCAGCCGCACCGCCCAGGGCGCCAATCAGCTGCGGCAGGCCAAAGAGTGTGGCCAGGCCGGCGCCGACCGCTCCAGCGCCAAAGATGAAGAGGCGAAAGCCGCGGAAGGGAGCCTCCGCCTCGGCGCGCAGCGAGGCGCCTTCCTTGGAGGGCGGCCTGCGGAGGGGAGGGGAGGAGCGCAGCAGAAGGGCTGGGCAGGCAGTAGCGACGGCGGCGGCGGCGGCAGTGGTGCAGGCCCCTTTGCGATCTAGACGCCTGCCTGACCAGCACCTGTACGCCGTCATCGAATTGGGTGTGTCGCCCTTCTTCTTGCCCTTCTTCTGCGGCTCGGCGGACGCAAACACCGCTCGCCGGGGCACGGCAGACCGCGCCGACACGGATGGCCGGTGTTGGAGCGATCCTATGCGCGATGCGGCATCGAGCCGCGGCGCCCACAGGCTCATTGGCGAGAGCGGCAGCCGAGGGTTGTGTGGGAGTGCTTGCACGGGGCGGCGCGCTGTCGATCGCAGTGCAAAGCAGCTAGCGGGCTTGGCGTGTCAGCCAGACAGCTGGTCGTGCTGCGCTGCGCTGCTCTCGTCGGGCGCTCGCCGCCGCCGCCGCTGACGACCCCACTGTCCACTATTTGTAGATGTGTCAGCGTTACAAGGCACATGCTGTTCCAGAAGGCTGGCCTCAAAATAAGTTTGACGAATCTCTCCTCTCAACATGGTATGTATCATGGGCCGCCGGTGCCTGCCGCGTCCAACACACTCTGCATCTCGCTCGCTCGCTCTCTGCCCACTCCTCAAGTCAGCTCAGTCCTTCCTGAACACCAGCATGGCCTCCTTGCCGCCGCGTCCCGGGTGCGACAGCTGAGCGGGCACAGCATACTCCTTCACTAGAGTGAACCCTGCAAGACCGGGTGGCAGTGCGGGGCCAGCAGGCGCGTGAGCTGGGATGCCGCAGCAGTTGAGTGCGCTGCGGGCCTCCGCACCTGTGCACGGTACATGCCATGCACTGCACCTTGATGCCCAGCCCTGTATGCCGAGGCAACCATCAGCGGCCACAAACAAGCTCACTCAGAGGCCTGTAGGGCACGCCCTTGCAGTCCCCGGGGCCTCACTGCCCAGCGGCACCTGGTCACCACCGCAAGGCTCCTCCACAGCCAACACGCCTGACGGCCAGCATGTTCCCGCCTGAAGCCCGCACTCACCCAGCGGCAGCAGCACATCCTTGTAGTCCTGGGGCTTGACCGGCCAGGGCGGCCCCGTCTGGTGCTCCCCCGCTGGAGTGATGGGGAAGGCGAGGCAGGCGAGGAGGGCGCCGGGGGCCAGGTGGCGCGCATAGCCTGCCGCCCAGTCGCGCCGCATGGTGGGGTGCAGCGCGCAGAAAAAGGTGTAATCTGCAGAATTTGAGGGGGGGTCAATGCCCAGCTGATGGTGTGCTGAGACGGCGAGGACAGAGAGCAGGCAGCTCCAACTGCTGGCCGCCCCACGGCTAAGCAACTGGTGGGGTTTGAAGCAGCCCCCTGGCCGCACCGTATGCTACGTCCCAGGCCGCGTGCGTGGGGTGCTGCCACTTGAAAAAGTCGCCGGTGTGCACCTGTAGGTCACAGGGAACAAAGGGCCGGAATCAGAATCAACCGCAATCAACCGCTGCATGGCAGTTCCCATGCGGCCGGAGTCGCTTGGAGAAGTCGCCAGTGTGCACCTGGTGGCAAGCGCCACAGGGCAAGAGGCATGGCCAGCGGCCAGCTTCGTGCACTGCAGGTGCAGGCACGGTGCGGCGATGTACAGGGCAAGCTGCCGCCGCTGCAGGTAGTCAGGCAGCAAAGTCGAGTTGCTGCAACTGCATGCAGCTATTCGCCAAACGTGCAGGCAATGACTCGTTCGCACCTCGGCTTTGGCAAGCTCCGCTGGAGAGAGTGTGTCGGCCAGGTAGGCTGCTGCCTCACGCTGCGCTGAAGGAGCCAGCTCTAGCCCCGCTGCCACCGCCGCTCCCGCCGCCGCAAACTCAACCAGATCATAGCCACTGCAGCAGCAAGGAAAAAAAAGGGGGCATGCTTGCATCGCAGCTGCAGCAGCGCAGCCGCTGCGAATTGTGTCGATGCTCTGGTTGCTGTGCTTCTGAGCCGTCTCCCTCGCTGCCCACCCTTCGCACGCCGTACCAACCCAAACCACACAGCCATGAGCCCCTGCCCCTGCCCCTGCCCGGCACTTACCGCCCGCAGCCCGGCACGAGCACTCGCTTGCCCGCCACATCCAGCCCGCCCTGCTTCAACAGGTCTGTGAGTGCGGGGGACGACCGCGTCGCATCAAAGGCTTGACCTGTAGATGGGTGGGCAGGCAGAGAGAGTGGACTGATGTCACAGCGTGGCGGCGACCACGGGCAGAACGAGTCGACTGCACTCGGCAACTACGCAGCAGCTCCCCGAACTGCACCCCACATCCATGGCAGCTACGCACCCGGCTGCAGGCCGCCGTCCTTGCCCCAAAACTGCTTCTCCCAGCGGGCATGATACTCCTCATGGTCCAGGAAGGCGTGGCTCTCCTCCTGGTGAACGGGTCAGCAGGGTCGGGGGTTTAGGCACACAGCATGGAAACGTCCGGGCCGCGAGCTTACGTCAGCCGGTGGGTGCGTGACGGAGCGGCGGCGGTGGCGGCGGCGGCAGCAGCAGGGGGCTGTGCACACCTGCGGCATCGCGCTTGAGGTCCCTGCTGCTAGTGGACTGCTTTGGCGTGGTGCGGGAGGGCTGGCTGCTCCGGCCTGGCGCGAGGCGGGGATGCGCAGGGGCTGGGCAGCAGCAAGCCGGGCAAGGCTGGAGCAGCAGCGCATGTAAATTCACGATCGCAAAGCACAGGCGCGTTGGTCTACCTGCAAGATGCAAGTTGCGTTGCCGTCCCACGTTATGCCGCATTTGATCAGAGCGCACCTAGAAAGGTGCAGAAACCGACACAGCGATACATTTTCCGGGATCAACAGCAAGCCAAGCAAACACAGCAGCCTGCCGCCGCCGCCGCCGGCCCTCGTCGGCGCCAGCGCCGCTGCTCCACGGAGGCGGCTTCCAAGTGACAGCGGCTCACTGCCCGTCCGATCGCAGTGTCTGTGGTCTTGCGTTACATTGCCAACCAAACGAGGTTGGCAGGGGCGGCAAAGTTTACAGGCGGCGTGGCACCGAAAGCTCCGCGTCCCTCGTTGGGCCAGCAGAGCCGCCAGCAAGGCCAGACTGCAGCTCCTGTGCTGTCACTGCAGCCTGCGGGCCAGCGGAGCCCTGATCTGGCCACAGCCATCCGCCGCCGCCGCCGCCGCCGCCGCCAGCACTCGGGGCCGTGTGCTGCTTGCCTGTCCAGCTCCTCACTGACCCCCTGTTGCAGGCTCCAGTGGCGTATCAAACCGTTTACAAATCCATGGAGAAACCTGGGCTTGCGGCTCACCTTGAGGCCCTGCTGCAACACCTGGCAGGCGGCGGCGCATCACAGGAGTGGGGCAGCACGGTTGTGCAGCAGGCTGCCAAGGTTCGGCACTTGGCGATAGCGTGGCGCGCAGCGGCATGCAGCGCACAGGAGGAAGCTGTGCTGTGCAGGTAAGCAGACTTAGCTCAGTGTTGCGACGAACCGGCTGAGCCTGCTGCCACCCAACGCGGCCCCAGGACCATCCGCACAGCTGAACACTCACGTTCCTAACATGGCCCTGTTGCGGCCCAAACTGCAGTGTGATTGAGCGAGGCGCGGACAGTCTGGTGGCGGTGCTGGCTCAGCTGCGGCGGCAGCCGCCCCTCTGGGCGGCAGACCCGCGCCTGGCTGCCCTGCATGCGGCATGCGAAGCGGCGACAGCCTGCCTTTTTGTGGGGGTAGGCTGCCATGTGAGCAGCGAGGCGCGGTTGCAGCTGTCACAGGCGGGCCTCCGCTGCCTGGTGTCCGCTGGCACAGCCATGCTCAAGCTCAGCACGCGAGGCAGCTGGCTGAGCGCTCAAGTGGATCCAGATGACAGCATGCCTGGCTCAGCTCAACTTGGCGATTCAGTGCGTGCGAGCAGCGGCATTAATGCCACGCAGGCAGCAGAGGCAGCGCCGCCAGAGCAGTTTGCTGCATGGCTGGCAGCCGCCATCGACTATATGAAGCGGCTTGGGGAGCTCCAAGGCGCAGGTGAGTCAGCTGCTTTGAGCTGTTGCGCTTAGGTGCTTGTGGGGCCGCCGGCGACCGGCCAGGTGCAGTAACGCGTGCTCGCCGCCGCTGCAGTTATGTTGTTCAGGCAGCTGCAGCCGGCGTTTGTGGACGTGTGTGACACAGTGCTGCGTTGGGCCCTGGAGGCACATGCCGCCGCCATCCACAGCAAGCCGCCGCTAGCCCGCCACATTGTGCGGCTGTGCCTGACCTTTGCTGGAGTGCTGGCCGCGGAGCTCCCTTTGCCGCCGGGACAGCAGCGTGGCAGCTTCACTTGGGACAGCATTCCACAAGTGGCCAATATCATAATTGGCCCGTTGCAAGCAGCATTTGTGGCCTGCATGCAGGGAGCCAACAGCAGCGAGCTGGTCTGGGCTATCACAGCTGCGGCTCAGCTCGTGGGGCAGCTGAATGAGCCGCCGCCTGAGCGCAGCGGGGAGCAGCACAGCCGATATCTGAAGTGCACAATGAACCTGTTGGGAGAGCTCTGTGCTCTGCTGTGCGATCACTGGGCTGTGCGCCACCGACTGGACAGCCAGCAGCAGCGCCGCTTGGCTCAGCAGCCGATGCCAATAGTTGGCGCGCTGCGGCAGCAGCTGCAGGTAATGATTGGTGGGCGGCAGGCAGCAGACCTGCCAGCTGAGGAGCATGACACCATCATGCGAGTGGCGAATGTCGCCTCCTGGCCAATGTCGCTCGTGTGCGAGCTGTGGCAGGACGCATGCCACCGTGGTGCAGCTCCCTTACAGAGCGGCAGTCCACCTGGCCAGGCTCCTTTGGTGGGCAGCGTGGCTGATGCAGCGGCCTGGTGCCGCACTGTCAGCTGTGTGCTGCAGTGCGTGCCGCTGATGCAGCAGCTCCATGATGCAAACCCGCAGCTGGCAGTGGAGCCCTTCTTAGTGAAGGCGGCGCTCAACCTGGCTTACTTTGCAGCTCGGCAGGTGGCCTTGACAGCAGTCGAGCCGGCAGGCCGTGCAGCAGCAGCGGCCGACAACAGTTGCGTGCGGCAGCGTGGCAGCTGCACAGCCATATGGTGCAGCTCGTGCACTGGTCAGCTGCTGCGGACTCTCCGCTGCTCGAACTTGGCAGACAGTTGCCCTCTGCCAAGCTCCTGGAGGCACTGACTGTATGCTTCGGAGCCGCCTTGCAGCTGAACTGCACTGCGCAGCCTGCTGAGGCCGTTGAAGACTTGCCCGTGCCGCACGACTGTAGGTAAGCGGGCTGCCCAGCTTGCTCAGCGGCGTGCACTCTAGCTGGGCTGCTGTTGGCTGCTCATGCCCAGTCTGGAGGTCAGCGTACTGCTTTCAGGTGCCTTGCCCAACCACGTCCTCATGGGGCCTTCCACACTGCAGGCAGCAGCATGCGATCTGCGCTGCTCATGCGGCAGCGCTGCTGGCCTGCGATGCACGGCTTCCATTGGCACAGCACAGCGGCCGAGTTGCTGCTCATGTGTTGGATGGGCTTGAGGCAGTGATTGGGCGTGGTCCCGCCGCCACAGGCCTGGATCCTGCATGGCACCGCCGGTGGAAAGCGTGTTGGGACAGAGTGGCACAGCAGGTAGGACATGCTGAACTCAAGTTGCAAGCTGCTGCTATATCCTTGGGCGCCCCGCTGCACCACGCGTCCGTGTCCGCTCCTCCTGCCCAAGTTGCATGCAGCACAATGTTGCGAGGCGAAGCTGAGCTACGTGTGCTGCCCAGCTTCTTCTTCGCCGCAGGAACGCAAGGTGCAGAACGGCGCATGGTTGGGAATCATCAGAGGGGCAGAGCTGATGCCGCGGCTAGCAGCAGTGCTGGCTGCAGGCTCTTACTTGGATGAGCTGTATGAATACTGCGAACAGGTAGGCTGTTGGCACTCAGCGCTTAAAGTACCTTTTACTCTAAGCTGCTCGACAAGGCTCCAGACTCCAGACTGAGTCCTGCAAGCGTCACGCTAGCTGAAGCGGCTGGATGTCCGTGCCTGCACTGCAGGACGCGGCGCTGGTAGTTCAGCTGCTGCCACGTGTGCTTGACATGGTGGATGCGCTGAGGGCTGAGGCAGAGGCGCTCCACTCCATCCAGAGTGTTGCCGCAAGCCCAGCCACTGCTGACGAGCAGGAGGCAGCCCAGCTGCTGGCGCTGCGCCAGGCTGCTCGGGAAGTCCACACGCTGTTGGAATCCCGGGTTGTAGCGGCAGATAGCATCCGGCAGGATGTACTGCCGCCCGCCCGCCGCCTGGCCGCCGCCCTGCTGGACTGGTGGCGCCGCCCCGGGGCGCAGCAGGAGCAGCAGCTGGAGGCTGCGCAGGCGGCGGCGGCGCGCTCGTGCGCCTACCTGTGCTGCGCCAACCTGGGATGAGGCGGCGGGCCGGCAGCGGGGCAGGGGGAGGGCAGCCAGCGGTGCAGGTGGGAGGGGCGGAGGGATGTGTTTGGGATGCATGCTGCTGCTGCTGCACTGATGCCACTGTTAAATGATCGCCGGCTTCAGGTTTAGCAGCATCCCACTCTGCACGCCCCGAACTGCAGCGCTTGCCGTGCGGTGTGGTACTGCGGCACCGCCTGCTCGCACGCCGACTGGCGGGCTGGGCACCGCCACAATTGCAAGGCGCTGGGTGCGGCGCGGGCTGCGGCCAAGGCGGCGCGGCGGGCAGCAGCAGTTGCGGAGTAGGCGACGGGCAGCGTGGTTCTGCATGACATTGCGCAGCTTCGTTTGAATGGCAGCATTTCGTTACATACATTGTTCCATACATGCACATGGCTGCAGTGCTCATTCGTTGAAAGAGGGCAATCGTTCCGCAGATAGCAGTGCAACAGAATAGCAGTTTGCCGGCACTGATTGGCTGCTGACATGCTGCATGGCTGCAGCTGGCTCCCGCCTCCGGCTGCCAGCGCAGATCAGTGCAGTTTGCGGCAGCTATCACTGGCCTCCCTAACTGCTGGCAGCCTTCTCTGGCCTCCCTAGCTGCCTGTGCTACATCATGCGACACACATCATTCTCATCGCCGCCCTTGATGCGTCCGTGCTGCCGCAGGGTGGCCTTGAGCTGCTGCTCCGCCGAGAGGTAGCTCTGGATGAAGCGGCCGCGGTCCTGCAGGCAGGGGAGTTGTCGGGGAGTGACAAAAAATGGGTTGAAACAGACCTGGGTTGAGTGGCACGTGCCGCTCTGCCGCAGCCGGTCACTATGCGTGACAAGGCACGGCACAGCAGCATACCTGCAGCGACAAGCAGCTCACTGGAACGCGGTCGAGGCTGCGCCCAGGGCAGCAGGCGGCACAGGAAGCGAAGCACCCAGGCTGGGTGAAGCGAGGTGCTCACTGGGATGTGGTTGAAGCCGCGCTCATGCACCAGCTTGTTGCGGATGGTGGCCAGGTAGCGGATCTTCTTTTGCAGGTCCTGCAGCAGGATTTCCGTAGCAAGCCGCTTTAAGTACTGGGCAGCGGCAGCACTGCTTCGGGCAGGTACTGTGCGGCAGCGCTACTGCGGGCAGAGGGCCAGCGAGGAGCGATGGAGAAATCTGCCTGCTGCTGATGCGCAGCTGATGCGCCTGCTGCTGCTGCTGCTGCTGCTGCTGCTGCTGTGGATGCACGCATTCAAACCCGACCAGCCCAGTTGCTTGCCACTGCCGGCAGCTTGCCTTTGGCAGCAGGTGCGCGACGCTTGTGCACTTTTCGTGTAGGCCCTTGCCCCTGGCGCCTGCACACGGCAAGGAGTGCACGAGAGATGTACCTTGCATGCAGCAGCTGGGAGGCAGCTCGGCTGGCGGCAGCATGTGGCGGGCGCGGCTCGTCGCCCGTGATGCCAGGCTGCCAGCGACTGCTGTTGTTCCGGGCATCACAACACCGTTCAGTGACAGCCAGCAACAGGCAGGTTAGCAGGCTCACCCAGGTACGCCTCTAAGATGTACTCTAGGTCTTTGGACGCCCGAATGACCTGCAGAACGCGGACCACACGATACACATCACACTCGGACCAGCACCAGCGGCTGCCTTCAAGCGCATAGCACACGATCAACTCAGCAAGCAGCATGCTGCCGTGCGCAATCCGCGACTCACCAACTCGTAGTCATTTCTTCACGAAGGCAGGCAGGAGGGCAGGCAGCGGGAGGCAGGGCGCACATGTGTCAGCGGTCGGGTCAGGCACTGCACACAGCAAAGCCACAGCAAAAGCTCAGGGTCAGGCAAGCAACAGCAAAGCCACAGCAAAAACACAGGGTCAGGCAGGAACAGCAAAGCAGTCCATTCAGTCACAGGGCAACCTCATGCAGTTACCTTGTGGCAGCCACGTTCTGCGTGCCATCTTGTGGCACCAGCACATCCACTGCCGCATTGGCCGCCGACAGGCACTGCCCCATGGCTCCGGCCCGCCGCTGCTGCTGCCGCTGCCGCTGCTGCTGTACCAGCTGGCACTAGCCTGCTGCTGCCGCCTGGCCCGCTGTTTGAGGGATGGGGCCTCAACCTGCAACATCCACGCCGGTGGCCAGACGTTGAGCAGCGGTGCAGGCAAGGGCAAGCGGCAGGGCGGCGGCAGGCAGCGGCAGGCGGCGGCCTCCCTGCTGCGGTCCGCCAGCCCACCCAGCTAGCCCACACGCACCACGACACTCGCGGCTACTGTCGTAAGTCCCCCAGAACCGCTGCACGGCACAGCTGCGAGCGGGACGCGGGGCTGTCGGCGAGCAGGGTTTCTCTGCCAGCCTTGCAGAGGGACTAGACACACGCAACGAGTACGATGCATGAGCTTGCAGGGGCTTTCTGCTGGTTTGCGCGTCGTGGCGAACACATGCAGTCGCCTGGCGCAGCTCTGTTGGTAGCGCAGCGCACCTCCACAGCATTGCCGCCGATCGGAGTGCACTTTTAGATCATTGCAAGGCGTTCAGTGGCCCTCCCGGCGCTGGCCCAACAGAAAGCGGCGCCTGCAGGGCAGCTGCGAGGCCAGGCGGTGCACAGAACCACCACGATCACAACCAGGTGGATGGCGTGTGGGGCGATGGGCGTCGGCCCGCTCGCCGCTGCCTGCCACGGCCGGTGCCTCCTCGCCGCCTCCCGCAGCCAGCCGCCATTTGACCTCGAGGCGCCACTCTGCTGCAGCCGAAAACGTGATCTCACTCTCCGGTCCACCTCGATTCCATGCAGGCGAATCGTGGCTGCAATGCTTTGAGCCGCGCCTGACCTGTACGAGCAGCCGGCAAGCTCACCGCCGCCGCTCCAATGGACCGCTCCTCGGACCACCCCTCGTTTGTGCTGCACTGCGACGTGGACGCGTTCTTTGTGCAGGTCGAGCAGCTGAAAGACCCCAGCCTGCAGGCAAGCGTAGTTCTCAGAGAGCGCGTGGGCGGGCAGCATGTATCTGCTCCTGCTGCTGCTGTCTGCTGGTCACCCCCCCACCAGCGGTGCCAGCAGGCCTCGCCAGTCGCTGGGTGCATTGCGATGCTGCCATGCCCCGCTCCATGCATCTGCAGGGCAAGGCGGTTGCCATTCAGCAGCACCAAGACATCATCGCGGCCAATGCAGCTGCAAAGGCCGCAGGCGTCACCAAGCACATGAACCCAGCTGAGGCGAGTTGAGAGAGGGGGCGAGTGTGGTGCCACCCTGGGATGGTCTGTGCTTCGTGGCAAAGCGTGCTTGTTCCAACTGCGCCTTCCTTGTTCCAACTGCGACTTGCTTGCTCCAACTGCGCCTCCCTTGTTCCAACTGCGACTTGCTTGTTCCAACCGCACACTGCTGGCTCCTGCTTCTGCCGTGGCACACTCACTCAAGGTAAACTGGTGCCTGGCAACCGCAGGCGCGGCGCCTGCTGCGGGCCGTGGGCGGCCGAGTGGCGCACGTGCACTGTGCGGCGGGCGGGCGCGTCTCTTACCAGCCCTACCGAGAGGCTTCGGCTCGCATGATTAAGGTAACGGCATGGGTTCGTACTGCTGGCATCACTTGAGGCTGCCCCGAGGAGCCTGCACGACTCCCGGCCATGTCCTGCCTGCGTCTGGCTGTCTGTGTGCCTCCTTTCTGCAACCTCACACCTGCAGCAATTGGGGCTTCTGGATGAGGCTCCACTACTCTCCACCGGTGCACGCAGCTGCTCAAGGCGCTGACCTGGGCGGCCGTGGTTGAGAAAGCCAGCATCGATGAGGCCTTCATCCTCCTGTCTCCGGCCGATCCAGCTGATGTGCTTGGGCTGGGCAGCGGCGGCGATGCAGCTGGGGCACCCGCTGCGGAGGTGGCGCTGCAGCGGGCACACGAAGTCAAGGCGGCAGGTGCGGCGTGCACGGTCTGACTGCAAAATTTGCATTTGATGCAGGTTGCTGGGTGGCGGATCTGGCAGCCTGGTGCACGCTTGCATCAGTACGCGGCAGCTCACTTGTGACCTCCTGGCTGTCCTGTCCGGCCGTGCAGTCAAGCGCCAGCTGGGGCTGACTGTTTCGGTTGGAGCCGCCCCCAATCGCCTGCTCGCCAAGCTGGCCTCAGCGGCGGCCAAGCCAGACGGCGTTCACCTTGTGCCAGACGAAGCCGCAGCGCTGCGCCTGCTGTCCCAGGTGCGCCACTGAGAGGACACTGGGGTTGCAGGGTGCTTGGTGCCGCACAGGTCAGCTACAAGCAGGGACAACAGGCCCTCCGCCACATGCAAGCGCTTAAACCGTGGTCCCCTGCCGCCTGCGCTGCGCTGCAGACCCCCGCCCGGAGGCTGCCTGGCTACGGCGGCAAGGCAGCGGACGCCTTTGAGCGATGTGAGTGTCGGGCGTGGAATGTGGCGGGTGCTCGAGATCGCCGGCAGCAGTGTATGCGTGCATGCTCTGTGGCTATGCTCCCTTGGACGGCAGCAGCTGGTTGCGATATCAGAGCCGGTCACAGACGCGCATTTGCTCCTGCTCCTGTGGCCGGCCCCCCTCCTGCAGACGGCGTCCATGCGGCCACCGACCTGCAGCGGTACAGCCAAGCCGACATGGAGCAGCTTTTTGGCCTGAAGCCGGCCTCCGCAACACAGCTGGCGCAGTGGTGCCGCGGCCTGGACAGCACCCCCGTGCAGGTGGGATATGGGTTTGGACGGCAAGGTGGCTGCAGATTGTTTTGCAAAAAGTGTCCGAGCTGGCTCCCACCTGGCTGCATGCGGTCCTGTGCCAGCGCGGCCGCTGCCTGCCTGCCAAAGCGCCAATGGTAGTCCCACTTCTCCCTCCCGTAGTCATCCCACTCCTGGACTCATCCCACCCCTCCTCATGCCCTGCAGGAGAAGCCGCCGCCCAAGACACTCTCGGTCCAGATGTCGCTCACGCCTCAGCTGCTGGCCATGCACCCATCGCATGGCACAGAGGTGTCTGCCTCCGGCGGGCGGGCAGGTAAGGCTGGGTTTGGGCGGCGATGGATTCATGCCCTACCGGTTGATAGCACCTGATCATGCGCCCATCGCGTGGCCCATTCGTGCCGGCATTCAGCGGGCGTGCCGGTGGAACAGGCTGCTGTACACTCACCCACGGGTTGGCGGCCTGCAAGCTGCTGCCGACTACAGCAGCCCTCACGCTGCGCCTGGTGTCTGTTCGTTCTGCGCGCAACACACTGCCCTCACCCTCCCACAGGCGTGCTGGAACCGCTGGTGACCGGCAAGCCTGACTTCCGGCTGCGCGTGCGCCAGCTGATGGCCGCTATGGGCCTGGACCTGTTGGAGCGAGTGCGGGAGGATGCTGCAGAGGAGAGCAGGTGTGCAGCGCTGCCTTGGGGGCTGGCGTGGTCGGGCAGCCACGTGCATGTGGCGGGACACGTTTGGAAGACAGCGGGCTTCCGCGTGAGCCACGTTTGGATGCCTTCTCTGCTCTGCGTGCCTCCTCTGCCCCGGTTCAGGTGGCCTGTGATGATGCACAAACTGCTTGCGAATCCGCTGACTCAATCAGTTACATGTGACTCGCGGGAAGTGCTAATCAGTGCTTGACTTTTGATCTCAGAACCTCCCTGACGCTAATTTTTGCGCATAAAAACTAGGCACGCAATCAATTAGGGCTCGCAAATAATTTGGTGCGGTACAGCACATGTGACTCGCGGGAAGTGCTGCAGGTTCCGCTGTTCTACCGCTGTTAAACCGCTGTTAAACCGCTGTTCTACCGCTGTTAAACCGCTGTTCTACCGCTGTTAAACCGCTGTTCTACCGCTGTTAAACCGCTGTTCTACCGCTGTTAAACCGCTGTTCTACCGCGCGCACCTTCTACCGCTGAATCACGTAAACTGTTGTTTTACTGCAGGTGGCCTAAGACGCTGAGCGCATCGCTGCGAGCATTTGGTGCGGGGCGCGACCAGGCGTTCACCACCCGCAGCGGCGCCTTCCCCAGCCAGGGCCTGGCACAGCAGCGGCAGCAGGCGCAGCAGCCGGCACAGCAAGCGCAGCGGCCGCAGCAGCAGCAAGCGCAGCGGCAGCAGCAGCAGCAGCCTCCGCAGCTCAGTGCATTAGAGGAGGCGGTGGTGCATGGGCTGGAGCAGCTCATGCACCAGGCAGCTGCTACTTACCCGCCCACAGCCACAGTGGTTGAGCTGCGCCTGGCGGCCACCAACTTCACGTCAGCGGCGGCAGCAGCAGTGGCGGCCCCCATCACTCGCTTTTTTGCGGCAGCCGCACGGCCGCGGCAGGTGCAGCAGGTGCAGCAGGGGCAGCAGGGGCAGCAGGGGCAGCAGGGGCAGCCGACGCTGGACGATCGTGGGCCGCGGCAGACAGGGGAGGACAGGCCTGCAGCAGGGCGGCAGGAGCGAGATGCACAGTGGCAGCAAGCAGCCGAGCCGGAAGGGCCACAACTTCCCGCACCCTTACACTTGCCAGCAAGCAGTGCTGGCTCGGAGCAGCAGCAGCAGCGGGCTGCACAGCCCCCCGCACAGGCGCCGCAGCAGCCAACGGACCACCCTTGGCAGCAGCAGCAGCAGCAGCAGCAGCGGCAGCACGCAGAGCGGCCTGGCGATGAGGTTGACCTGGACAGCATTGATGTTCGGGAGCAGCAGCGCATCCTGCAGCAGCTGGAGCGGCAGCGGCAGCAGCCCCAGAGGGCAACCAGCGGCAGGGGAGCGGGCGGCAGGGGAGCCGGCGGCAAGCGGCGGGGCGCGGCTGCTGCCCGCGAACCGGATGCCAAGCAGCGAAAAATCATGTCGTTCTTCACAAAGTGACCCTGGCTGTGTCGAGTTGCAATTGAATGTCGCACCCTCCAGCTGGGGCACGAGCAGGTTCTTGAAGTGGGCAGCGGCGAGCGCTCAGCATCGGGCGGCGCATGCGCGGCGCCAGACCCAGCAGGGTCGGCGACCGGCGTGCATTTCCGATCTCTTCCTGACACTTTTCCAGGATGCCTGAGAGCGTTTGAGAGCGCGGGGGCGATGCTTCGCCGCGGAGCCTGGCTCCTCCTCGCCTGTGCGGCGCTGCTCGCAGTTCCACAGGTCGTGGAAAGCCAGCGGCTTCGCTGCGCCGGCTGCAGAGCTCTCCGGGAGGAAGAGCTGGCGTGCCCCGTGCTGCTGAAAACAGGTGCGCGCGATCCAATGGCTTGCAAGTGTGCGCCATGGTGCCAGGCGCCTGGATGCCGGCCAGCTGCATTGCCGCGCACGGCACCACACCCACTGCCCACCCGCCGCCGCTGCCGCCGCCACACTCTGCGCTGCATGCCCAGCAGTCGGCCGTTCCCTCCTCTGCGCCAGATGTGCCGACGCCACAGACGAGCAAGAGGCCGCAGCAGCTGCCAGCCAACGCCAGCTTTGCCAACGTGCCTCCCCGGGTGGACGACTATGCCTGGCTGCGGGACGACCACCGCAACCGGACCGCAGTGCTCAGCCACCTGCAGGTTGAGGCTTGGGCAATGCTGTGGTATCATCAATCAGTGCTGTGGCAGCATCGCTTGCCGCCAGGAGACTGCGGCATAGTGCCTGGCCTGGGCGCAGCTGTGGTGGCACTGCAGCTCACCCGCCGTGGGCCGCTAAACTCCCGCCTTGTTGCGCCCCTTTCTCAGGAGGAGAATGCGTATGTCGAGGCTGTGCTGGCGCCCAGCCAGCAGCTGCAGGCACGGCTGTACCAGGAAATGCTGGGCCGCATCCCACACCAGGAGGCCAGCGCGCCGCAGCGGCGCCGGCAGTACTGGTATTACAGGTGTGGCGGGGCATGCGCAGCAGCGGCTGATCAGCCGCTGGCGGTGGCCGGCGGTCCGCTGCTGCGGTGGCGCTTGTTGTGCATCGCACTTGAGCATGGCGAAACAGCTTGTACCACCCCATGGCTTCTGCCGGTGTGAGCCCACCCGTGCCGCTGCCGCCTGCCCCCATGCGCAGCGTGCACGGCGCGGGGCAGCAGTACCGCCGGTTCTGCCGGCGCCGCATCACACACCCGGATGCCACGCCCAGCGAGCATGATGTGATGGACCAGGCCCAGCCGGAGGAGGTCTTGCTAGACCAGGACAGGATGGCGGGTGGGTGCTGGGAGGCGCAGAGTGCGGGTGCTTGGAGACGCAGGTTGCGTCCTTCCCGTGAGGGCGGTGGGTAACGTGATGTCCCCTGCAGCCCCAGGAGGGTTGTCGACCAGGGCAGGATAGCGGGTGCGGCTGGCGGTTGCTGCCGGCTGCTGCTAGCTGCTGCCAAGGCGGAACAGACAGGGCAGGAGCTACAGCTGCGTGCCGTGCCTCCACCCACATTGGCCCCGCCTGCCACCGCCGGCCCCACCGCCACTTCCCCCGCACCCTCCCCTGCCCGGCGGCCGCCCTGCGGAGTGCAGGCGCGCAGCGGGCGCGCCCGCCGTTTCTGACAGTGCCGCTGCCGGCCTGGTTCACCTCCCCAGGAGGGCGCGCTTACTTTGATATGGCTGGCCCGGAGCTGAGCCCGGATGAGCGGCTGATGGCATATGCATTGGACCTGGAAGGCAGTGAAGTTTACTCTCTGTGAGCTGGCCACGCTTGCAATGCAATGCAGTGTGGGGCATGGGGGTTCTCTGCAGTTGCCTCTCTGCAGTCGGTTTTTGGCGGCCGCCGTTGTAGCAGCAAACTTGCAAGCATGCGGGGCTGTGCAACGGGCCGGCTGGGTGTGGTGCGCGTCGTTCAAGAGCCAGACGTTCAAAAGCTGCCTCTCGGATTATTCTGCACCTGCTGGCTGCAGGGTTGTGAAGAACCTGACATCGGGCGAGCTGCTGCTGGACGGCAGTGACACAGCCGCCTTTTCTGACGAGTTCCGGTGAGCTGACCGCTGCTCGCGTTGACGACGGGCCGCGGAGCTTGGTCGTTGCATTGGCCTGCAGCCCCAACACCCTGCCCTGCTGCTATCAACCAGCGCATGCATGAATTGGCCTGCAGCCCCAACACCCTGCCGTGCCGTTATCAACCAGCGCGGCCTGAGCACGCCCACCTGAGTGCCCCACCCTTCCCCCAGCAGGGCCTGCGCCAGTGATTTCATTTTCCTGAATGACAGCAGCACCATTCTGTTTACCACCCTGACCAAGGAGACTCATCGGCCGGACAAGGTGAGATGCTGTGCACTGCAGTTGATGCTGTGCACTACAGCTGATGCTGTGCAACAGCGTGGCCTCGTGTTTCCCGGAGGGGGCGGTGCTGGTGCGTCGTGCTGCAACATGCAGCGGCCATGTGGGGTGCCCCTTCCCGTCCCTTACCACCTTGCCCTGCCGCCCACACCAGGTGTGGTGGTTTAAGCTGGGCGCCGCCACACCCGGGGCCAAGCCCAGCAGGCAGCCCCGCAAGCCGCAGCTGCTGTTCCACCAGCCGGACGAGCGGTTCCACCTCAGCCTCTGGCTCTCTCGCTCAGGCACGCGGTTACATTGCATAGCAATTGCAGCTGTAGCCGTTGCAGACGGTTTGCAGGTGCAAATGGTTGGTTGCATGTGAAGCATGGGTGTGCCCTGCCTGCCCAGTCAGACCCCGGGCTGCCAGTCAAGCTTACTGTGCCGCCCGTGCGCCCGCGATCCTCCTGCCGCAGGCTCTCTAGTGTACCTGCAAAGCGGCTCAGACTCCACGCATCACCTGCAGTACCTCCCAGCCGCAGCCAACCTGTCCGCTGGTACCACCTTCACCCAGCTGGCACCGGTGGTGCAGGACCAGCAGTACATTGTCCGGGACTGGCCGCTGGCTGGCGCTGAACGCAGCAGCAGCAGCGAGAGCGGCAGCGAGGGCGGCAGCGGCAGCGAAGGTGGCGGCAGCGAGGGCGGCAGCAGCAGCAGCAATAGTAGCAGCAGCACCATAGATACAGGCCGGTATGTTTACGCCGTGGTGTACTCAGCTGAGCGGCGCAACGGCAAGCTTGTTGTGGCGCCGCTCGGCCCTGACTCGCTGGCCGGGGCGGCAGGCGGGGTGCAAGGGAACGAGCCTGGTGCCAACAACACAGCCGGTGCGACTGCGGCAGGGGCGGCACAACCACCAGCACCGGGGCCTGCACCTGAAGCAGCAACCGGCAACCAAGCAGCTGGTAATGCCACATTGGCAGCAGCTCCGGGCCCGGCGCCCGCTGCAGCCCCGGCTGTGTCGCACGCAGCTGTAGAGCCTGGCAGCAACATCACGGCCGCTGGCAGCAGCAGCGGCAGCAGCAACGCCACCAGCAGCGGCAGCAGCAACGCCACCAGCAGCGGCAGCGAGGATGGCAGCGGCAGCAGCGGCAATGCCACCAGCGCTAGCAACGTTACAGTGCTGCAGGCTCACAGCCGGGACGTTGAGATAGTTGACATCACAGTCGGCTCAGGCCATCTGGCGGTGCTTGAGCGGCGGAACGGCACGCTGGTGGCCACCGCTTACCCGCTGCCCAAAGACGGTGGGCGTCATCGAGTTTGGACGGGGTGGCGTTGAAGGGGGAGGGTGGAGTGGCACGGCACCTTGGCGCAGGGTGGCTGCTGGGCGGTGCGGTTTGCGGCTGCAGAGGCCGGCTGGCTAGATGCGCTCCGACCACCAGTGCATCACCTGCTGCGCCGTCCCTCCCTGTTTTGCAGGCTCCCCTCTGAGGGAGCTGCCAGAGGGCCGGCAGTTCAGCTTTGACGCTCCCTCGTACGCGCTGGAGCTTGGGGACCAGGGCCCCTTTGCCAGCCCGCTGCTGAGGGTGGTGTACAGCAGCCTCACACAACCACGCTCTGTATTTGACATCAACATGGCCTCAGGTGGGCGGCTGTTATCTTCCAGGGGCATGTGCTTGTGGCCTGCAGCCTGTGCGGCCGATGTGCACAAGCGCAGCTGTGCGCGATTCGTTGCATTGCGGGGCAGCTTGGCTGCCACCAGCTTGCATGCTGCAGCTCACCGTGCCGGGCAGCACCCTATGCTCCCCCCGGCAGGCAATCGCGTGCTGAAGCAGCAGCAAGAGGTGGTGGGCTTTGATGGCACCCGCTACCTTTCCCGCCTGCTGCTGGCCGCCAGCAGCGGCGGCGTGCAAGTGCCGGTCAGCGTGGCATACCGAGGAGGTGAGTTGTGTACACACCCCGTGCTCCGCTTTCGCCACAGAGCGTCACTGCCTGCTGCTGCGCTGCTGCTGTGCTCACGTGGGGCGCATGCATCAGGTGCCGCCCTGCTGAGCTTCTCGCCCACGCCCTCGCTTCCATCAGATGCCGTCACTGGTGCCCTCTGGGCAGCTGGCCTCCTCAATCCACGCCCCCTCAATCAAGCGCATTCTGTCTTTCTATCTTCCTACCAGATGCCGTCAAGCTGGACGGCAGCGATCCACTGCTGCTGGAGGCTTACGGCGCCTACGGCGTCAGCTTGGACCCGGAGTTCTCAGGTGCAGGGTGCTTGCAGATTCGTTCGTCTTGGATTTGGTGCGGGATGCTTGTAGACTCGTTCAGTCATGGGTTTGGTGCGGGATGCTTGCCGGCTCATTCATTCGTGGATGTGGCAGGCCGCACGCACCTGTGCTGCCCCCTGGCGGCTGTGTTGACCCGTGGCGCAGCTCAGCAGCACACTCGCCAGGGCCAGAGCAGCGTTACGAGCCGGCCCGCCTGCTTGATCAACCCCCACTCCTCCTGCCCTCCATCCACCCTGCAGCCACGCGCCTCAGCCTGCTGGACCGTGGCTTTGTGTTCGCCATCGCGCACGTGCGGGGCGGCGGCGAGCTGGGGCGATACTGGTGGCAGGTGGGCATGCCATGGCTTGCTTGGCTCAGTGCCTCGCTATTAGTTCAGTTTCTTGCTGGACTGGAAACTTGAAGGCGCTGCCACCAATCTGCAGCAGCCGCCACGTGTGCTCAGCAGCCAGCGCACCGTCGCCTGGGTGACATGCAAACTACCGTGACTTGCGCCTGAACCCGCCGGCTCCGGCCTTGCTGCTGCCACCCTGCCCTGACACTGAACAGGACGGCAAGCTGCTGGCCAAGAACCACACGTTTGATGACGTGGCGGCGGCGGCAGAGTTCCTTATCAAGGTGGGCGCGCTTGATGCCGTCTGGGATGGCGCCAGGCGGCCAGTCAGTCAGCTGGTGCACCCTCGCGAGCGTCTACTGCGCATGACATGCCTTGCAGTGGATAGAGTGCTGCTTGCATTCTGTGCCTGCTGATTGCCAGAAACCGATTGGCTCTTTGCTCCGTTCCCTGATGCAGTCCAAGTACACCAGTGCTGACCGGCTGGCGCTGTGGGGCCGCTCGGCGGGCGGCCTGACCGCGGGCGCAACAATCAACCGGCGGCCCGAGCTGTTCCAGGTGGGAATGGGCGATGGCGTGAGGGGATTCCCTTTCTGCAGTATCTAGATGCAATGGGTGCACCCGCTTTGAGATGGAGCTGTTCCAGGTGGGCAGAGGCGGGGCGGCTCACTTTTGCAGGGCAAGTCTTTGGCGCGTGTGTGAGTCAGCTGAGGGTCAAACGTCTGCAAGTCGTAACCTTGCGGCGGCTGCGTGTGTGGCCTGGCGCCGGCGCAGGCGGCTGACCATGCTGTGTCCTTAACGTTGTTTGGTGTCTCATTTGCTGGCTGTGTTCCCCTTTAGCCTGCTGGCCGCCATCCGGGACATGCCTGCACATGGATGTGGTCTGCACACACACAGCATGACAACTCAGCCTGCCCACACGTGCTTGCAAATCACACTTGCAACTCCCACTTTCCACTCCCACCTCAGGCCGCCATCCTGGACGTCCCCTTTGTGGATGTGGTCTCCACCATGTCCGACCCCAGCCTGCCGCTCACCGTGGTCGAGTACGAAGAGTGGGGCAACCCTGGCGCTGATCTGGTGAGGCCCGTGCCGCGGCAATGAGCCGCTGCAATGGCCGCTGCAATGGCCGCTGCAATGGCCGCTGCAATGGCCGCTGGAGTCTGCCATCCAGAGTTCACACTAATGCTTGCAAGCTCTGGCGGCTGCCTGCTTGCGGCGTGCCCACTCGTGAACGTGCTTGCCTGCTGTGGCGTGTCCACATGTCAACTCTGCTTGCCGCCCCATTCCTGCAGGAGGCGTACCACAGCATGCTCAGGCCCTCCCGACTCTGCAATTTTCAGTCCCTCAAATCAGGAGCTGTGTTCTGCACCTCGCCTGCAGGAGGCGTACCGCAACATGCTCAGCTACTCGCCAGTGGACAATGTGGCGCCGCAGCGCTACCCCCACCTGCTCCTTACAGCTGGTGAGCTTTGGCGGCCAGGCGTGATTGGGGCACAATTGGCTCTAGTCAGCTGGCAGGTTGCGCTGTGGTGCCATTGCTTGCATGTGTTTCATGCATCTGCAAGTGCCCTTCGGCAGCAGTGCTGCACATTTTGGGTGCACATGCCACGGGCACAGCCGTTCGGTCGCGTCCTGCTGCAGGCTTGAACGACCCGCGGGTGTCCTACTGGGAGCCAGCCAAGTTTGCTGCCAAGGTGCGACGATGTGGCGCAACTGGCTGGCTGCCCGGCTGCTCAGCTTCCGGCGGCTGCCAGCTCTGCGGCCAAGGGCTGTTCACAGTTCAGTGTGGGACTGGAGGTCGCCCAAATGGCAAGGTCGCCCAAACGGCTGCATGCCCAACCGTCCCGCTCGCCCCTCACTTCTCGCTGGCCTCGCTGCTCCTCAGGTCCGGGCCCTGAAGAATAGCTCTGACTCGCTCGTGCTGCTCAAGACCAACATGGCGGCGGGGCACTTTGCCGACTCCGGGCTGGAGGGGAGGCTGAGGGAGACGGCGCTGAAGTGAGTGCGGCGAGTGCTCAGTGCATGCGTGTGTGGGGTGGGGTGGGGTGGGGTGAGGTTATGCGTGTGTCTGTGGGCGGGGTGAGGCAGTGCATGTGTCTGTGAGCATTGAGTTGGTGAGGTGGTGGTTGTTTCAGTGGGGGTCGTGGGGTGGAGTGTGCGGATGAGGTGAACATCCAGCCCTTCAGGAGCCATTGTGCACGCGCAGGGTGGGCAGCATAGCCAGGCTGGGCACTGCCTCGCACCCCGCGCAGGGTACCCACCACCGTCGCCCGCTCCCACCGCAGGCACGCCTTCCTCATACAAACGCTGGCCCCCTGCGCTGACTTGCCATCAGAGCAGCGGGCAGCAGAGGCGGAGCACCGCTGCCGCGGCTGCTTTGCCATTTTTGTGGCGGTGGTCACAACCGTGGCGCTGGTGCGTCGCCAAGAAACTGAGCGCCTTGGGGCTGCTGCATGGCAGGACGTGACGCATGGCCGTTTGCTGCAATGCAGGCTGTGCAGGCATGCAGCACAGCGTGGCCCGCCTTCCCGCTTGCCTGCGGCGTAGCTGCCCCTGACCAATCAGCCAGGCGTCTGCCCTGGGTGCAATTGGGCTGGCCGTACCGCTCAGCTGCAAATGGCGGCTAACTGCCCGTATCTTTCCTTCCGCCACCCTCACTGCAGGTGGTGCTGGCCGTTGTGCTCAACCCCACTTCCCCCATCGGCCGCAAGTGGCGGCGCCTGCGGCAGGCGGCAGCTGAGGGCGCCCTGGGCGCACGCGGCAGCAGGGTGCCGGGCAGCTCGGATGAAGCGGAAGAGGATGAGGAGGGTGGCGCTGGGTATGACACTCGGCTGTATGCCTCACACATGAGCGACCGGCAGGCGTCTGCAGAGGCGGAGCGGCAGCGGCAGGCGCGGCAGCAGCAGTTAGAGGAGGAGGGTCTGACCCTGACGCCTTACGATGCAGTGCGGGCGACAGTCAGGGACCGGCTGCTGCCCACCGGCACGCCTCCCTCTGCCGGCGTGCCAGGCCGCACGCCACCCAAGCGGCGGCTCAGCCTCGGCGGCAGCCCCAGCAGCAGCCCAGCGCAGCCGGGCGTCAACGGGCGCAGCGGCAGCCCTGCGCAGCTAGGCAGCAACGGCAGCGGCAGCCCAGGCGGCATAGAGATGGCAGCATTGGCGGGCCCCCACCGCAGCAGGGGAGATTTGAGCCCCATTGCGGAATCACTTGCAGATTCGCCTCGCAGCTCGCACTCTCTGGCCTGATTGCCAAGCTCCTGCTGCTGCCCGGCCCGCCTGTGCCTGCTGCACTCGTTGTCTTCTGTACCAGCATTTCATTACACGCATATCTCTCCTCAGCACTTGTCCCAATATTGTTATACCCGTGCAAGCTCATCAGTGAATGAGTGTGGCATTCGTGCTAGCAAGACTGTACAACAAATGGCAGAGCAGTGATAGAGCCAACAGGCACGCAACATAATCCACTACACACTAGCACGTACAGCAGCACAACTGCAACGTCCACTATGCTAAACCTGCGTTCTTGCAGCGGCGCCCCCTCAGCTTCTGCCGGCCTGCCCCTGCAGCAGCTTGCAGGCGTGGCGGTGTCCGCCTTCCCTCCAGTCTGCTGCCTGGCAGGCAGCGCAGCAGTAGCGAGCGACCTTGCAGCCCGAGCAGCGCTTGGCGTGCAGCGGCGCGCCGGTGGCCATGTTGGGGCAGGACCTGTCGTGAAGGGTGGCACTGAATCCAGCATTTGCAGGCGTGGGGCAGCAGGGCGGAGCAGCGCCAAGAGGCCCATACGCACACGAGCTGTCCGACAGCGATTGCGCCAGGATTGGCGGCACGCGATTTGAGACAAGCACAGCCCTCCCTCCGGCTCACAGGTTGGCGCATGGGCGTAGAGCGGCTGCGCGGGCCATGCGCACGCGCAGCTCTGCTTGCCGCTCCGGCACCCGCCTCTGCTGCTCCCACAGCTGCTGCAGCGCCCGCGCAACGGGCTCTGTCGCGTCCAGGGCTGCTTGTGTGAGGCGGAGAAAGTCGCCTTCTTGCGAGTCCTGAATAATTTCGTCCAGGGCCACAAAAGGCTCCTCGGTTGCAGGCGCCGCTCCAGTGTCGTGCAGCTCCGCACCGGCCTGGCCCAACACCATGACTGCCTTACCCGCAAGCTTGCGCAGCGCATCCCCCTGCAGGGTTGTGAAAGCAGTAAAGCGACTGGAATGGGAGGATCCTCCGACAAACTGATACGGTGGATGGCGGGTGCCGCACAACCCGGCACGCTGGGCCACAGCTGTACGCCTCTTGCTCCAAGAAAAGGGCCCTACCCAAACTGCTAGGGTTGCTGAATCTGCCGGTGCTGCTAACTGCTGACGAAAGATGGCACCCCCCATCCAGCAGGCCTCACCAGCTCTTCAGCTCCCTGCCCCTCCCATCGAGCAGCGTTGCCACCATCGGCCAGCAGGCGGTGCAGCCCAGAAGTGACCAGCTCAGCAGCAACTGCCTGGCTTGCATGCGGCGGCCGCAGCTGCAGGCGCAGCGTCGGCACAAGCACGGCGGTGTCGTAGGGCAGCGGGCCCTGCTGGTAGCAGCAGGCAGGGAGGAGCGTATGGTTTGCCGATCCACTGGTTGCCACCTGCTTGTGCAACACGCAGCCCTCGCCTACCATGCACACCTCCAACTGCGGCTGCGCTTGCACTTTGCAAGCTGTGCACCGCACCACGCCCACCTCGCAAATGCTGCGTATCGCCTGAATGTACAGCGGCAGGCCGCCGCCCGCCTCGAGTACAGCTTGCAGCTCCGGCTGGCTTGTCAGGCAGGGATCCAGCACCAACAGGTGCAGGGCTGCATCACTCGTATCGCCGGGCTGCTGCTGCCGGTGCTTGGCAACAGCCAGGTGGGCGAGCAACACACCATCCAGCAGCCTTCAGGGCAGGGAGCAGGGGAGTGGCAGCAGGAGATGGGGTAAGCCTGTGTAGGAGATAGCCGCTGCACACTGGAGACAGCCGGATCAAACAGCACACCAGGGACCAAATGCGCACAGGGGCTAAGTGGCAGGGACGGAGCACACGCACCCAAACGGAGGCGACCACATGCAAGCAAGCAAAAGTCCGCCCTGGGCGTGGACTGAGGGGGCCAGCTGTGTATGAAGCCCAGGGGGCACCAGCCAGCCACCGTCGACAACAGGCTAGCCGCCTGTGCCTCACCTCTGGGCCTCCGCCTGTGCATCGCTGGGGCACCGCTGCGTCAGGTTGACCGCCGCTCGCAGCAGCATGGACAGCAAGTTGCAAAAGTTGAGCAGGGAGGACCGCTGTGGAAACGAGTCCTCAGGCATGGCTTGCAGCAGGCAGCAGCAGGCGGCATGCGCCTGCCACACAAGTCGCAGCTGCTCAGCTGGGCCCAGGCTGCTGACGGCTGCCCTGCTGTCACTGGCCTCCTCAACCGCTACTGCAAGCGCCAAGCTGAGTGGGAAAAGGGTCGCAGTCGCGCCCTGACAAATGGCCGCAACGCCCGCAAGCTCTGGCCCGCCCTCTGCTGCCTGCTTGCACAGTTGGTCCAGCTGCCACAGGAAGCACAGTGTGCTGTGCAGGCCGCTGTGTGCCGCCTGCAAGCCGCGCCTACCGTGCAGCAGCTCAGGCTCCACTGCCATGCCGGCTCTGGCAATTGCCCTGCAAGCCCCCAGTATTTCGGGGACCAAGCTGACGGAATCGACGCCAGGTACGGCCAGCAGCGCCCGCCAGCTGCGCGCCGCTGCCGCTGCCGCCGCCTGTCCTTCAGCCATCAGGCATGCTGCGATGGACGCCCGCTGGCTGCCCGCTGGCTCCCCCATCGCTGCTCCCAGCAGGCGGGCAAATGCCAGCAGCCGGGCTGTGTGCTGGGACACTGCTTCCTGCACGTCGTCAAACTCTTCATCGCCAGCCGTCAGGGTGGTACCAAGACTGGGCAGCGGCTGCTGCAGCACCCGGGCTGCCGCCTGCAGCGTGCGCAGACCCTCCGGACTGGCAATGTGCTCCCGCAAGGCTGGCCCTATGCAGGGGGAGCACAGCATCAGGGTGCCGTCCTTCACATCGCCCACCCAGGTCAGCATTTCAGGGGCGTCGGGCGGTGGGAAGAGCAGGCGCAGAAGGGGGGCCAGCAGCTGCTGCTGCAGTGGCATGTCCCGCTCCAGCGCCGCTTGCAGAGGCGCATGAGCGAACAGCAGCCTGCCGAGCATGGCCAAGGTCGCCGTCAGATCCAGGTCTGCAGTGCGAAGGGCGAGCGATGGCCAGACCAACGGTCAGCTGCTGGGCGCCGCAATGTGCTTCAGCGCCAGTGTGCGTCCACCTCAGCACGTACGTAAAGGCGCAGCAGTGACTCACCGTAGGGCCTGCAAAGCTCTGCCCATGTCAGCAGCTCCCGCATCCACGGCAGAGCCAGGCTGGCCGGCAGCGCAGCTTCAAACCGCGCCCACTCCTCGCCGTCGCGCGCTGCCGTGAAGCAGCCCACGGTGCGCCACAGCACGTCGCAGTGGCCCATCACAAAGCCGGTCAGCAGGCGGGCATCCCTGCTGGGCTGGCACTGCTGGCGCACTGACTGCATGAGAGGCAGCACCGCCGGCAGCATGGCAGCGTATCCGTCTGCCAAGCTGCGCAGCGCGCTGGCCGTGGCTGGGATGCTGCCCTCAGATACGAACGAACAGCTCATGGTGAGCAGTGACAGTGCCGCCTGGTGCTGGTACAGCAGGGCCGCCGCCGCTTCAAAGCTGCGGCCCTGCGTACGGCGGAGAGGACCACTACAATGCCGCTCCAGCGCGGGCAGCAAGCTGCGACCCAACGGCTGCAAGCGCTCCCCCATGCGGTCTACCTCTCTGCACATCATCACAGCGATCGGCGGGATGTAAGAAGTCCAGAAAACGGGGACGCTTGAGCATACTCAGCAGGGAAGCTCAGGCTACGCACGTGCGCATCACGTGCAGCGTCGCTGGGGCGCGCCGCTCTTCGCGGTTGTCGGGGCTGTCCAGCATCGCCGCCAGCTCTGCAGCTTGGCGCGCCCTTGCTATGTCGACGATCGGCTCCGCGAGCAGCCCCGCCAGCTCCTGGAAGCGCTGAGCAAAGGGCCGAGCGTGTTGCGCGTGCAGCCGTTCCATGGCCGCGGTGTCCTGTGCTAGCAGCTCCATGGCGGGGAGACTTGAGTGGCGAATCTTGATCGGTGGGTTGCACGCCCGGGATGTGAAGGGTCGCCCCATGTGGCCTGCTGCGGCAGCGAGATGCCGCCGCTGCTGCCGCTGCTTGGAGTTCCAAAATTGGCTGCACAGCCAGTGTAGGATCTCCGCTCCGATCCGAGGCGACTGCAGCAGTATGCAGGCCGGCTGGCCATCAGGTAAGGCACAGCACTAAGAAACCCTAGGGCTAACAGCAGCTGCAAGGCTGCCAGTCCAGGAGTGCAGCTTGCAACCCTGCACACACACTTATCAGCTGTACAGCAAGCCGCGGGCACGGCCGCCGCTATCACTGCCGCCGTCGCCGCCGCCGCTCACGCCGCCGCCGCTCACCCGCGCCCCCTGCCCTTCCCTTGCCGCCAGGCTTTGACCCATTCTACGGGCATCCCAGCGGCCTGGACCCGTACGGCCTTCTGGGCGGCTTTGGCATGCCCGGTTATGGCGCCCCGCCACCCCCTGCCTTCTTTGACCCCTACTGGGTGCCTGGACAGGGCGGTGCCAGCCGCCGCCGCCTGAACATACCCATTGAGGGCGAGGTTGGCGGTGCACTGGGCGCAGGGACGGGAGCGGGCGCGGGCGCAGAGGCGGGTGCCGCGGCAGGAGCCGAGGCAGGCGTGGGAGCAGGCGGCGGGCAGCAGGCGCAGGTGACGGCGCCTGGCGGGCGGCACACTCGGGAGCCCTTTACTGTGGGCAGCGCCGGCTGGACGCGCTCCATCCCATGCGACTTCATTGAGGCGAGTCAAGGGGGCGGCCTTGTACCGCAGTGGAAAATGCATGCAACCCTGCATGCGCCCAGCGGGCTGCATGTCAGCGGCCAGGCAGCATGTGGCAGGCAGGCACACGGCAGCACTACATGGGCTGCCCTGCTTGGCGCCGACTTGGGCGTTGAACGCCTGTCGCTTCACCTGGCGCACCCACAACTCAACCCTCTGCAGCGCGAGAAGGAGTACGTGGTGCGGGCCGACATGCCAGGGGCCAAGAAGGTGCGCCAGGTGTACAGGCTTGGTGCTGAGCCCTGCTGTGCTTGGCAAACGGGCAGCGGCACAGCAGCAGCGCGAGCGGCAACAGCGGCAGCGGCAGCGTCGGCAGGCTGCCTGCTGCTGCCGCCGCTATAAGCTGCTTCAATCCGCCACGAAGTTTCAGCGGATTCTCCATTGCAGTCTGAGATCCACGTGGAGGTGCACGATGGCAACGTGCTGCGCTTCGGCCACGTGCCCGGCTCGGGTGCGGCCCTGAGTTGCAGCTGTGTTTGGTGGGCGCCAGGCGTGATGCCTGCGTCCGAATACCAGCACCGGCCTGCCCCCTTGCTTGATTTGCTGCTAGCTTGATTCGAATGATTCGAAAACCCTCCCTTTCCGCAGAGCGCCAGAAGGAGGACGAGGAGGAGGACGGCGTCTTCCACCGCGCCGAGCGGGTGCGCTGTGTGCGCTGCGCACGATGTGCATGATGAGTGTGCAGCAGTGGTGCTGCACCACACACTGCATCAGTGCGTGTGCGACCACGCACACGAGAACCACTGCAGAACAGGCAGCCCCTGATCGTGCGGCCCCGAGCTCACAGTCGGCAAGGCTGCCTCCCTCGCCTGCAGGTGACAACGTTCCGCAACCGCAACCTGAGGATGCCTGATGAGTGAGCTGGCTTGCTTTTGCTGGGTTGAGGTCGATGGTGCATTCATGGGCAGTGTGCTTGAAAAGAAGAGGAGCGGGGACGAAAGGCCAGCTGCACACGCTTGCCAAATGGTTGCACGTCCCGCACATGCTGCCAAGCCATCCCTTACATGCAGCGCTGACATGAGCGGCGAGCTGCATGCCAAGTACGAGGACGGGGTGAGGTGCAGGAAAGGGGAATTCGTGACCTGTGCAGGAAGTCGCTCAGGGCGATCTGTGGCCAATGCTTGACATGCTCTCGCTGTGTGGCCCACCCCTGAGGGACACAGCTGCAAAACTCAAACCACCTTCTTCACCACCTTCTCCACCGCGAGAACTGCAGGTGCTGCAGGTCAGCATGCCCAAGAAGGAGCACAGGCAGCCCACCGGCGGGCGCGCCATCGAGGTGGCCTGAGCAGCGCAGCAGCAGCGGCAGCTGTGGCGGCGGCAGTGTGCTTATCCCAACCAGCTGCGCGGCTCCCTTCCCCTGCCCTGCATGCTGCATGCCATCGGCCTTCTATGCCGTTCACATTGCAACAGTAAACAGTTTGAGCGCTGTCCGTCTGTGAATACGGTTGTTGTGCATGCACGTCTGTAAAGTTGGGTGAAGTTGAGTTGGTTTGCAGTGTGCAGCAGCAAGGCCGGGCCACACAAGACGCGGCTGCCGGCCAAACCAGCTCGCAGCCAGGCTGGCCTACCGCCTGCCACGCATGGGGCCGCGCTGCGAGGGGCGCTGCGAGCCGCCTGCCTGAGACGGCTGCCCCCGCTTGCCCTGCGTCGGCTGCTCCTGCTTCACCTGCACCTGCTGCAGGGGCGTGGGCGCCCGCCGGCCGGTGACAGCTGGTGCCGCATCATCATCCGAATCCAACAAGTCGATAACATCACTGTCATCGATGCTGATCACCTCCACGCCGCCGTTGGCTGCAGGCGCCTGCTGCTGCTGCTGCTGCTGCTGCTGCTTCGGCGGCTGCTGCTCCTGCTGCTGCTGTCGCTTGGCAGATGCAGGCTGCGGCGTCTTGCTGCGCGACTTGCGACGCGCGCTGCGCGGCTCCTCCTGCTGCTCCCCCTCCTCTTCCTCCTCCTGCTGCTGCAGCTGCTGCTCGCGCTGCGCCGCTTTGCCACGCGCCTGGCGCTGCCGCTTCTGCTGCCGCGGCCGTGCCTCCTCTTCCTCCTCCTCTTCTTCCTCTCCGCCCTCCTCTTGCTGCTGCTGCTGCTGCTGCTGCTGCGCCTGCTGCTGCTGCTGCTGCGCTTGCGCCTGCTCCTGGTGCCGCTCACGCCAGTCCTTGCGGTGCTTCATCATGGGGGCAAAGTCATCGCCCACCGCCTGCGGGCACGGCAGGGGTGGCACATGCGCAGCTCAGAACCAGGCTCATGGTAACCGCAAGAGGCTTGAGACCGCAGCAACACTGGGGCCTGGGTGGCACAGATGGTCCACCTGCCAAACAGCCTGTGCAACAGGACGCATGTGCCTGCCCCGTCCCAGTACTGTGCAGCGCCCCACCTGCTTCCAGGCCTCCCAGATGTCAAGGGTCAGCCGGATGACGAACTGCGTCTTGTCCTCGTCCCGGCTCTTCTCCCTGAACAATGCGATAGGCGGAGCAGCGCAGCACACAGTGAGCAAGCGTTCCACGCAAGCGGCGCCTCCCTGGTGCATCACCTGCACCGCAAACCTGCTGCCAAGGCTGTGCAACGTGCCAGCGGCCTGCGCAAGCAAGCGTGCGGCTGCTGCAATGACCAGGCAGTGTGCTGCCAGGCAGTGCTCACTTGGCGTCTGCCGCCTTGGTGATGTGCCGCTGCTGCACCATGATGCCCAGCTCATCGTCCCGCTGTGCAGGCAGGCAGGCAGGCAGGTGGGCAGCAAAGTCAGTCAAGTTGAGCGGCAGGCAGACGCACGGCTGCGCAGTGGCACCAGCACACACAGAAAACCCTGCTCTGCAGACTGCAGGCGCATGCGTTGCACCCGCATGCGCTGGTCGGCAGCGCGAGCGCACCTCCAGCGCCGCGCAGCCGTTTGCTGACCAGGGAGCTCACCGCAACCCATCATCAACAACACATCATTGCGTCAAATGATCGGACGGCTCACGTCAAATATTGCTAGGCTCACCTCCAGTGCCACACGCCCGTCGCGGACCAGGAAGGACAGCGCAAACAGGTTCTCCACGGTCTGGGCAAAGGAGACGGGGTTGAGCACCAGGTCCAGCAGCCGCGCCCTGCGCAGCAGCAATCAGGAAGAGAAGCAACCGGCTCAAAGCAGACAGCTCAAAGTTGCATGTAGGCAAGTGCGCTCAGTGCCAGGCTCCGCAGCTGCGCCCCGCAGGGCTTGCGGGAGCGCCAGCCGCTGCCTGGAGGCAAGTGTAGCGCCAACTGGCATCCCTCCACCGCACTGCATGCGCATGCCAACCACCCCCCGACCAGCTTGACCTGCGTCCACCCTCGCCAATCCTCGCCTCTCCCTGACAAACAACAATGAAACTACAAAGGCAGACAAATGCCACACCTGCCCCCCACGTCCTTGAGCAGGTGCCACATGGCCTCCATGTTGCGGTCCGTCTCCTGCTTCTCGCCGTCCTCAAGCGAGGTCAGCTCCTCGGGGCGAGCAGCGGGGCCTGCACACAAAGCAAAGCAGTGGCGTGCATGGCGGGGTGTGTGTGATTGCACTGCCTGGAACCATCTGTGCCTCGTGCTTGGTGCCTTCAGGCATGCCAGCTCCTCAGGGCAAGCCGGCCTTCGCAGCAGCAGCACGACCAGCACCTCAGACCCCCTGCCATCCCCGCTGTCACTCACCCACGGGCGCCTTGCGCTTGGCCTGCCGCTGGATGGCTCGGCGCTGGCGAGGCTGCGCGTCCAGCGGCCCCAGCATGTGGTGCGTGGCGGGCACGGAGCGGAACAGCAGCGCCACGCTGCGCCCCTGGCCCAGCTTGGCCCTGCGAAAGAGCGGGGGCAGGCACGGCAAGCAGGTGGTTCAGCAGCGGCAGGTGGGCGCCTCGGGAATGAACGCCGCAGCACATGTGGGTCAATTCGCGAGCAGGCGCGATCCTGCATCTGCTCAGCTCGCCTCACTGCTTCCCCCAAACAACCACAGCCACAACCCAGCATGCATCTACTGCAGCGCAGCAGTTGAAAACCGCACCAGTCAAAGGCAAACGGATCATCCTCCTCCACATCCAGGCCCTCCACAAACCGCGTCTTCAGGCGGCGCAGCAGATCCGCTGACGAGTGCGCGCGGCCGCCCTGCGAGCATGCAAGAGGGTGGGTTGCTGATGTGAGCACACCGGCGACAGCAGCAGCCACCTGTTCCGGCTTCAGCGAAACAAAGCTGAGCAGCGGCAGCACTGGGCGGCGAGCAGGCCAGGAAGCCTCAGCACCCATCCATCCGCGGATGCTCGCACCCATCCATCCGCAGCAGCACCCAGCACCCAGCACCTGCTTTAGCTTGTGCACGTACTCCTGCGCCGACTCTGCCAGGAAGTTGAACAGCTCGGCATCGGCCGCCACATCGCGCGGCCGCGTCACTGCAAGCGCAGGGAGGGTGTTGTGAGCCAGAGGCGGCGAGGGCAAGGCGTGCCGTGTGTTGCATTCTTCGCCGCGCCCCCACGCCGGCGCCACGCTCACCTTGCGTCACATACTCGTTGGCCTCCTGCAGAATCGACACGATCTTGTTGTCCTCCATGCTGACCAGTGTGTGCTTGTCATCTGCAGGGCAGGGGGGGGCAGGGGGCAGTGAGGCACGAGCTGCCGGCATTCGCAACGCGGCGGCGGCGGCGGTGGCACTCACGGTGGGCGCGGTTCTTCAGCCCGCGGATCTTGCCGCCCAGCTGCTTGTCGTCCTGCGTGCCGCCCGGCTGCAGCGGCCGGGAGAGAAGAGCGGGGTGTTGAGTTTGGTTTGGGGCGTCAGGGAAGGGCATCAGCTGTGGTGGGCGCTCACCTGTGAAGGCCCCGGGGCCGCCATCGTGGCTGGGCGGCCGCAGGCGGCCAGAGACAGGCGCGAGCAGACGGCTTTCAGGCGGGAGAGCGGTCCTGGGCTTCCACGGCCGATCAGCGGCAGGAGATGTTAGTTCTGCGATCGCCGGCGCCGAAAGGCCGCAAGAAACCCCCTGGCATGGGCTCCGCATGGGAGC
This sequence comes from Chlorella sp. Dachan, assembly GCA_006782975.1. Taxonomy (NCBI): domain Eukaryota; kingdom Viridiplantae; phylum Chlorophyta; class Trebouxiophyceae; order Chlorellales; family Chlorellaceae; genus Chlorella; species Chlorella sp. Dachan. Next base: position 1,575,470 of record RRZL01000032.1, read on the forward strand.
AAGACCTTCAGGTGGCCCTTAGCTGCCGTGGCTCTGCAGATTGCGCCGTTACCGAATTGACATCCAGCTCGAAGCCAGACCGCTACCTCGCCCCTCCAGCCGCGTCGCCGTCCTCTCCTGCCCTCTGGCTGCCTCGGCGCCTTGCTCGACACCCCAGCCCGCGATCAGGTGAGAACACCGCCTGATCAGCGCCATGGGGCTCGCCAGCAGCCACAGTCCAGCAGCTTCCGCGCCGTCAGCGCTGCCGCCATCGTCGAGCTCTCACGAGTGGCCGCCATGCCTTCCCTCCTACTCCTATGCACAGCCCGTTTAGCACATCACCATGACGGTCTGGAGGCTGGTGGCCAACTGGGTTCTGCCGCCCCCGCTCATCCTGTTTGCGCTGCTCTCGCTGCCGCTGCCCAGGTGCGCCGCAGCGTTAGTGGCACGGCCTTGCTCCCAGCATGGCATGTGGGTGCGTGCAGCCTGTGGCATATTCCATGCCGTACGTGTGTGCGCTCCTTATAGGGGGCCGACACCTCCACGGTCCCATGGCCCACTGCGTCGGCATCCCCGCCTTCCCCCTGCCCGCCGCCGCACTTTCTGTGCAGGAACATGAAGCAGGGCATCACCCTGTTTGTGCAAAAGGTGTTTGACCTGCCCATCGTGGGCCGCTTCAAGCTGCTGCACATCATGCTGTGGCTGACGGCGGTCGCCTTCCTGGGTGAGCCCCTGCCCTCTGTCCTCGGAATGCCACGTCGCACATGCCGCCGCCGCACATGCCCCTCCATACATGCCGCTGCAGCAACCCTCCCCCTGCCTGCCCTCCAGCCCGCCCATCCCCAGTCTCCGGCTGCCCGCCCAACCTCCGCTCTCCGGCTGTCCGCCCAACCCCCACGACCTGCAGGCACGGCGCGCCAGCTGCAGCAGCTGCATGCGCAGCAGAGCGACGCGGTTTGGGCCACTCCCAACATGGAAATTCACTTTCTGTCCAAGCGCTGGCGCGCTGAGCGCAACCTCTGGTGGGCGGCAGCGATGCGCTGGCTGTGGGGAGTCCGGGAGAAGCCGTCTGTGGCACATGTAGCGTTTGCCAAATTGCTAGACAGGCGGGCGATGCTTGCCGCTGCCGACTGGATGCCCTGCAAACCCGGCTGCTGCGTTTTCCGCAGGATGGGCGCCTTGTCCCTTGAGCGCCTGGGTCTTACCTCTCCCTGGCCGCCTTCTTCCGGGAGCCACAGCCATTTCGCACCACCTGAATCGCTGCCGGTGCCTTCGCCCACGCAGGATGGGCGCCTTTGCCTTCAGCTCCTGGGTCTTCCTGGCCGCCTTTTACCGAGAGGCGGTGCGCCGCATGGCGCTCGAGGCCCGCCTGTCTGAAATGGAACGCTCAGGTGCGGGAATGCCGAGTTCTGCCGGGCGTGGTTCTGTCGAGCTGTGCCGAGCTAGGGCCTGGCCTCAGGGGTGTTCCTTGGTGATGAGCTGTCTCGTGCTGCTCTCAAGTTGGGTTGTGAGCCGCATGGCGCTGGGGGCCCACCTCTGTGGGATGTTGAGCAGCTGCATGGGTTGCTGCACTGCTGCATGTGGCTCATTCCTCTGCGAACCAGCCTGCGCTGTTGCTCGCTGCTGTGTCGCTGGCTCGGGCGGCTGCCCAAACTGATCCGCCGCTGCCCTCTCGTGCTGCAGACCTCAGACTTCACTGCCACGGAGACACGAGCGCGTGAGCCCAGCACCAGCCCCTCAATCACTCACCCCCATCCACCCTGTTGCCACTTGTTTAATGCAGACTTCACTGCCACCGAGACGCGGGAGCGCGAGCCCAGCATCAGCCGAGAGGTGACCTCCAAGGCAGGCCGCACCCCTGTGGGGGGCTCCCCTGCTAAGCCTGCCGCGGGCGGCGGCGGCGCCAACGTCACGGGCGGCGCTGGGGCAGCCACGCAGCCGCTGGCTGCCGGGCCCGACAAGCTTGCCGGGCAAGTGAAGGGTACATCGGCGGGGGCTGCCGGCATTGAGATGGCAGGCCTGAAGAAGGAGCTCTGAGGCAGCGGCATCGCTGGTTGGCATTCAACTGAACTGAGCAGCACACTGCTGGGCTGCCGGCCGCACAGCTGAGCAGCCGTGAGTCGCAGCGAAACCTTAGCGCCTGAACAGGGCCTGCCCCCATTGATTGTTTCCCTTGTTGTGGCTTAGCGAGCCTGCACTCCTGCACCTGCTCCCCCCTGTCTGTCCACTCTCCTTTGCGCCGCATCTCACCCAGCCTCCTTGTACAGCAAAACGGATTGAATTTGTGCCATAACATGAAACCATGAAACAAAAGGCAAGGCGCACGTGCGCAGTAGGGCGTGGGGCAGAAAGGGGTGGTTTGAGCATCTTTACAGAAGTTGCAGGCAAACAAGTCAGCAGGGGCAGCACAAGCGGCGCAGGCAGGGGCAGCCGCCGTGGGCTGCGCTCTCTCCACACATCGCTCACCGCCGACCGGCGGCGGGCAGGGTGGTGTTGGCTTGGGACAGCGGCACCTGAGTGCCTGTGATGGCATCGATGGCTGACTGGTTGAACGTGAAGGGCAGCAGCACCTGGAGGGGAGGAAGCTGCGCAGGTTGGTGCAGGTTTCAAGCGGCCGGCCGGCAGTGCAACACGCTCAGCCTCCAGCAGGCTTGCACGCGCATGATCGCAGCACTGCTCTATCCCCCAAGCTTGCCTGGTCGATCACATGGATGACCGAGGGGCCGCAGGCGGCCAGGTCTCCTTGCAGGATGCGTGCGCTGCTGCCGATGCCTTGCAGCTGCAGAGCAGGCTAGGCGCGGGAGGGTCAGGAGGGGTGCCTCTACATTCGCAGGCTGCCGGCGATCCACAGCTGACTGCTGGCATAGCGGTGCAGGACCTTGGGGAACTTCAGTGCTAAACAGTGGAGCCAAACTCACCGCGGTGGGCCCCTGGGCAGTGATTTGCAGCCGGTTGACCTTGTCAATCGTGTCCGACTGCAGGGCGGGTGAAGCGTGACGGGCACTGGCAATTAAGCGGACGTCAAGGTTGATCACTTGGGCGGTGGCAAGGTTGATCGCTGGCCACGGTGCCCAAGCTCCCAACCCATGGCGGGCTCCCAATCCAGCTGCAGCCAAGCGCACCCACCGTATCGACAGCGGTGCCAGGCAGCAGGCTGGAGGAGGGCCACAGCCGCGGCAGGACTGCGGGCAGGGATGGATACAGAGTGAAACCGCAAGCGGTGCAAGCTGGGGCCTGGCGAGGGGCCTTAACGGCGGTGGAAACTCACAAAACTCTGCTGAGCTGCCGCTCCCGCAGGCACCGCCTCTGCGGACGTCTTAAAACTTGCCGTGGTAGCCAACCAGAGGGTTGACAATTTCCGGGGCGTTGAGCACGAGCTCGCTCAGGTTGCGCTCGGCGCGCAGGGGGCGGGCGTCAATCTCGGCGCTGAGCGCTGCATGGAGGAGGCAGCACACAGCAACACAGCACAGGCTGAGCACCAGGCTGCAGCGACTCGGCCTTTGACGATAGAGCTGATGCATGCACCAGGATGCAATGACTCGGCCTTCTTCGATAGCATGCAATGCACGGCTACGCTCACTGCGGCATCATAACGTGATGCACAGCAGGTGCACACAGCATCTGCCAGATGCTGAAACCCTCACCCGAGTTGATGGGCACCAGCAGCGTGACCTGCGCGCTCTTGCTCTGCAGCAGGATGCTGAGGCCCGCGCTCTGCGTGGGGCAGAAGGGGAGCATGCGCAACCAATTGCGGGGAAGCACCCACCACACACGTGGGGCCTCATGGTGATGATCAGCACCCCCGGGCGGTGCATGCGGTCTCGCCCACCATGGACCACGTGGGTGCAGCCAGCAGCCGGCCCCAACAGCAACTCACGCAAGGCCAGCGGCAGCCCCGAACCAGCAGCAAACAACCGCACCACCTCCCACACCCCGTCCCCAGCTCACGGTGACCAGCTGCGTCCAGTTGGAGGCCTCCGGGATGCGAGCCAGCACCTCTCCAATGGTGCTGCAGGTGTCATTGAAGCCTGGGGCCACCAGCCGGCTGGGGGAGGCAGGGCCGGAGGTGGCGGGCAGTGCGCGCACTGTGGGCAGGCCGGTTTCCGGTGAGTAGACTACTGGAGCGGGAGAGATGGAGGGCCCCACGCCCGGGGGGCGGGGCGGGCGGGTATCAACGATTTCGGGAGCGGCGGGAGCCGGCGGTGGCAGGGCGAAGGCTGGGGAGATGGCTGGGGCACCCAAGGGAGGCACCACTGCCTCTGGGATCGGAGCGGCTGCCGCGAGGGGCGATGGGGACACCGCAGGCTGAGCTGTCACCAGCTGCACGGTCAGCGGCTGCTGCGGCTGCTGCTGCTCAGGCTGTGGTGCAGCGACGGGGACGGCAAAGACAGGCGCTGGTGACTCGGGCTGTGGCGGTGGCACAGGGCTGGCTGCTGCCTCAGGCTGTGGCGGCGGCACAGGGCTGACTGCTGCCTCGGGCTGCTGCACTTCGGGTGAGGGAACAGGCGCCGGCTCCAGGATGGGCGCCGCCTGCGTCTCTGCTGGCTCAGCCTGCAAGCGGCATGCAGGGGCAGGAGGAGCGGCGCGCAGGTAAGCATGCCTGAAACGTACAGCGCAGCGGCAGCACTCACAGCTCATGGGGCATGCAGCTTGCATGGAGGAGCAGACGGCGAGAAAGGTGATGTGGGATTAGACATGCAGGCCATGCAAGACCCGAGTGGGCACACAAGCTGTGTCAGCCTCGGGTGCAGGCGCACGGGCAGGTGTTGGGATCGTTTCAACTGGTGCAGGCATCTCGGCCTGCTCAACCGGTGCAACTTCTGGCGGAGGTGGTGCTTCGCCCTCGGCGGGCACTGCGCCAGTTTCTTCTGGGGCGGTGGGTGTGGCTTCAACCGGCTCAGCTGGCGCAGGTGCAGCAGCGACAGCAGGTGGCGGCCCGCCCGCCAGGCCAAACAAGGATTCGAACGTCACCATTGGCGGAGAGGGGGGTGGAGTCGGGGCCGCAGGGATGGTGGCGATACTGCCTGGTGCAGGGGCGAGGCCTTGGGTGGCTTGGAACTGTGCATCAGTGAGGAAGGTGCCGGCCTCGCCCGCCTGCTGCAGCACCCGCCTGCAGGGAGGGTTGGGTGGGTAGCGGAGATGGGTAAAGCAGTTGGCAGGTTTGTTGAGCTGTGCAGCTGTGCAGCGGGTGTGGGCAGACCTGCAAATGCTAGGCAACAGAGACGGCCCGCTGTGTGTGCAGCGCAGTGTGTGCACGCCGCAGCCAACTGGAGGCGGCTCATCCCACCTGGCCACCACTTGCTGGCCGGAGCTGTCGGTTGCGAGCAGGTCTAGAGGGGCGGAGGGCGGGTTGGAGGCCTCCCACGCAGCACCGAAGCTGTGCTGCATCGCAGTCCAGGCATCGGGGGTCTGCAGCGGGGAGGGCAAGGGCAGGACCAGGGAGCGCTGGAGCTGGGACTCAGTCAACCTACTGTGCTGCCGGTCTGACCACAGCGTGATGCCCACGCACCCACGCCCTGCATGGCAGCAGCATCCCCACATGCACCCACGCCCTGCCGTGCCAGCGTGTCACAGCGCCCCCACCCACCCCGGTGCTCCGCAGCAACCGCACCAAGCTCCAACTCACTGAGCTGGGGGCCAAGGAGACGCTCACAATGTCGCCGCCGCCAGCCACATTCTTGAGAGCCAGCCGCAGCCAGCTGCCACCAGTGGCGCGGTACTGGTCCACAAACACCGAGACGGGGCCCGGCGGGTTGCAGTTGACCTGTGCGGTGAAATGGGCGGTCAACGGCAGGTGGGCAGGGGGCGGAGCGGTCAGAGCGGCACAGGAGCTGCGCAGTGGCACGGCGGCACGTTGGAGCTGCTACCGCCAGCACCCAGCTCCCAGCACCCAGCTGCTGCTCAGCACCCGCTCAGCAACCAGCTGTTCCGAGCTGCAGTGTGCAAACGGCTCATGCAGCGCACGGCTGTTGTGGCTCACTCGGCGGAAGCGGCCGGCCACGCTGCCCAGCGGGCCCGGCACCAGCTCCCCAAAGGCAGATGGCGCCAGGTAGACGGCGCTGGCCCCGCAGCCGTCGCAGTGGTCGGTGACTTGCACCACCAGTGACTGGGAGGTGCCGCATGCGGTGGGGTCGGTGCACTGAACCTCCAGGCACACGCCGCAGCCCTGCTGCACACCCACAGCAAAGGGTGAGGCCAGCGGGTCGACCGCCGCCACGCCGCCAAAGGGCCACTGGCTGGGCGGCAGCGGGCCGTAGCCGCAGGCGCCCTTCTCCGGCGCGTAGGTCTGGTGGCGGGGAGCGGTGGTGGCGGGGAGCGGGCGTGGGTGAAATGGTGGACAGTGGGTAGCAGGCGGCGGCGCTAGCTGGCGGGGAGCGGCGGCGGGCAATACAGCCTCCCACTTCAAGGCACGCTGTTGTGAGACTCTGGGGCATGCTGCAACCCTTCTGGGCCTCACCGTGCCGAAGCCCAGCTCGCCCAGAGTGCCAGTGAGCCAACCCCCCTCGGCCTGCTGCTGGGCCCGCCCCAGCGGCAGCAGGGCCGCCAGCAGCAGCACCAGCAGATAAGGCCGCCGGCCAGCGGGCAGCATCGTGGAGGGGTGCACCCGAGCGGAGGCTCCTCCAAGAAGAAAGGGCAGCTCTCCACAGCACCACGGGGCCGCTGGACTGCCTAGATCGAGCAATGCACGACGATGGCGGGTGGCAGGGCTGGTTTGAAGGCGCTGCATGGGCGGCGGCAGCTGGCGCCGCATCAATCCCAGCGCCGCCAGTGAAAGGGCTTGGCTGCCTTCCTTCCACCAGGCACTTCCACTTCCCCTTTCCTTGCCCCACGCCTGCCCACCATGTGCCTCCGAGCGGTCTACTGCCTGATTGTTCTGCTCTGCTGGGGCACGAGCCGCGGCCAGGCGCAGGAGCAGGCGCCCGTGCAGCAGCTGACCGCCTTCTCACGCATCCAGGCAAGCCAGCCAGCGCGGCACAGTGGCGCCCAAGGCAGCGGGCACTCGCCGGCGGCAGCTGCCGCCGCCCTTCCGGCGGCTCAGCGGCTTCCGCCGCAGCTGCCAAGCCTGCACGCCCCTCATCTTCCCCCCGCTCCCCGCAGACGTGCGTGCCTTTCAACGTGCTGGTGTCGCCCAGCGGCGCCGGCAGCGGCGTGCCCACCTACGGCCTGCAAGTTGACGCCGAGCAGGCGGTCGCCTCCGCAATCTCCGGCACCGTGAGCGGCGACACGCTGCAGCTGGGGACCTCCGGTTTCCAGACCAACCAACCCATCAAGGCAAGCGCTACTCGTGAAGCACCACTCGGGTGCTTGACGGGCTGCGCAGGTGTGGGATGCGGCTCGGGCGGATCGCTCGCCGCCTTCTGCCGCCTTCCCCCGGCAGGGTGCCTGCTCGGCTCCCTCCATGCCACTCCTCTCGCCTGACCTCAGCCTGCTGCCCTGCCCTCTGGCCCCTGGCAGGTTGTGGTCTACCTGCCTCCCGACCAGCTGGCAGGCATCGACCATGTGGGCCAGCTGGCGAGCGTGTATGTCAACCCAGGTGTGTGACGGCGCAGCAGTGGTGGTTGCTCGGCTGTGCCATGCTCACATGTGCAGACCCCTGCCTGGCGTCCATCCCTCCGGTCAGTACATCTGCTGTGGTGGTCCCTGCAACAGCGGGCGCGCCATCGTTGCGCGACGCATGCCAGCTTTGTTTTGAACGGCAGCCACAGCCCTGCTGCACGCCCTTTTTCCCTCATCCTGCAGGCTTCACCGTCGACTCGTTCACGCTGCGCACCGGCCCGGGCGCCGGCAGCGCCTATGTTTACGACATGACTGCCAACCGTGCAGGCATTCAGACGCAAGGGTAAGCCGCGCAGGGGCTAAGCAGCTGCAGCTCGTGCCTACAGGCTCAAAGCGGCAAGCCGCCCGACACCGCTGGCCCCCGGCCACGTGGCGTGCCAGCCCAGCAGAGCAGCCTGTGCAGATCGCATGCAACGCGTACAGCTGCTACGCACACCACGCCTGACTTGCTTCACCCCGCCCTGCCTGATCGCACTGCCACGTGCAGCACGGGGGATGTGGTGCTGACCGGCACCTTTGGCTCTGTGGATGTGGCAACCTCTGGCATTTCAACCGTCTACGTGTCTGGTGAGTTGGATTGTCCCACAGGGCTTGTTCACTGAAACAGCGGCGCCTGCACCTGCGCCCGGCTGGTCGGTTTCAGCGCAGACACACTGCGGCAACACAACAGCTCAGCACGGCGTGCCTCCTTCACCCACCTAAATTGTGCTGCCCTCCGCTGCAGGTGTGACTGGGGCGGTGACCGCAAGCCTTGGAGGCATCTCCAACCTCTACCTGCAGCCCACCTCCAGCAACGTCCAGATCACCGGCAGGTGCGGCTGTACAGCGCTCATGGCAGGCAATTGAACGTGCATGGAGCAAGGGATGGCTGCATGGGTGAAGCGCGGGCGGCAGCCTCTGTGACTGTCAAGTGCCCTCAACTGCTTTTCAGCCGCGGGGGGCCGAAATGATTCACTCCCTTCCCCCTTCCACTCTAGCAGGTCGTCCGGCATCGCCAACGTCTACTACTCCCAGGGCCAGTGCTCCGTCCAGTCCGGCTTCCTGCTGTCCACTGCCTGCCAACAGAGCAGCAGCATCCAGCTGCAGGCGCCCGCCCCACAGTGGACGCAGGGCTTGCAGGCTGTGGGCGACTTCTCCTGTGCCGGAGGTGAGTGCAATCGAGATCCCTGCGGTGCTGCTGTTTGGCTGGGGGATGTTTGCAGGGCCTGCAGGCTGTGGGCGACTTTTCGTGCGCCGGAGGTAAGCAATGGCAAATCGTGAGCCGCTGGTGCACTTGCATTGGCATTGCCCCCTGCCCGCGTCCTCCGCCGTTCTCCACAGCAAACCAGCAGGACTGCACACTCCCTCGCCTGCCCTGCAGCATCCTCCTTCCTGAGCCTGGGGCCCGTTGGCGCGGCACAAGCGCAGGCGGTGCAGTTCCCAACCGTGCAAGCCATCCAGTTCCCCGCGGGCTTCCCCTTCACCTTTCCGGCATTCCAGCTGGCACCCATCACCATGCCGCCCACCACTCCCCCTCCTCCCGCCCCGGCCCCCGCTCCGGCACCCTCCAGCTCCTCGGCCCCAACTCCTTCTAGCTCCTCAGCCCCGAACCCTGCGAGCTCCTCTGCTCCCAACCCCGCCGCTGCCGCCACCCGCACCCAGCCGACCACCGTGGTCGCAGCGGCACCCGCCCCCGAGGTTGAGGCTGGCAACCCGTACGCGCTCGGACTGCAGGCGAGCGGCTTTGTAGCTGTACATGCGCATGCCCAGCATTGCCGGGGGTGGTGGCACCCTCCTCGTGCTTCGCCGGCGGCAGCCGTTCCCTCGCATGCTCAGCTGGCCCCTGCCATCGCGCCACCCTCTGCCCTTGGCTGCAGACCCCTACGAGCACCCAGGTTCAGCAGGGCAGCGTGACCCCTGGAGGATCCACCGCTCAGAGCTCGTCCGTCGGCCAGCGTGCGTGCCATGCCGCTGTGCCCGCTGGGATGTGCTGTGGTTGCCGCTGTGGAGCTCACTGGATGACGTGTTGCACTGCCGCCTGGCTGCCCCATTGCACGGATAATGCTGCGACAATTCATGCCCTGCCGTCCCACTCAACCTCCCCGCTTCCCTCTTGTTTCTTCGATCTGTGTGCAGAGTCGGCCAGCGCAATCAGTGTGGCCACTCCTGGCCAGGTCATTACCTCTACCACCGGAGACAACACCGGGTTCACTGCGGGAACCGGCACTGCTGGCTGAGGCAGAGGCCAGTGGGGCCCGAGCCACCAACAGCCACCAGCCGTGAAAGTTGCAGCGGGCGGGCAGCTGGGCAAGACGAGGGGAATTTGTGTGCCGCCGCCTGCCGCCGCCTGCCGGCGCGGGCATGCCTGTGCAGTGCATGCTGTGCATGCGCGAGTGCGAGTGTATGCATGATCTGGTTTGTTATGGCGAAATGGTGTATGCTATTGTAAGGCGGTGCTTGCTGCAGCCCGAGGGCGGTGCGGCACGCTGGGCAGCGCCAGCAGGCGGCAGCGGCAGCATGCATCCCAAGTTGGCACGCCCATCGCCGCGCTCAATACACCTCCGAGGGCACGTCTGCTGTTCAAGGGCCCGCCATCCGCAGAAGGCGGCCTTCTTTCACGGGTCCTGGCCAAGTGCGCCATGTCGCCCCTGCGGGCGCTGCTGGTCCTGCTGGCTTGCACAGCGGTCTGTGCACATCAACATGCGCACCCCGAAATCCGCTTTGTGGCCGGCGGCCGCTTGGACGAGACTGCCGACCGCCACCCGCATCGCCTCACCTCTCTAAACATCACGCTCACCCCCGCACGCATTCTGGTGAGCTGCCAAGCCGATTGACGTCCGCCGATCCGGCCGACGCTTGCTGTCACAGGCTGCTGGCACATGCACTTTTTGGCGGGGCCACCGCCGCTTGGCCGCACTCCCTTGCCCAAGCGCATGCACCTGCGCCAAGCACCCAGCTTGTACGGTTACACCCCCATCCCGAAATAAATGGCATGCTGTACCTGGGCATTGCAGCGCGGCGGTGCTGTCGGCACCATCACGCTGCCGCCATCACCGCCGGTCCCTCTGCTGCTTCATTGCCGCTGCCTCCACCCATGCACGCCACGCAGGGGGCGGTGAACCACCCGCAACTCATGGCTGATTTCTATGCGCCGGTGTATCGCGACGATGCCACCGGCCGGGTCAGCTTGCGGGGCCCCACCATGCGGGTGCGGCAGGGCGAAGTGCTGACCTTGAATTTGAGGAACAACCTGACCCGGCCCGGGGGGGAGAGCCATGCGGGGCTCAACGGCTTCACCCATGTGGCTGACACCAACATGCACGTACACGGCATGCACAGCTACCCAGGTGGGCGGCGCTGTGTTTGGCGAGTGTCGGTGAGATGCCATTCGGCAGGCTGTGCGTCGCCGTCGGCCACCATGCTGCTTTGCAGGCGCTGCATTGGGAGCTGCCCTGGGGCGACTGCGACTTTGCTCTGCCCTTGTCGTGAGCAGGTGTCACCCATCAGCATGCTGGCGTGCTAGACCTCGCCAACTATGTGGACAATGACAACATCTTGTGAGCAAATGTGGATGGGCTGCGCATGCTTGTTACCCTTCATGCCATGCCATGCCATGCCCTGCCTGCCCTGCTAGCGGCATGACATGGCGGTGCACTGCCTGCCATGCCATGCCATGCCATGCCATGCCATCGCGGTGCACTGCCTGCCACGCCATGCCATGCCATGCCACGCCATGCCACTCGCATGCCTCCTGTGCTGCGGAATCAGCAGCCCACGTGCCTCTGCCCCCCTGGCTGCCCCTCTCCTTTCCCTCTAGCCCCGTGGTGCCTGGCAAGGCGCACCCCAACCAGGCGGAGCTGGCGCTTCAGTCCTACAAGATCAACCCGGTGTGCAAGGAGCACATGCCGGGCATGGCGTGGGCCCACCCGCACCAGTGAGTGCTGGCCACGCAGCATGATGTGTGCTGGCCACCCAGCATGGCCATGGTGTGTGCTTGCTGGTGCCATGGCAGATTCGAGCCGATCCCACAGATGCACGGGCACGCGCCACGTGTCGCCACGGTGTAACCTCAGATGGGGAGCCCGACGTGCGTGCGGCTGGCCCCCTTCCCACAGGCACGGCTCTACCACGCTCCAAGTGCCCACCGCCTCCCTGCTTGTCATCATTGAGGGAGGCCCCGAGTGGCTGCCTGACGCCAAGTGAGTGAGGCAGGCGCCTGTGTGGAGTGGTGGCATCTGGGGACTGTGCAGCGAGCCACATGGCCCGCTCGTCTTGGTTGGACGGACACAGTGTGGCAGTCGTACCAGCTGCTCACCCTGCTCCCGGTTGTTTGACCGCCCCACAGCGGCTGCCGCGAGGTTCGCGAACTGCTGGATGCCGCCCCCGAGAAAGTGCTCTACTTCCAGATGCTGCCCTTCCGCCCACCTGCCGATGCCACGCCCCAGGGTGACCTCTGGCAATGCCGATGCCATTGCCGATGCCATTGCAGTTGGACGGCCGCCGCCGCCGCTGCTGCTGCTGTTCCCCGCCCTCTTTCGCGCAACCTGTTGCGTTGGCCGCCACACCAGCCCACTCCTGATTGGTCACGCCGCCGACTCAACCCTCGCATCCATGCAGCGCCGCAGTGGGCGCAGGATTTGGACGACGCCGACTGGCAGGTGCCGTTGGGATGCAACTGCTGGTGATCTGCACAGATCTGCAGCTGCAGCCGAAAGATGTTGCATCGCTGCCCGCAAGGCTCCTATGCCGCAACTTCTGAGCTGCTCATCTTAGCTGTGTGAGAGGTCCCTGTGCAGACCGCCTCTCGGCTGTCCGACCCACCCAACCCGCTGCCCGGGCCCAAGGGCACAGCCACCGACCGTGATGTCGTGCTGCTGAATGGCGGCTACCAGCCCCGATTTTCCATGAAGGTGCGGGTTCGGGGGCATGAAGGTGCTGGTTTAGGGGCATGACGGTGCGGGTTTGGGTGTGAAGGTGTGGTTTTGGGGGTGAACAACACGGCGCTGCATCGGCCTGAAATATCAAGCACTGCCCACGGCTGCAGGCGGAACACCACCCCTGTACTGCTGCCTCAAACCGTTGGCAACCCCGGCCATAAGTACCGCCAGGCACCGCGCTCAGTATGACTGCTGTGCTCGTAACGACCACGAACTCCTTCCCACTTGCAGAGCGGCGAGTACCAGCGCTGGCGCCTGGCGTGGGCCACCAGCAAGCGCTGGGCGTCCATCGGCATCGTGGACACAAGCGGCCAGCCCGCCCCCTGCGAGATGCTGCTGGTTGGGAAGGACGCTGTTTACTTGATGGAGGTGAGCTGGGCTGAATGGGTATGGGCATGCTGGTGTCGAGAGCGCCAATGGGGCTGCTGGCGGCGGGGGCACTGAAGGGCAAGCTGGCGGCGAGAGTGCTGAGTGAGCAATTAGCAGGCGCGTGGGGTTACTGCATCTGTCCTGCAGGTGGGCAGCAGCGGAGCCTGTCGCCGGCACGCCTTCTCACCGTGCTGCCTCATGGCACTGCATTGCAGGTCCCGCGCAAGGTGTCGCACGCCTACCTGGCAGCTGGTAACCGTGCAGAGATGCTGGTCAAGTGAGTGGGCACAGCTTGGGGTAATCATGAGCAGCTAATGGCGGGCAGGTGGAGGAGGCACCTGCGCCCTGCCATGCCTTTTTGCTGCCTGCTCCCCACCTGCGCCCGGCCCCTCTGCCGAACCCTCACAAACATGTGCCCATGGTGCGCGCAGGTGCAAGGGCCGGCCGGGCGCCGAGTACGTGCTGCGGGCACAGGCGCCCGAGGAGAGCCCCTTTGGCTGCTGCACCAACCCCTACTGCAGCCGCAACGCCATCGTACAGGACCTGGGCACCATTGAGATTGAGGCGGTGAGAAGCCACCTTGCACGCACTTGCGGGCATTGTTGGCTGAGCGCATTGTGGGGATCCGCATGGATGAGTGCATGCTGCTTTGGAATGGCACTGCACACCTGAGCCCCAGCATGCTGCCCAGCCCCCTGGTTTTACGCGCTTGCGATGCCGCTCAACAAAAAATAATGCAGGGCAAGGAGCAGCGCAGCCCCAAGTTGAAGGCGTGCACTCCCGCCCGGGCGGGCTACACTGCAGATCTGCGGGACGCTTCCCTGGCCGCCGCTGGTGCCACCGGTGAGTGGGCTGAGGGTGGCGGTCAGGCTGGGCAACAGCGCTGTGCGTCTCGTGATTGTGAGCCGACACTCACAGCTGGACACGTGGCGTCCAAATGAGTTTGCCAGTCAATCGGACGGCGCGCTGCTCTAGCACCTGCCTGGCATCTGAGCCACTTGCGCCAATCTGAACCCCTCACAAATGCGCGCTCGTGTGCAGACAAGCTGGTGAAGCAGCAGCTGGAGTTTGGGTTCAAGGACTTTGGCTGCCTGTTCAATGGAGACAATTTCACGTTTCCGGGTGAGCAGCTCCATCAACCATGATCGAGGCAGGGTTGGCCGCAGACTTCCTTGCCACCGACATGGCAGCAATTGATGCTGGCAAGCGGCACGCTTCCAGCACACCCACCCACGGTGCGCCGCATTTGAACTCCGCAGACCCCAACCCAGTCGAGTTCCCCTTGGGAAGTGTGGTGGAGTGGGCCAGCGCCAAGATGCACGCACACCCGCTGTGAGCAGGCTGCCGCTGCCGCTGCCGCTGCCGCTGCCGTGGCTGCCGCCGATACACGCCGCCGCTGCCGCTGATACATGCTGCAGCCGATTCACGCTGCCGCCGCCGCCGATTCACGCTGCCGCTGTTGAACCCTATCCCCTGCTCACCTGCTGCCCCTGCCATCACATCCCCTTGCAGCCACATGCACACCAACCCCTTCCAGCTGCAAGAGCTGCCACGGGAGCAGCTGCAGCCGGGGTGCAGCTACTCGGACTGGTGGGAGCCCGGCGACTTCCAGGCAAGCAGGGCCTGCACTTGGGGTGTGCACTTGGTGCGGTGGCCGGGGACTCGTCAGCAGCCACGGCCGTCTGATGGTACTTGCAGCCCAGTGAGCAGCTGGCCCGGTTCCCATGCCCGCATCCCTGTTCGATTATGTTTGTTCGTGCAGGACGTGCTGATGATGCCAGTTGTGATGTCCAACGCCTCTGTGCGCCTGCGCCTGCAGCCAGGGGAATACACAGGGTGCGTGCGCCGGGTGGCAGCGGTGGGATGGGGCCTGGCTGGCGCCTTTGCTGTGGGTTTCCAGATGGGGCATGGTGGTCGAGAGGTGCCCCTCGGTATGCTGCATGGTGCCCTGGTAACAGTGCACGTCCCGGCCCCATTTACTTTTCTTTCGCAGCTACGGCGTTGTGCACTGTCACAGCCTGCAGCACGAGGACTTGGGGTGCATGAAGGTGAGGTCTCTTGCTGTGCTGTCATGCATGCCCTTGGGCGCGCCCGTGCCACACACCAATATACCCTAGCCTGCCAAACCCTCCCGCCCTCCTACCTTGCAGCTCACGCGCTTCACATGTCCCGGCTACGAAGACCCGCAGCCTCGGGAGTGCCCCTTCACTTGGGCGGTACCGCCCACCGTCGTACTGCCCGGCGACTCCAGCCCACGCTCCGGGAATGCGCCAGCTGGCGAGCAGCAGCAGCAGCCGGGTGGAGTGCTGGGCTGGGCGCGCCGGTGGGCACAACGGCTGGGCCTCTGGCCTGTGTTGTAAGCATCCTTGCTCGCTGTGGAGCAGGGGTGCTGTGCTGGCACGTATGTGCTGCCAGCCGCCTATCAAGACTACAGGTTTTTATAGGTTTTTCATCAGATGTTGCCATGACTTTTCCTTGGTCTGCCTAAAGGCCACGGGTTTCTTACTGTTGGTTTTATCCCACCACCACCTGACATTGTCAAAACCACCCTGTGACCCCCAACCCATCCAACCAACCCAACCATTTTTTCAGCCTATCCACGTGTTTTTCCCCCTCTCCCACGCTGCATTGCGTAGTGCACGCCAAGACAAGTGAGCATACATGTAGCAGCCTGGCTTGCCCGCCGCACCAAGGTCGAGCTCTCTCATTTTTTGCATCGCGTGCACTGACATTCAACTGTGCAAATGTGCAACGATTATAGCAGCCAGCACGCACGTGCGCACACAGGCGGCCAAACGGATCTGAGGAGGTTGAAGAAAATGTATCTTGTGAGCTTAGCATAATCAGATAGAAAACTGGGGAGGCAATGGCCTCACACGTTATCGTCAGCACGCTGGTGTGCCGGCGGCGGCTCGCTCGCCAAGCTGGGCAGCACACCTGGCAGGCCGCCCAGCAGCGGCCGCTGCGAGCCTTGGGAGCTCAGCGATTGGGCAGACGGGTGGCCCTCCAAGCCGGGCTGCTGCTGCTGCTGCTGCTGCTGCTGCTGCTGCTGCTGGTGGCGGCTGGCGGGCCGGTGGCTGCCGCCCCATGCCGCCAGCGCCAGCTCAGCGCCGGCTGCCGTGGGCGTGTTGCTGGCCGACAGGTCGCCAACCACATCCGAAATGCCGCTGGTGGTGCGCCCACTCAGCGCCGCGGCCGCCACCAGAGCCCGCCGGCTCATCAGCGCTTCCTGCTGACTGTGCACTGCGCCGCTGCTACTGGCGCCACTGCCGCTGCCGGGACCGGCAACAGCCGAGCTGCCGCCCGGTGCTGCGACAGCAGCGGTGGCGGTGGCAGTGGGGCCGGCAGAGGCTGTCAGGCGGTACGACTTGATGTAGCCTTCCTGTGCCTCCTCTGCCTGCTTCCCTGCCTCCTTGAACGCCACCACCGCATCGCCGCCTGCGGCCAAGTGAGGGCACCACCAGCCAGCAAGGGTCAGCGAGGCAGTGTGTCAACAGCCTGGCCAGCCACCCCCCCTCCCACGGGACCAGCGGCAGTGGCAGTGCAACGGCAGCAGTTTGCGCGGTGGTAGCACCACGACAGCACCAGTGGCACCCATGCGAGCACATCAATGCACTGACCGGGGTGCACCACTAGGAAGGGCTTGCGCGCAGCGGCCGCTCGCTGCCGCTTTTCGTCAATCATGCGCTGCACGTTTTCCACCTGGAGACAGGTGGGTGGAGCAGGCGGCACCATCGGTGAGCGAACCAGGCGTCGCCTAGTGTGGCCAGGGGAGGGAGTGAGGGGTGGTGGCAGCAGACTGTGTCACGGGCTGCAGGCTGCACTCCACAGCCCCGGCTGCTGCACTCCTGCAAACGCGTGTGTGCCACGTCAGCCGACCCAAGGTTGAACTCATACAGGAGTACACACGAATGCAGCCACACAGCCGCACAGCCACACAGCCACCACGCACGCAGCAACTGCCACCACGCCTGCCTCGCACGCACTCCGCACCTGCTGCCGCCGCGGGTCCTGTGCTGCCGCCGCCGCCTGCTCCCGCTCCCGGCGCTGCTGCATAAGCCGTCTGCAGCAGAGTAAGGGAAGATGACCAGCAAAGGGTCGGCCTTGTGGGCACCACAAGGAGGGAGAGACGGGCTCCCTGCTGAGGGTTCGTGCGTCTGGAGGCAGCGAGGCAGGCGGGCGATGCATGCATGCATAGCAGCCCAGCTTCCTTGCCAGCTGCCCTTGGAAACGGTCGGCATCAAGGGCCGTCTTGGGGCAACTTGGCGGCCTCCCGCAGCACCACCAGGCAGGCAGTCCATCAGCCAAGCAATCCCATGTACAAGGTGAGGAGCAGCGGCTCACCGGTACACAAGGAAGCTGCAGATGCAGATGGCGATCAGCGCCACGGTGCCGCCAAAGCCCATCGCGACGTAGCCGACAAAGGTGGAGGCGGAGATGCCGCCGCCCTCGGACCCGGCAGCGCCCACGAGGAAGGGGGGCGGGGCGTGCAGCTGGTCTGTTGCGAGCGGCGGCGGCGGCGGGCAGTTGCGCGGCCGACGCCAGCCGGCAGCAGCTCCCGACAGGCCGTCGCCGCGCTCCCGCTCGTCGTCCCATCTGTCTTCCTCGTCATCGCTCCAGTGGTCCTCGTGCCTGCCCATGGCTCAGAGCGAGCAGGTGGCTGCCGCGGTGTTATGCTCGAGAGAAGCTGGAGATTGCAGGGCTCGCGGCAGCTGCCCAACCACGGCACTGATGAGTTGAAACGTGGGCAGGAATTGGGCCCTCACCTAGGGCGCCGCAGGGCTTGTTGAATGCGCGGCCCAGCTCAGCATGGCACGCCGTGACTTGCAGCCCCTCCCACAAGCGAATTCCGAGTGCAGAAGCGTTGTGGATGGCATGAGTTGGGCGCTGCGCTCTGCACGGCAGCTCCGCTGCCTGGTGACGGCCGCCGCGCCCTCCAGGTGGGGTCTGAAGCGCTGCCGGGTAGCTTGATCACCTGCAGGCGTGTGTCGAGCGCGACTGAGATTGCCGCGGGTGCTGCGTAGCAGGGCCGCCGGCGCCCGCCCGACCGCCGCTCGTCGGCCTCTCACCGCTGCCGCTGCCGTCCGCTGCCTCGCAGAGGGTCCGTGCTTGAGCTGCCGCCCCGCCGCGCCCTGCTGTACGTGCCCGGTAAGATGGGTTGCCGGAATCGCCCGTAGTCACAGTGGATGGCCGCTGAAGGAGAACCGCAGCACCCAGCCGGCGGCATTTACTGCCCTCGCACCGCCCGTCCAAGCCGGGCCCTATCATTTCAATTGCCGGCGTTCCCTGCCTCCAGGCGATTCCGAGAAGAAGATCAGCAAGGCAGCAGAGCTGGGAGTGGATGTTGTGTGCCTGGACTTAGAGGATGCGGTGGCACAGGGACGCAAAGACGCCGCTCGAGAAACCGCCGCCAAGGTGGGACAGGGTGGGATCAGGGGCTGCTGCCATTGGGTGCTGCCATTGCCTTGAAAGGGCGAGGCGCTGCTGCCCCTGCCTGAGCCGTGCCTCACTTGCGCCCTGCAGGCGCTCGCAGAGCTGCGCTTTGGGCGCAGCGAGCGTGCGGTGCGCATCAATTCGGTTCAGAGCGGGCACTGCGAGGACGACCTAGAGGCGGTTCTGTCCGGGGCGGACCTGCCAGATGCGCTGGTGGTGCCCAAGGTATTACCATTGCAAGCTTGCATCTCTGGGACTGAGGGCTGAGGGGAGCAGCGAGGCGTACATGCATGCGCGGTGCAGACGCGTGCACCTGCATGCATCTGTCTGAGCGCAGCTGTGGTACGGCTTCGTGCCATTCGGCGCGCCCAACAGACTGCCATGCCACATGTGCAGGTTGACACAGTGGAGCATGCGCGCTTTTTGTTCGACCGGGTGAAGACCCTGCTGGGGCCGCGGCTGCAGGTGGGCCAGAAAGTGCCACGGCTGAGCGCTTGCTCGTTCCTGCTCTTGTCTAGTTGTACAGCTGGGCGCCAGCCCCAAACCAAAAGGTCTGAGGCTCAGTAGATCCCTCCTGCACACTGCTGGCAGGCAGAGGCACCTGTAGATGGCATGCAGCAGAAGCCGGCTATGAGCTGCCGCCTCAGCGTCGGTGGCGCTCGTTTTCCATGGCTGCTGCTTGATACCCAGCTGGCCCCCTCAATCCACGCCCAAGGCGTACTCTTGCTGTCTCTCTTTCTTCCATGCCTGCTGCAGGGCGAGGCGCCGCCCGCCTTGATCACAATGTGTGAGAGCGGCATGGGCCTTCTCAACCTCAGGTGAGTTTTATTGAAGGGCAAGGGGTTCCATTGGTCACCTGGTTGACGCAGCCGTGCTGCCCAGCAGCGCCTGCAGCGGCTGCCCTGTGCAGGTCTGCAGTTGTGCCCCCCGGTGCATGTGCCCTTGAAGCCGGCAGAGGGCATCCTGCACATCGCATGCCTCTTCCCCCACGCCCTCCGCCCTTGCGCAGGCAGGTGTTTGAGGCGTGTTTGGCCCGCAGCAACGTGCTGCGGCTGGAGGCGTGCATCCTCGGGGCAGATGACCTGCAAGCCAGCCTGGGGCTGAAACGCCAGCAGGGCACAGGCAAGCTTGCAAGCTTATTTAAGCGTAGGGCAGAGGGTCACTGCGGAGTGCAAGGCTGAGTCCTGCCAGGCCAAGGCGTGCTGGCCGTGACGGCGTGCTTCTGGCTAGGCGCTGGCTGCTTACGCTGCGGCAACCTCTGCATGCGCGTGCGCCCTGGTGCTGCCTGCAGATGATACACTGTTTGCGCGGCGATGGGTGGTGCTGCACGCGCGCGCGTTTGGCCTGCAGCCAATCGACCAAGTCTACGTGAGTGCTGGCTGCTGCAAGCCCTGCTGGGACTCTCTTTTTTTGGCCTGCAGCCCATCGACCAAGTCTACGTGAGTGCTGGCTGCTGCAAGCCTGGCTGGGCGGCCGCTGCCTGCCTAAGCTGCCGAGTCCGCCCTTGCAGTATGCACTACTGTAGGGTTTGATGCCGCTGGATCACACCGCGCCGGGGACCGCTGTTCAAGCATCGCATAGTGACCCACGCCCAGCCTCTCTGCTAACTCAACTTGTGCAGATAGACTACAAGAACAGCCACGGCCTGCAGGCGGAGGCGTTGGAGGGGCGGGCCATTGGCATGGCGGGCAAGCAAGTCATCCACCCCTCGCAGATCGGGCCCGTGCAGGCCAGTTGGGCGTGTGCACAGGGGGTGGGTAGTGCAGAGGCTGCTGCAGCACTGCCCCCACAGCAGAATGCATACGATGGTTGCAAGCAGCTGGATGCTAGCTAGCATTGTGCTTGTACCGCCCTACTGTCGAACGGTGCCCTGCCCGCGTGACCTTCTGTCCAGGACGCGTTCAGCCCTGATCCACACGAGGTGGAGGAAGCGCGGCAGCTGGTGCAGGCATTCGAGGAGCACCAGATGCAGGGCAAGGGGGCCTTCACTTTCAGGTGGGCGAGCTGGCAGCTCCATGGGCACCTTCACTTTTCGGGGGCAAGCTGGCACCTCCATTGGGCTGCTGGGTGAGGAAGTGCATTGCAGGCCGTGCTGCACATGCCTGGGCATCCCCTGCCACCCAACCCAAGTTACCTGCTACACCGCACCATGCCCATACCCATGCGCGGCCTGTGAACCAGACTGTGCGGTCTGAATCCCTCTGGTCTGCAGGGACCGCATGATTGCCCAGCCCACCTACCTGATGAGACTGCGTTGGGTTTCCGCTGATCCACCAGCCACATCCTGTTCCTTCTCGATCAATTGCAGGGACCGCATGATCGACCAGCCCACCTACCTGCAGGCTCGGAACCTGCTGCAGTTTGCGGCCCGGGTGGGGCAGGTGTGAGGCA
This sequence comes from Chlorella sp. Dachan, assembly GCA_006782975.1. Lineage (NCBI taxonomy): Eukaryota > Viridiplantae > Chlorophyta > Trebouxiophyceae > Chlorellales > Chlorellaceae > Chlorella > Chlorella sp. Dachan. The sequence goes on from RRZL01000032.1 coordinate 1,596,115, forward strand.
GCCACCACTGGGGCGTCAGCCCACTCTGCGGCAGGGCTGCGGCATGAGCGGTGCTTGATGTAACATGCATTCAGGCTGCTGCTCTGAACCAGCAGGCATGGCGGCATTGGCACCGCGCGTGCCGCTCGCCCCTTGTACCATGTGTGCATCTCCCTTGCATCTCTATCTTGGCACAGCAGCTTACAAGATTGTTGTCGACTTTTCATATCATTGGGTTGCATCCACAGCCAACTTAACAGGTGCATCAGTTTTGTAGCATATCTATCACGGCCGTCCAACACAAGGGCAGTTAGGTGGAGTCACGGGTTCATTTCGGCAGGCTGGAACGCCTGAGACGCCTCGTCGCAGCAGCCATCCAACAACGTGCAGTGCTGTGGCCATTTGCCAGCGGGCCATGCACAGCTGCTGCTCAGGCGCCCTTCTTGTCGTCGGCTGCCGGCTGGAAGCCCTGCGGCAGTAGAAGCACAGCCTGCGGAGTGAACGGCTGCGCAGGCATTAACCGCCTCGGTCCACGTCACATGTGTGTTTGGGCTTGCCTTGTACAGGAAGTAAGCGCCCAGAGACAGGTTGATGGCTGCCGAGAGGTCGCCGTTGCGGCTCACACCGGTACGAGTGTAGTACAGGTCAGCCAGGCCAAACGCCAGCCACGAGGCGCCGGTCACCTGGACAACAGGACAGCATGTGGGGTGTTCAACTGAGGTTTCAACTGACACGAACGAGCAGGAGGTGTTCCGCTCACTTGCAGCCAGGAGCCGAGGCAAGGGTGAGTTCTTCGGGGACAGGACTGCCCCTGTTCGGCATGCGCACAATCTGGCTCCCAGCACGGCGTGCATGGTCGGTGCATCAATTGCTGCTCCACCCCCAACAACACAACCGACTTCACCCCCACCTTAAGCAGCATTTTCTTGGCGGCACGGTTGCCAGGCAGGCGTGCGATGGCGGCAGTCGTGGCGCCCATGGACAGTGCCCCCAGGCCATTGTAGCGGCTGATTGGCTCGCTGTAGGGCTGGCTGGAGGCCCTGCAGGCAAGCAATCAGGGTGGGCGGCAGCAGCAGGGGCAGCGACGGCGAGTCATGTCAGGTAAAAGGAACCTGCCAATGCCAGTTTTTCGGCTTGGGTGGGTGCAGGGTCAAGCAGGACGAACTGGGTTTGCATGGCCCCCATGGTGGCAAGCCGGCAGCGGCACCCAGCGCGTGCGAGGCACCCACCAGTACGTCTCGTGCGCCGAATGCGGCGTGAGCAGGTGCTGCAGGGCGTAGGCGCCCACCACCGCCGAGCCTGCACAGACGAGAGTTGAATAGATTGGAGTGCGCAGCAGCATTGGCGGAAATGGCAGCAGCATGGATGGACGCCCAGGCGGTGGCGGCGGCGGCGGCGGCGGCAGCGGCGGGTCTCCGCCAGCACCCGCAGGGAGCACCGAGCGTTCAGATCACAGCCGCAAGTATCGCCCTTGTCATTTGTCGCGCGGCGCGGCCTGCAGGCGCCAAACCGCAACCCTTAGCGCTCGCTCACCGACGAGCAGAGCCGTCTCGTCCGAAAGATAGCGGATGTCGTACTTGCAGACCATGGCGGCGAGTGTGCAGAGTGTGCGGGGGGCTTTAAGGACGGTTCAGGTTTGGGTGCAGACCCAACCATCCACGGCGGCGGCGCGCTGCGCCGCACGCTCCAATCTTTGCCCTCCTCAGCTTGAACCCGCAGGCCTCCACATGCTTGATGACAGCAGACTCGAATGGTGATGCGCTTTTAAGCAGACTTTCAAGTTCATTTGCCGATGCAGAAACGCGAGAAAATGGAGTCGAGCACTTCCTCCGTCACGTCGTCGCCGCTCACTTCACCCAGCGCCAGCACCGCTGCCCGCAGGTCTATCGTCCAAAAGTCCAGTGGCAGCTCGTCTGCGGGGAGAGTTGAGCAGGGATGGCGGCGCTGGGGGGCTCTAGTAAGCCGAAACGGCATGCTGCGCACGGTTCCCAGCTTGCAGGCAGCGCTTGGCGTGAGGCAGAAGCACGTTGAAAGCACAAGCCGGCTGGGCTGACCTGCCCTCACAATCGCCACCCACCTGCTATGCTGGCCTGCACTCGCTTTAATGCCTCCCCCGCCCGGATGAGCGCCTCCGATTGCCGCTCGTTCACTGCCCAGCCCACGCCTCCGGGCGCCAGCTGCAGAGTGGGTTGGCGGAGGGTGTGGAGTGGTGCGTCGAGTCTTGCAAGAGGGCAGACGCTCTGTCCTCCTGCAACCAAAGGCATGGCTGGAATTGCCACCTATGCGCGCCCAATGCAAAATGCCACACCTAGACCACGGCACCGAAAATGCGCTCTGCCAAACAACCACTACCTGTGGGGCGCCTGCAAGCCGTAGCACAGCATCTCGAAGGGAGTCCATGCCTTCAAGTGTGGCTGCCGAAGTCTCCACCACTGCCGCAAAGCGGCCGGCAGCTGCCTGCGGCACCCCGGCCGCCGCCGCTGCGCTGCCGCCGTCCTGCTGCTGCAGCTGCTGTGCTGCGAGGTCGGTCTTGTTTAGGACCAGCAGCGCTGGGGCTGACCCGCGGCCGCTGCCGCTGGCTGCCCCCTCGGCATCGTTGCCCCAGTCGCTGCTCAAGCCGTGGCTGCTGCCGTTGCCGTTGCTGCTGCTGCTGCCGATGCCGCCAAACATTTGCTGGAAGATGTCGGCATCAGGCGGCGTCCAGCCAGCCTCCGCATCCACAACCATCAAAACGATGTCGGCCTGCTTGGCTGCGGCCAGGGAGCGCTCCACGCCAATCTGCGCTTGGTGTTGGAAGGCGGACGTCGTGCAAAGGGTCCATCACGGTTCACGAAGGCCCGGCTGCATGCAGGCAACTGCCATCGGCCAGGCTGTTGTAAGCAAACACCGAGCTGCCAGTCTGCCCACCTCCACGAGGCCAACAATCAGCCAAGCTGTTGCAAAGGCAGAACAACTCACCTGCTCCACCAGGTCCACTGACTCCCGCATGCCGGCTGTGTCCAGCAGGGTGATGGGGATGCCGCCAATCACGATGCCTGCAGGGAGACACGATCGCCGTGAGGCCGTTCAATAATATGCATGGCGCCGTTCAGGAATACACAGGAGTGCGGCGGGGCGGGCCGGCGCCTGAGAAGTGAAGCACCCACGGGGCACCGACAAGCAGCTGCAAGCCGTGACTGGCTGCAAGCAGGCCGGGCAAGCCTCCATACGGCCTAAACAACTGCCCCAGCACCGGCGCACACACCAGCTGCAAGCACCCCGCAGCTGCCTGCCTGCCTGCCTGTCCCCACCTGCTTCCACGATGTCGCGTGTCGTGCCCGCAATGTCGGTCACGATGGCCCGCTCCGTGCCACTCAGCGCGTTCAGCAGGCTAGACTTGCCCACGTTGGGCCGCCCCACCAGCGCCACCTGTGGCAAGACGCCAGGTGGGGGTGTCACTAACCGCAACACTGCAAGGGTGCAGGCGCAGGGTCGTCCCTGGCCGCTGCACTGGAAGGGCTTTGGCGACCGCACTCAAATCCCAGTACACCCACCCCGATGCCCTGCCACGCACCTGCAGGCCCGCCCGCAACAGCTGCCCCTGGCGGGCGGTGGCCAGGGTGGATTCCAGCCGCTGTGCCAGCTGGGCAATGCGGGTGACCAGGCCGGGGACATCGAGGGGAGGGAGGTCCTCATCAAAATCCAGCCTGCATGCAGGTGGGCAGGTGGGTATTGTTATTTGTCATTGCTCAGCCAGTGCAACACACTACCGCACCACACCATGCCCCTGCCTGCCACAGGCTCGCACGCCGTTCGGCGGTGGCACGTTGCGCTGGGCATGCCTCACGGGGAACCATGCCAATGAGCCGATGTGCACACTCCAGCCACATGGCCCAGCCTGCCAACACCGTTTCAACGCCCCTGCACCCAGCTCACCGCGCATCCACTTCCACCAGCAAGTCCACACATTCCTGCCTCATGGCCCGCCGCAGAGTTGCCGGCAATGGTGCAAACACCCCTCGGCCCAGCCCAGCTCACCGCGCATCCACTTCCACCAGCAAGTCCACACATTCCCGCCTCATGGCCCGCCGCAGAGTTGCCAGCAATGGTGCAAACACCCCTCAGCCCAGCCCAGCTCACCGCGCATCCATCTCTACCAGCAAGTCCACACATTCCTGCCGCATGGCCGCAACCTCGCGCCCCAGCCCGCCGCCCAGCCCAGCCAGCGCCGAGTCTGCCGCTGCCACGGTGCGTGCGTCGATGAGCTGCAGTGGGCACAGGGGCATTGGGCACACGGACAGTGGGCACACGGACAGTGGGCACAGGGACAGTGGGCACAAGGAGGTGGAGGCTTCAAACGGGGCCACCAGCAACGGTCAGGTGCAGCTCTACCCAGCGGAGGCATGCGCAGCAGCACTGCAAGCGGTCTGGCAAGTGATCACACATGCACGCGCTCTTCGGCGGCTAACAGCCACTGTAGCTCACCACTCAACACGGCAGCTCGCAGCGACAGCAGCCCGCGGCAGCACAGTGCGCCTGCAATGCACTCTCTGTCACCTGCGCCACGCTCTCCGCCTGGCTCAGATCCAGCCGGCCGTTGAGGAATGCGCGCAGTGTGAACTCTCCGGGCCGCGCGAGCCGCGCACCCGCCTCCAGGCAGCGCTGCAGCAAGACGGATGGAACCGCTTGACCAACTGGTGTGCAGCGAAATGGGTGGCAACCGCTGCCCTGCCACCTTGCTCTGCACAAACCCGCCACCCCCAACCATGAGAGCGCGCCGCAGCGGGCCCTTGCTCGCCTGCAGCACGCGCTGCGCCGAGATGCCGCCGCCGTGTGTGTGGATCTCAATCACGTCCTCTGCCGTATAGCTGCGCGGCTCCAGCATGGCCAGCAGCAGCACCTGCATGGGCGTTTCAGAGGCAGGGTGAGAACACGACAGCGTGGCCGGCAGCAGCACCTGCATGCCCATTTCAGAGGCAGAATGAGGGCAGTGCAGCGAGGCCCGCGGCAGCCCCTCCTAGAATCAAGATGGGTGTTGCGCAGTCACTGTGCGGTTCCCTGGGGCGTACCTCGTCCAGCACGCCTCCCGCCGCATCCACCGCTCGCCCGTAGTACACATGGTGGCTTTCTGGCTCCCAGCACGCTGCCGCCGCTTCCCGCTGCTTGGCCGGCTGGCCCGCGGGGCTGAAGACGCGCTGTGCAATGGGCACTGCATCGTCCCCGCTCAGCCGGATGATGCTCACTGCGCCTTGCTGCGCCCCCGTCACAATGGCCGCAATCGTGTCGCCATCGGCTGCGCTGGGCTGAGGCGAGAAGTTGTCCGTTGCATCAGCCTCCTCATCGCTCAGCTGGCCCAGTGTAGTGAGCCGGAAGAACTCTGCGAGGGGCATAGCCGGGCATTGGGCAGCCGGCTGGTGAGGAGCGGCAGGGCGGCAGGCCGGCAGGCGGCGGCGGCAAAATGCTACTCACCGCAGCAGGGCGTGGCAGCTGCTCACCTTGCTCTAGACTGCGGCACCGTGTTTGTGGCCGTCCCGCAGTGGGCTGCGCTAGCCAGGCAGGCGGCTGGACTGCCGGGCGGTGTGCAGGGGTCGGCTTTGGCCTAGCTGCAGCGGCTATCGTATTATATAGCGTATTTGCAACAACACAAGACATGTTGCGACCGCTGTGAGTGGCGGATGCGGCCGGTCGCAGAACGGCTGTGCCGCTGAGCGCTCCCAAGGGCGCGTGCTGCCTGCCGATGGATTTTCCCACCAAAATACAGTGCATGCAGTGTGCCGCATTGGGCTGGGATGACTCTCAAGTACAATGCAAGTGCGGCGGCATTTGCCTCCGCTCTTCTGCAAGTTGCATTCACAATTGTACATTGTGGAGTCTGGCCGACCAAAAGCACGCACGCAGAAATGACTGCAGCTCCCGCAACGCTGCTGTTGCTACTGGCCTGCGCCGTCTGCGCTGCTTCCGCAGCCCCGCCTGCTCCAGAAGGGCCGCACTGTGACCGCGCTGCCAGCAGGGACGTGCGGGCAGCGGTGCAGCAGGTATGTATGGGCAGGGACTGCCAACCGCCGCCGGCGCCGGCGCCATCGCCGCCTGCTGTCTAACGCCGCGGGCTAACGACATGCTGCAACCACCCGCAGATTTTGTTGCCTGGATGGAGGTTCGATGCTACAGACGCTGCGTGGTCTACCAGCTGCCCGCTGGCCGTCCCAGACAGGTGTGCGAGCCTGCCGCAGGCCACGCTACATGCCCGAGGCCCCCCGTCTCCCTTCCGCTGTGCATGTCCCTGTCGCCGCTTGGATGCACACCGCAAATGTGTGCCTCCCTGCAGGTACCGCGAGCAGGAGGCCGCCAAGGAGGAGCTGGCCGAGGGGCGGTGGCGCTGCCGCCACTGCGGCAAGCGCTTCCTGGGCGAAGGCTTTCTCGACAAGCACCTGGCGCTCCGCCACGCACATCTTGAACGCACACAGGTTCGGGGTGGGAGGAGGCGGCCGACCTTCCCGAGTTGCCAGCTAGATACTGCAAAGCCCAGCGCTGTTGTGTGGGTGATGTGCAGCGCCACTGCGCCTTTGATGCCCTGGCTGTCTCTCTCCCACCGCAGCCCAATGCCACGTGCCTTGCCGACTGGCACGCCGCACTGCATGCCAACCAATTGGCGGCACATCTGCGGGGCGAGCCAGGATGGGCCGCTGACCCACTGCCCTGCCGCCCGGCAGCAGCGGCGGCACTGAAGGCAGCGTGCCTGGAGCTGGCTGAGCAGTGCTTGCCGCCCGCAGGCAGCGGCGCGGCAGGGGAAGAGCAGACAGGGGCGCTGCGTCGCCTGTATGGCCTGCTTGTGACCCACCTGTGCCAGGCGCACGCGTGCGACAAGCGCCGCAAGCGCACCCACCTCATGGCTGTAGCGCAGGTGGGTGAGACGGGCAGGCACGGCATGGGCGGAGGTGGGAGGTTTGCAGATGGCGGGAGCATGTTGCAAAGTGCGCGCTGGGTGCTGAGCCAGGGCCCTGTCTGCCCATGCAGGCCCGGCGCCGGTGGGAGGGCGGCTGGGGCGGGGTCACTGCAGCCACTGCTGGCGCCGCTCTGCTGGTCTTCTGGCTGCTGCTCTGGCTCGTGCAGTCGGAGGGTGGGGCCAAGAGCAAGACGTATCAACGCCTGGCTGCTGCACGGCGCCGGCTAGCAGCGGCGGCCGAGGGCACGGCGGGCCTGCCAACTGCATTGCTCCGCATGTGTGCCAAGCACCATGAACTTTGACTCTGGTGGGCATGCACCCTGTAAGGCAGCCTTTATCCAAGGGTCTCCCAGTGATGGAGAAGGCAGCAGCGTGCTGGGGCGGCAGGACGCTGGGCGGCAGGGTGCAACATTAGACGCCTCCCCGCCTGTGACGCGGGCACATAATGCGCACCCAGTCTCGCCCTGCCATCTGAGGCAGTCAGCGGTGCTCAAAGCGCGACGGTGGCCCCTCCCGCAGGCGTCCGCCTCCACGGGCGCCGCTCCGCTTCCCGGCGTCCTTGGCGCGTCAAGGAGCGGGCCTTGCGTCATCGAGAGGTCGGTGCGCCCCCGCCGACTCGCCTTCACCGCCCTCACCGCCGGCGGTGCCGCCGCTTGCCGCCGCCTGGTCACCGGGTGCAGACTGGTCAGTCACTCCTCTTGCTTGGCTGCCCATTACTGGCAGGCGGCACAGCCAGGCCGCTGCGCCATGGCCGCGGGGCGGATCGAGCAGGCGGTGGCCGGCAGCTGGGTGCTGTGCATCGCGCTGCCGGGCGGTGGCGAGGAGCGCCTGGCATTTCCTGAGTATGACCAGGCGGCCCAAGGCCTGGCGCTGCTCGGCCTGCACACCGCCCTGCAAGCCGGCAATGAGGCAGAGGCGCAGCGGCTGGTGGAGGTGGTGCAGGTGCGCTGCTGCGATGTTGTTCTGTCTGCTCCACGCCGCCCTTGCTCCCATGCGGCCTGCCCTCCCCTCCCAGCCTCCCATCTGAGCCTCCCGTCCCCTGCCGGTGCCCTTGCAGGCCGACGACCAGTCGATCGCTGAGCTGCGGGAGGTATCCCTGCCAGAATTTGTCCAGCTGCTGCGCCTCAGCCTGGAGGAGGGCGCAGCAGAGAGCGGCGAGGTGGGTCAGCTGGCCAGCGGCAACAATGCAACGCCGTCGCCGGATGCCCACGGCACCATGATCAGCATGAACAGCACGGCCGCCGGCACGCAGTCGCTGCGGCTGGAGGGTACAGCCTCGCTGCTGGCTGTCAAGCAGGAGCCGGAGCCAGCGGTCAAAACAGAGGGGATCAAGGTGGAGCCTGCCGCCGGCGGCGCACCGGCAGATGCAGCAGCAGCGGCAGCACACGCAGCAGCCCAGGCTCCGGCCGAGCCTATGCAGCTGGATGAGCAGCAGGCCTGGGATGGCATGGAAGTAGACGGCGATGACGCAGATGCAGATGCAGGCAGCGACTACCCGGGCGTCACGTGGGTGCAGCCCAGTGGCGGCAGCAGCAGCACCGCCGCGCTGAGCTGGCAGGTGGCGCTGCTAGTGCGGCTGGACGCGGCCGGCAGCCCGACTGCCGATGCCCAGCCCACCGAGCAGCTGTTCCAGACGGCCACAGAGCTGGGTGCGCAGGGCGGCTCTTGCAAACTGCTGGTGCTTGCCGCTGCCTGCAAGCTGCTCCGGGCACGCATTGTGTGTGGGGGGTTCTGTGGCAAGTTGGTTGGTGGTTGGTTGTTCGTTGGAGCCTGCATCAACCCTCTCATTACCCTGCCTGCTGCCTCTCTCTGCGTGTCTGCCATTCTCAGAGGCGGCCCTGGCCAGCGACTTGGCGCAGCAGTGGCAGGAGCAGCACTGCGGGCCGCAGTCGTTTGGCGCCTTTGGCCGGAGGAGCCACTTCAACCAGACGTGGTACAACCACTCCGCAACACGGTGGGTGCTGTGGTGCAGCAGGCTGCCCTGACCCAGCTTGGTTCCGGCCTAGTTTGGGCAGGCTGCAGGCATGTGTGCAGAGGCAGGCAGGCCAGGCGTTGCATTGCGCAGCAAGATAGTTCCCAGACCCAATATGGGCTGCCTCGGCTCATCTACCTAGCTGGTTCTTTGCTCGCCCCCTGCAGGTACAGCCTGGATGCGCCGCTCTGGGCAGCGCTGGCGCAGCTGTCCACCTTTGCGCAGTTTAGAGCCTACCTCGTGCAGCTGCAGGCAAGCCGCGCAGCATTTCTGAGTGCATAAGGCGATGCCAGAAGAGCAGTAGCGTTTTATTGGGTGTCCAACGGACTGCCCGCCTGCCCTTCCTGCATCCGGCACATGCAAATCCTCTTCCCGCAGTTATCAACATCCATTGTACCCACCTGCCGCAGGCGTGCGGCTTCCTGGCGGCGGCGGCAGAGGCGTACTGCGACCTGCAGATGCCGCTGGAGCCCTGGCCTGAACCTGAGCTGGCGAGCGGGTGCGGCATTGCGGAACGGCCCAGCAGCAGCCCAGTCCAGGGTGCAGACGGCGGCGGCGGCGGCGGGCCTGGGGCCAGCAGGAAGCGTATAGCGGTCTGGCAGCCGGTTGGTGCTGGCGCAGCAGCGAGCCCGCAGCAGCCGGAGGGCCACCAGCGGCAGCCAAGTGGCCAGCAGCCAGCTGCGGAGCAGCAAGACGGGCGGCAGGCAGCAGGCCAGCAGCCCGCGGGCGCTCAGCTGCCACGGCAGCTGCAAGGCATGCCCCCTGGCTACAGCCCAGGTGCCGGCCGCCAGGGTCCTCAAGGCGGCAGTGGCAGCAGCGACGAGCGGCTGCTGAGGTCTGTCCACTTCACAGGCCTATCATTTGTCCAGCAGGAAATGAAGTGGCGGGCAACCATCCCGCTGCAGGCCCAGCCTGGGGAGGCCTCCAAGAAGCCATGCATCCTGGCTCATGTTGAGCCGATGGTGGTGGCTGTGGCCCGTGACCTGGCTGTCTTCTGGAGGCTGGACGTTCTCGAGCAGCAGGGCAGCGGCAGGGGCGCTCGGCTGGCGCCAGCTGTGCTGCGTGACAGGTGGGCAGGGCCTGGGCGATCTTGGAGTGCTGTTTCGATGTTGAGGCTCTCGCACAATTGCTGTGGCCTGGCATTCCCTGCAGTGCTCGTAATGCCCCTGGGCCCTGCTTCCTGACCCCTGCAGGTATGCAGCGGATGCGGGGCTCGTGCAGCAGCTGACGGCAGCCAGCACTATTGAGCAGCTGCGCAGCCTCCTGCGCAAGCTGCGGGACAGGGGCACTCTGGCGCAGCTGGCTCCCAAGCTGCGGCAGCGACTGCAGCAGAAGCAGCACCCCGAAGCAGCTGAAGGGGGTCAGGGGCAGCGCATTTCGCCTCGGCAGCCGCGGCCGCGGCCGTCGCCCGATTGGCAGGACCAGCAGCAGCAGCAGCAGCAGCAGCAGCAGCAGCCGGAATCGCCCCGACAGCAGCAGCCAGGGCCAGTGCAGCGGCCCACACCAGCGGCGCAGCAGCAGCCAGTTCCAGTGCAGCCGCCTGCACAGTCGGCACAGCTAGACGCACAGCCAGCTGAGGCAGCAGCAGACGAGGCAGCCGGCCAGCAGCTGCTGCGGCAGGAGAACTTGCAGCGAAAGCGGGAGGCAGTGGAGGCGCGGATGAATCAGCCGCGGCAGCAGGCCGCTCGTGAGGGGGGCCAGGCAGACAGCGCCCCAGCTCGAGACCAGGGCGTGCAGCCTGCACAGCAGCAGCAGCAGCAGCAGCAGCAGCAGCAGCAGCAGCAGCAGCCGTCGCAGGGGCAGGCCTAAGGGCAGCAGCCGGTGCAGGCAGGGGGCCAGCAACACAGTGAGCAGCAGCGGCAGCAGGCTGTGCAGCCCGCCGCGGTGCAGGCTGTTGCGCAGGCCCAGCAGGCGCAGGGTCCCCTGGCTGAGCAGCAGCCAGCGGCCAAACCGCTGCGTGCCGCTCCCCTGCGCCTCGAGCCACAGCTGGCGCACAGCAGCATCCGCCTGCGGGGCAGGCTGCTGTTGACGGGCGGGAGAACAGCCAGCACCTGCAGCGGTTTTTCTGGGAGGAGCCAGGGCGCCAGTAGATCGCAGCCTCACTGCACCTGGCGGCAGCACCCGCTCAGCAGGCGGGCTTTACGGGAGCGATGCAGCGCCAGGGTGCCATGTACACCGCCCAGCAATGGCAGTACGCAGCGCCCGCCATGCAGGCGGCTGCAGGCATGCAGGCAGTTGGCAGCAGCGCGGCATGGCGCGCTCCTGCCGCTGCATGCATACGGATACGGATGGCTCAGCCTGCCTAGGGGCCTAGCCAGCCTGGATGTTTGATCCGTGTTTGATCGTCAGTTTGTGACTGTTCGCAGCTGTGCACTGCTACGACATGTCGTAGACCGGCAGGCAGGAGCTGTGACAATCCGCGGCCTCATGGCAAGGCCGGGTGCAGCCGGGATGTGGACAGCTGGCGGCGCCTAGACATGCACATTCGCACATTCTGCGCTGTCCCCCTTTCCTATCCTTTCCCGCATGCACCACAAACACACTGCAGAGGTTACCAAACGCTCCGGTTCTCATCCCGCGCCGCGCAAGGTTGAACCACGATGGGCCCGCGTCTTTGGGCCGCGGCCTGGCTGCTGCTGTCGGCTGCCATGGTGGCCGTCAGTGCTCAGCAGCCCGCAGCCGACCTGCAGGTGAGCAGAGGGCGTGAGCCGTCCTCTCACAGGGTTTTCACACGGGGGCGGTCCTTCGGTGGCTGCCTGAACTCCAACCGCTGCGATCTGCATGGCAGGGCAGGCGCCAGATGCCCTTGCAGCTGCGCTATCCTGGAGCACCGCTCGCCGCCGCCCTCCCGCCGCCCGCCATCTCCCCGCTTGCATCCCCTCCTGCCCCTCGGCACCCCATTTGCATGAAGTTTCCGACTCCTCAAATCATGTTGACCCTCAGCCCGTTTTCGCGGCGATTGCCGTGACCTGTGCATCGAACGTGAAACGCTACCAAGGCCCACACATCAAAGCCCCCGCCACGAACGCATGCGCACCTGCCTTGTTGCGCCTCGACTCCAGCGAGGACACGATTCACACAAGTTGGTTTTCCACTGCCCCATCCACGAACAACTGTGTTTCCAATACGAAGACTTGTTTTCCCCACTGCCCCCATCCCTAGCTAGCTTTTTGTCTGAGAACCAGACAAGAGCAGCTGCATTTACCCATGATGCCATGCTGTACGCTGCAAACGCGCGTAGTGTGAGCCTCGCTGGCTCCGAAGCCGCTAAGCCAAGCATCCAATCCCGGCATGCAGGTGCTGCACGTCAACGATCCCCATGCTCACCTAGATCCCAGCGATGTGAATTTTGGCACAACCTGCGATCTGGATGCGGGCGCGCCCACCTGTTTTGGTGGCCTCGCCCGCCTGGCCACAGCCCTTGCTGAGGCCAAAGCTGAGGGCGCCGCCGCTGGCATGGACTCACTCGTGCTTCATGCCGGCGACCAGTTCACGGGTAGGGAGGACGGGGCAGGGCCCACATGCAGCACATGTTCGGGCTTGCCTGCCCTACAGCCAGACATGCCCTGTTGGTGCACCTGCCCTTGCCAACTGCTGGCACCAGACTTGCTTGCTTAACCCTCCCTTCCCTCATGAAGGCACGCTGTGGGATGTCGTGTACACCTCGAATGGAGACCTCATCGCTGCTCCGTTCTTGAAGGAGCTGGGTGTGCAGGCCTTTGTGAGATACACCTGCAGCTTGTCTGCCTGCGGCCCGCCCTGCTGTGGCAGTCGGGCCACTGTGTGCCAGCATGGGTGCATGACCTCTTCTGTTGCCCCGCCGGAGCGTCTAGCTACGATCCCGCTGGTCCGACAACTGAGTGCTGACCTTTGGCCATCACGAGTTTGGCCACGGCCGGCCCTAGCGGCTCGGCTGGCCGTCAAGCCGACCCAGCTGACCTGCTGTTGTTTCTATGCCCACTTGCAATGCTGCGCAGACGTTTGGTAACCACGAGTTTGACCACGGCCCGGGCCTGGCGGCCCAGTTTGCTGCCAACTTGACGGAACTGGGCATCCCAGTGCTGGCTTGCAACCTGGACGTCAGCAAGGAGCCGGCTTTTGATGGCGTGGAGCTGCAGGTGGGCTGGCCTGGGTTTGGGGGCAGTGTGACGGTGGTGTGGTAGCACAGCAGCGATGCCAGCAATGCAGCAAGGAGGTGGCACTCCATGGTGTGGAGCTGTAGGGGGCGGGCAGGCGCCAGGGGGGAAGGGCGATTGGGCTTCGAAAGGGGATGAGGCTAGGCAGGGGTGGAAGCGCCAACGCTGTTTCAGGGCGTGCACATGCATGCTAGGCAGAGCACGGCATCCAAGCTGTGTCTTGCTGCTGCCCTGCACCCTCCGCAGGATTTCACCATTGTTGAGCTGCCCAGGAGCGGAGCGAAGGTGGGCATCGTTGGGCTGACCACCATCGACACAGTGTTCACCAGCAGCCCAGGTGAGCAGAGGAGCCTGTAAGCCTGGCACCACAAGTCACTAACCTGCACAGCAAGCATGTTGCAAGGCCTGGGAGTGCTCCCCAGCCCTCTCCTGCACTTGGCTGCCGCCTTTTACCTGTCACACAAATCCGCTGTTTGGCTGAGCGTGCGCCTGTGCCCGGGATACCAACCCTGCAGGCGACAACATTGTGTTCCGAAACTACTCGGATGCCCTGCCTGGCTGCGTCGCGGCCGCCAAGGCAGCTGGGGCGGAGCGCATCATTGCACTCACCCACATTGGATACGACGAAGACCTTGCATTGGCTGCCGACGCTGCAGCTGTCGGCGTCGGCCTGATTGTGGGTGTGTGTTGGGGAGGTGCCACACCCTTCAGTGTTGACGGCTGAGTTGTCAGGCGGGCAGCTCAGAGTGAGGTACTTCTCCGCAACAAACCCTCTGCCTACCAACCGCACGCTGCAGGCGGCCACTCACACACGCTGCTGTATGGCACGCCAGCTCTGGTTGACGAGCCCCAGGTTGCGTCTGACCCGCCGCCCCTTCTGGTGTCGCCGCCCACCAATGAGAGCAACAAAGCCGAGGGGCCCTACCCCACCCTCGTCAAGGCGGCAGACGGCAGGGCAGTGCCCATCGTTCAGGCCCTGTGGGGCTCCCGGTAAGTTGGGCAGGCCCTGTGGGGCTCTCGCTCAGTTGGCAGGATCTCACAAGCAGTTTGCTGGAGTGCCTGCCTGCCTGCACTGCTCTGCAGCGCTGTGTGGCACGCCGCTGGCACGCCGCTCACAGATCCCTTTGCTCTGCATGCAGGTACATGGGCAAGCTGGCCACTGCCTGGGATGCTGCGGGCGGCCTCGTCACCGCCAATGGCACTGTGGTGCTGCTCGGAGGCGCCAACTCGACCAACGATGTGCCAGGTGCGGCACAGTTGTTGTGAAGCCGTGCAGCCCATGGGAAGCAGCACGCCGGCTGTTGTTGCATGCGGTGCTGCTGTGGCTGCCATGCACTGCGTTTCTGTCCGGCTGGGCGGCCGGTAGGCAGCGAGGTGCTCGCGTGAAACGCGGCTCCCCGTTCTGGATCCCCCTGTGCAGAGGACCCTGAGATTGCGCAGCAGCTGAACGACATGCGTGGCGCGCTCAATGACCTCAACGAGCAGATTGTGGGCAGCTCTCTCGTCTTCCTGGATGGCGACCGAGTTGACATTCGCAACAACGAGACCAACCTGGGTGCGCACGGGAGGGGCTGCAGCTGCATGCGCAGCCGGCGCGGCAGTGGTTTTGCTGTAGTTAGTAGCAGGGCCGGCTCAGCCCGGGCATGCACAACCAGGCGCAGCGGCAGTGATTGGTAGCAGGGCCGGCTCCACCCGGGCCGGATGTGCCTTCATGAGGCTCAGCAGGCTGCTGCTGCCAACGGCTCCTCCCCTGCTGCTCACTACGCTTCCAAGCTGCGGCTGTGTGCCCCTTGCAGGCAACTTTGCGTGCGACAGCCTGCAATGGTTTGTCAGCAACGCAGGCACCGGCATCGGGGGAGGGAATGTCCTGGATGCTTACCCCGGCGTCCCAACCGTCTGCCTCCTCAGCGGCGGTAGCCTCAGGTGGGCGGCAGCAGCTTACCGCTCGCGCGGGTCTGCACGCCTGGCTTGCTGTCCTGTGGCGAGCTGCTGCTACCGCATGCCCCGTTTCATGCAACGCTCACATGTACGTTCCCTTTTCACTGTTGCAGGGTGAGCATCCCGCCGGGCAACGTCAGCTTCGGCAACGTGCTGGACGTGCTGCCGTTCAGCAACTTCCTGGTGGTGAGCCGAGATGGCGTGGGGCTGCGGTTTGCATGTACGCTGTGCGCTGAGCAGGCTTCCAGGTTGTGCGTTTGGCAACTTGCTGATGGTCAGCTGAGGGGTGACATCTGCTTGTGGGGGCTATCACCACGGCATCCTGCTGCGCTCTGCCTTACTTTACAAACCTGCTCCCGCCCCATTTGGCGCAGGTCAAGGAGATCAACGCCAGCATCCTCACTGCGGCCCTTCAAAACGGGCTTTCCGGATGGACCGGCGACTCGTCTGCCGCCGGCCGCTTCCCGCAGGTGCCTGTTTTTTCTTCTTTTCTTTCATCATTATAAGTGTCGTTGCTCCTCTGGTCGCACTGTTGCCACCCCGTTCCCGACCTGCTGCCGTGGGCAGGTGCAGCGGGCGGTCATATGGGCAGACCTGCCATCCGCACCCAGGCACCTATTCACCTGCGCACGGTGCCGCACTGCCCTTGCCCCACAGGTGGGCGGCATGCGCTACAGCTTCAACCCCGAGCTGCCAGAGGACGCTCGCCTCATTGCCGCTGAGCTGCTGCCGGAGGGCAACCGCACCGCCGTGACGCTGGCCGGCTACCAGGGGCCCATCCTGATTCTGACTGCTGACTACAACGCCAACGGAGGCGACAAGTGAGTGGGGTAGGCGAGCTGGGGTGGAGGGCTGGAAAGGCGTCTGTGTGCCCTGTGGCTGGTTGCCGCATGCTGTGCATGTCATGCTGTGTGCATGTGCATGTGATGCACTGATCCCCACGTGTGCTGTCCTCCCCCCCTGCCCCGCAGCTACACCATGCTGGAGGACACTCCGCTGGTCTACGACAGCTCAACCCTGATGGCCAGCATCCTGTCGGACTATGTGACAGTCTCGTCCCCCATTGACATAGCGGCCCAAGGTCGCATCATCAACTGCGCTCAAAACGCCACCGACCCGCTGTGCACGGCGGCGCCGGCGGCGGCACCTGCCCCCTCCAGCGCGTCCGGTGCTGCCGGTGTGGACGGCTGGGCCCGCCTGGTTGCTGCCGCTGCCGTGATATTCGTGCTGATGCCATAGATTATTTAGTTATATGTCGTTACCGTACTGTTTCCATACACCCTGCAATTACCTTTTGTCATTACCTTTTGTCATTACCTTTTGTCTTAGCGCCACCGAAACCAGAGGTGGGGCGCCGCTTGGTCGCTCGACTGCTTTTGCTGTCTGTAAGCAGTGATGCCATGCTGCACACGCTCACAGGACTCGGAAGGGCGCCTGGCTTGCAGGCTGGCTCTGGCTTATAGAGCTGTGTTGCAGACGAGCAATGTGGGCCACAGGGTGCCTGGGCCCCCCGCGCGCTGTGCTGCCGCCCGCCACAGCGGCATGCGCCTGCAGCCGCTAAGTGACCGCATACTGCTTGCAAGCGCATATTGCTCTCAAGCTTCTCTAAAGAGCAATCTCACCAGGCGGACGGGGCTCGGAAATCATCGCAACGATGCGGCGACGGGCCGCTGAGCATCTTGCGCTGCTCCTGGCGGCAGCCATCGTGGTCGGGGCAGCAGATGAGCGCAAACCTGACCTGCAGGTGGAGTGGGGTGCACAGAGGGAGACCTGGCAATGGGACGCTCACCAGTTCCTTGAGTGTGGGCTTCAATCGACGCCCCGTCCATCGCATTCAAGTTTAAGGAGCGTGGGGGGCCTGTTCAATGCGGCGTTTGCTCGCCTCCGCCTGCGGGCGCGGTTCCCGCCGCCGCTGCCGCCGCTGTCGCCGCCGCTCCCTGCAGGCGCCCCCTCAGGGCCTGGCTGCTCGAGGCACCAGACTGCAGCCAGACTGCCCCTAACCACAATCCCAAGCTGCAGATCCTGCATGCCAATGACATTCATGCTAACCTAGATCCGGCCGATGCGAGCTTCGGCACAAACTGTGGCAACGTGGCCCGGGGCGCGCCGGCGTGCTTTGGCGGGGCGGCGCGCCTCGCCACGGCCCTGAACGAAGCCATTGCCGAAGGGTCGGCTGCCGGCATGGACTCTCTTGTGTTGCACGCAGGCGATCAGTTCACAGGTAGCACGCTGCTATTGACGGCGATGGACTCAGTGCATGGGCAGGGTTGTGGTGGCCCGCCCTTGCCCCTTGCATGCCCCTTGCATACGCCTGCTCCCATCCCCGCTGCTGCTGTGTGCAGGCACGCTGTGGGATGTGGTGTACACGTCCAATGGCGTCCTCATCGACGCTCCGATCCTGGCTGAGCTTGGCATCCAGGCATTTGTGAGCCGGGCAGCCATCTGCCTGCCTGTTTGCTTCCTGTACTGGGCAGCTGACACCCTTCCCCTACCTGCTGTCCGACCGCCGGCCAAAGGCGTCAGGTCCAGCCACTTGCAATGGCGGGACCCAACCGTGCCTGCAACCCGTTGCTTGCGCAGACCCTGGGCAACCACGAGTTTGACCACGGCCCAGGGCTGGCGGCCCAGTTTGTTGCCAACTTGACCGAGCTGGGCATTCCGGTGCTGGGCTGCAACGTCGACGTCAGCAAGGAGCCGGCCTTTGATGGCGTGGAGCTCAAGGCAGGCGCAAGGGGCGGGTGCAGCTTGAAGGGAGTTCGAGCACTTTCATTGGATGCGCTGATCAACAGTCGCTTGCACCAGAGGCACATCACGCGCTGCCCCCGCTGTGGTTCCAGATGCATTACTGCTCCCCTTGTGCTGCGGCCGCCCTGGTCGCGCAGCGCCCCACTAAGCTCCCGCTCCTCCTCGCCCTGCTTGCAGAAGTTCACCATCATTGAGCTGCCCAAGAGCGGCACAAAGGTTGGCATCGTGGGCCTGACCACCACCTCAACCTCGTACAACAGCTCGCCAGGCAAGCAATCTGGTGGCCGCACTTAGCGCTGCTCCCATGCGCGGTCGCACGATCTTTGCGGTCGCACACCCGCCACCTCCTCCAGCAACCCAATCCAGCGCCACTCCTCGTGTGCCCTGCAGGCCCCAACATCGCCTTTCTGAACTACACTGATGTTCTGCCCGCCTGCGTGGCGGCCGCCAAAGCAGCTGGGGCGCAGCGCATCATTGCGCTCACCCACATTGGATACCAGGACGACCAAGCCCTGGCCGCTGATCCTGCGGCGGCCGGTGTCGACCTGATTGTGGGTGCGTGGCGGCAGGGGCGCGTGCCGCAACTTTCGTGTGCGGCTCGCACTGCGTGTTCCAGTGGTGTGCACACACTCAACGCGCACCTTGCTGCCACGCTGTGCAGGCGGCCACTCGCACACACTGCTGTATGGCGAGCCCGCTCCGGCTGGTCAGCCCCAAGTGGCATCCACCCCGCCTCCCATCCTCGTGTCGCCGCCCACCAATGAGAGCAACACGCCCGGCGGGCCCTACCCCACCCTCATCAAGGCGGCAGATGGCAGGGCGCTGCCCATTGTGCAAGCGCTGTGGGGCTCTCGGTGAGGCGCGAATGCCGGCGGGGGGACTCACCTGTGGAAGCAACGGGGCACTGTCTGCTGCCACAGCCAGCCTGCGGCGCCGCAGCCGGGCTGCCTGCCCTGCAGGGCCAGGGCTTCAAGTTGCCCCGCTTTGCGTTGCTCTGTTCTGGCTGCGCGCAGGTACATGGGCAAGCTCGCCACCACCTGGGCCCCAGAGGGCGGCCTGCTGGCTGCCAATGGCTCGGTGGTACTGCTGGGCGGCGCCAACTCAACCAACGAAGTGCTAGGTGCGGCACGGGCCAGGCCGCTGTCGGGTTGTCCCGGGCGTCGAGACGTTGGCACCCCGGTGCCACACATGCCCAGGATCGCCGGCACCTTTGGCTCAGTTGCTGCATTTCGTCACCAACTTTTTGTCATCTGGTGCAGAGAATGTGGAGATGGCCCTCGAACTGGACGATCTGCGGGGAGCCATCAATGCTCTGAACGACGAAATCATTGGCAGCTCGCTGGTCAACCTGGATGGCAGCCGAGTGGATGTGCGCAACAACGAGACCAACCTGGGTGCGAGGCGGCTGTTGCATGACACCTCTGCCACAGTGTGGAAGCCGACAGGCGACCAGCATGCCTTTGTGTGCGACAGCGCAGCACAGCCCCGCTGGCCTTAACGACATGCACCTTCTCGGCCCCCTGGATTGTTCGCAGGCGACCTCCTGTGCGAGAGCTGGATGTGGTTTGTGAACAGCACCACTCAACTGCAGCAGGCCTATGGCGGTGCTCCACTCGTCTGCCTGTACAGCGGCGGTACCATCCAGTGAGTCGGCTTGCGCTGCACCTGCAGCCTGCAACACTGGGTGCACTGCGACGACAGCCATGCCGGCGCTTGGAAGTGGCTGTGCGTCAGCTGACCCGCACTGCGACCTCTGCACTGTCCCTTGGTGCGCCGTTGCAGTGAGAGCATTGCAGCTGGAGCCGTGAGCTACGGCGAAGTCCTCGACGCGGTCCCGTATTCCAACTTCATCAATGCAAGAAGCGTGTGGGCAGAAGGAGTGTCATTTGCGCCTTTGGCGTGCAGCCTCGGGGCGGCCGGCATTGTGCTGCTGCTCATCTTGCCAATAACGGCGCCGTGATGTGCTGCTGCTCACCTTGCCATGCAGGTCATCAACGTGAATTCAAGCGTTCTGATTGATGCACTTCAGAACGGCGTGTCTGGCTGGACCGGCAACTCCAGCGCGCAAGGCCGCTTTCCCCAGGTGGGCCTTTTTTATTTTTTCATTTACAGACGTGATTTTTTACACACATGTTTTACTTTGGGACTCAGTGGCTTCAGAGCCGGCAGATTCACATCGGTTTGGGCAGAGCAGAGCGCTGCCGCCGAGCTTGGGTGCGAAGGGCGACGCCCTGCCTCGTGCTGCTCTTCCCCACCCGGGGGTCTGCTGTGTAAGAATCAGCGTGGCTGACCCTGTCGCACTCCAATGCCGCATCGCCGCAGGTGGGCGGCCTGCGGTACAGCTTCAACCCCACCCTGCCGCCCTTCTCCCAGCTGGTTGCCGCTGAGCTGCTGCTTCCCAGCGGCGGCGGCGCCGTCCCGCTGGCGGACTACGAGGGTCCAATTCTGCTTGTCACACCCGACTACGATGCCCAGGGTGGTGACAAGTGAGTGCACACGGCTGCGCCTGTCAGGCCAGGCTGGGCCCAACGCCGCAGCAGCAGTGGGACCGGGAACGCTGCCGTGGTACCGCCGAGCGCTGGGTGCCAGCGTTGCAACCCCTTGCCACACCCCTCCCTGGACCTCCCTGCAGCTACACCATGTTTGCGACGGCTCCGCTGGTGCTGGATACCTCCACCCTGCTAACCACTGCCATCTCCAACTATATCCAAGCCTTCTCGCCTATCAACATCACCACCGACGGGCGCATCGTCAACTGTGCTCAAAACGGCACCAACCCGCTCTGCACGGGCGCTCCGGCTGCTGTCCCCGCGCCTCCCAGCGCCGCCGTGGCGTCTGGCTGGGGCAGCTGGGCGTGGCTGGTTGCGGCCAGCGTGGTGGCTGCGCTGCTGCTGTAACGGCAGCAGGAAGTAGTAGTTGACTGCGCGCAAGCAGCCTGGCGAGCTGGCGACACCCTTTGGCGAACTTGGTGCAGCTCGCCTCACCGCAGAGCGGCGCATTCAGTCACTAGTTCAGTCCATCGTAAGCACCGAAATGCTTCTCACGCCCATTTTGTCTGCGCACACCTTGCTAGTCGTTTGCGCTCAGCTGCATTCAAAACACGCCTGTGGGCGCTGAGCCGCTCAGCGGCAGCTGCAATGTGTAAGCAACCGAGCAACAGCACCCATGCTCAGCAGAGTTACTCCAAGGGTGGTAAAATACCGGCCAATTTCCCATTGTGGAGGGGCGCGGCAGGAAACATGCCATGGAATTGAGGCCATGCGAGCCGCTTGCCGCCCGCGCTGGGCCTGCCGCCGCCGGCGGTGTTCAAGCCGCTGATCGCTGCCAGGAGCGGTGTTAGGCCGCCGCATGGTCACTCTTCGCTGCTTTAACGCCGGAAGAGAGCGGTGAGGCCGCGAGGCGCGCTCCGCACTCAGGCGGCCGCTGTGCGCCCCGCGGGCTGGGCGCTGGAGGCCCAAGGGTTGACAGACGGCGATCAACCCGCGCAGGCGGCCCGGCGGCTTCAGCGGTCGCCGCAGCCGGCAGGTCGCAGACGGCGGCAGCTGGGAGCGGCGGTCGGGGCCGGCGCCCCGCCACCCACATGAGCGCCTGCTTCCGGGTGGGTGCTGGTGGCAATGCGTTTGGCGCGCAGTGGAGCAGCCATGCTTGCCGCTGCCGGATATAGACGGGCTGCCGATGGGCCGCCGCTCCCGCCGCACCTGCGCCCGCCCTGCAGGCGACGTACACGTGCGATGGGCACAAGAAGCTGCGCAAGAACTGGAAGTGGTGTGTTGGCGCTGCCCTTGTGTTCGTCGGATTCTGCATAGCTCTAGCGAAGCCTCGCTGCGCATTTCCCCCTTGCACCCAGCAGCCGTAAGCCAGCACCCACCAACCCGTGCCCTGCCCCCTCGTGCAACCCTGCCTTCCTGTTGGCCTGTTGCAGGCTGGATGGTTTTGTGACGCAGAGCGGGCGGGATGCCAAGCTGTATGACGAGAGCGGCTCCGTGGTGGCTCTGGGCCGCCTCCAGGTGCAGCAAGCATCCCTCGGTCCTGCCTGCACCCACCTGCCTGCGCACCCAGCACCCACCTGCCTGTGTAGCGAGCCTGCCCAGCCTGGCCGACCCCCTATCCTGAAGCCCTGCCCAACACACCTTGCTTGACCTGAGCTGCCTGACCTTGCTTGCGCTTGCAGGAGGGCGAGGTTCTGGCAGAAGGGGAGGAGGTGGCGAGCTCGTTTGGGCAGAGCATCGTGGTGGCTGTGGATGCACCCTGCTCCCCCAGCGAGATCCACAACTGTGGCGGCGGTGGTGGTGAGGCACCCACAGCGGCAGCAGCAGCGCCACCAGCAGCCGCACCAGGCGCTGGCGCAGCTGGCCGGCAGGCGGCACCGGCAGCTGGGGCGCTGAAGCCACGGCCGCCTGGTGTGGTGCTGCGGGGCAGCGGCGGCAGTGGCAAGCGGCCTGCTTTCAAGGCGCCGCGCCCCAAACCGCAGGAGTCGGCATCAGCAGCAGCCGAGCCAGCAGCGCAGCCGTATGCAGCAGCAGCCGCTGGCCCACAGCACAGGCCATTCCAAGCTCCCGTTAGGCGGCCGGCAGCGCCTGAGCCGGGTGCAGCTCATGTGCAGCACGCGCCCCAGCAGCGGCAGCAGGCACCCTTTCTGGCTGGGCTTGGGCCTGGTCCTCTGCCCCACCAGGCGCGGTCAGGTGCGCTACAGGGTTCTTGGCATCCCCGGCCTGAAGACGTGCATGCAGTACATTTGCTGGCTTGCGTTGCCAACATAGTGGCCGCCAACCTTCACCTGCTGCACCCGCTTTGCTGTTGCGGCTCGCAGGCAACGACATCTTGGCCCTGCTGACCGGCCGGGCACCGCAGCCCAGCGCGCCAGCAGCAGCAGCAGCAGCAGCAGGCGCCGCAGCGGCAGTGCCTGCCGGTGCACAGCCAGCTGCGAAGCGCCAGCGAGTGCAGCCGCCGAGCGAGCAGGTGCAGCCGGCTGTGACACAGCCAGCCCCAGTGGCCAGCAGTGCCTCAGTAGCACCCAAGCAGCCAAAGTGGAGCATGTTTTTGGATGAGGATGAAGAGCCGTGTGGTGCTCCTCAGCTGCCGCCGCAGCAGCAGAGTGGCTGGCAAGCCCTTGCTGGCAGGCAGCAGCAGCAGCAGCAGCAGCAGGCGGCGGCTAGGCCGCCGGCAGAGCATGCGCAGCCACAGGGCAGCTGGGGCCGAGCAGAATGGGGCCGGACAGCACCCGATCTGTGGGTAGATGAGCTTGACCTGTCTCCCTCCACCTCAGCAGGCACAGCAGGAGGTTTCCGCCCAATTGTGCGCCCGCAGCAGGCAACCGGCCTGGGAGCGCAGCCGCCTGCGTGGGGCCAGCAGCCGGGCGCAGCGCCGCAGCAGCCTGCTGGCCATGCCCAGCCGCCGCACCAGCAGCCGCCTGCACCTCGGCCTGTGCAGGCATGGAAGCAGGCCCAGCAAGCCCAGCGGCCCCAGCAGCCCCAGCATCAGCAGCGAGCGCCGCTGCAGCCCAACAGGCTGCAGCCACAGCAGCAGCCTGCACAGCAGCCCAAGCAGACTGGCCAGCCAGGTGGCGCATGGAAGCCGCCGTCTCGCGCGACCGGCATGGCTGCCGCACTGCACGGCGACCAAACCGGCAGTGGCCCTGCAAGGCCTACCGCAGTGGCTGGCCCAGCCGGCTCCGGCAGCGGCCACAGCTGGAACCGCCTGGTGGATGGAGTGGTGCAGCTGGGCTGGCCCACTGCTGAAGAGGCGGCGCGGCCGGCGCGGCGGGTGGCTGTGCCCAATGCGTTCACCGGCGGCGGGCAGCAGTACGTGCAGACCTGGTGCAACACGCTGCTGGAAGAGCTCAACCTGCGGTGGGCTGGTGTTGCGTTGGCCATTGGTGGTCATAGTTCGACAGCCGCGTTGCAGGGTGGAGTGTGCAGTAAGCATGCAGAGTGTGAGCTGCGACGCCGAGTTGACACGTTTCTGACGTGAGATGAAACGGTGTGTACTGCCTGCAGGATCGCCGAGACTGCGCAGGCCTTCCACAGCGCGGTGGCGCAAGCAGGCCCGCCCCAGCAGCAGCGGGCGCCAGCCGGGGGCCGCAACCCAGGAGGTGGCGGAGCAGGCAAGTGCTGGTGCCAAGTGCTGTACACCGGTTGCAGCAGGCCCCGGCCTCAGGTCGCACGCCTGCGGTGCCGCAAGCAGGCGTTCATGCCAGATTGCCCACCGGCTTCCATCGCATGTTCCATGCGGTGTGCAGGTGCCCTCGAGGCGCGGCTGCGGCAGGCCCGCGTGGTCTACTCACCAAACTGCGAGCTGTTCACCTGGAAGAACCTGCCGGGCAAGGTGAGAGGCGGGATCCATGGCAAGATGAGAGGCGGAATCAATGGCATGCAACAGCGCACCGCCTGTGGCGGGGCATGACAACAGGCGATCGAGGTGCACACCGTGATGCTTACTGCATGGCATGGCTTGGCTTGCCCAAACCCTGGTCCACAGGGGGCCTGGGGCGGCAAGCGTGGCGGCAAGCGGGGGCGGGAGGCGGGCAGTGGCGGGGAGGAGGAGGAGGCTGGGCGCAAGCCGGAGAACGTGTACCTCATCCTCAAGGGCGGCCGCCAAAAGTCTGCAGAGTACAGGTGGGCTTTGGCTTGTCACTTGAGGTCGAACAACAGACGGGACCAAACTTGCGGCTGGCTTGGGGGGTGGCCGGTGTGCACAGGCTCTGGTGCGCACCTGCCTCGCTATCAACCGCTCGCATTCTTACTGACGGCTCACCCACAGGAAGGGCGACCTCTGGGTCATCAGCAACAACCCTGAGTTCCGCTCTGGCTTTGCGCCCGGCCAAGTGGGGGACCGCAGCCGTGCACCCTGGGTGAGGATGGCAGGGCCGTGGCGGGTGTGCCAAGTGGATGGCTGTCTATTCCGCCTGCCGTGCCATTTCTCTAGTTGCAGTGAATTCCTACATACACTACACAGCCACACGTTGATGCAGTGCTGCTGGTGTGACGTGTGTTGTGCAGGTGGCGGTGGTGCGCTCGCTGTGGCACGGCCCCAACCAGGATGGCAAGTGAGTGCGCAGGCAACCCGCTGGGGAGCAGTGTGAGGGCGGCCGGGCGTGGTGATGTGCTGTGCAGGCGGGGCTGCTTTTGAGCTGTCTCAGTGCCTGGGCAGACTTGCTGCCGAGCCACTGACCCTCCTGCCCAACATCTTCTGCTTCTTCAACAGGTTTGAGGTGGAGTTCATGAGCCCGCGGCCAGCTGGGCTGGGCAAGTCGCAGGCCGTGCATGCCATCAAGGTGTGGAAGCCCAATCGCATGCACTTTCCATCGGCCGGCTGCTTGGCCTGGTACAGTGTGTAGTGGATGCACCTCTTGAAACTGCACTGCAATCTGGTGGTGCGCTGGCGACTCTCCAGCACAAGCACCCTGGCCAACTGAAGGCATGTGTCGCTCTGTCTGCAGGGCCCCGATGCATCCACTGAGCTGAGCATGATCGACCTGCTGCGCTCCGGCGCAGCCCTCACCCTGCCTCTGTTGCCGCACCTGCTGCGCGCCCGGGGTGGCGACAGCGGCGGCAGCGCTGGGGCTGGCCTCACGCCGCTGCAGCAGCGCCCCAGCCCAGCTGGTGCGGGTGCAGCACAGCCGGACGGCAGCCCCTGCTACAGCTGCTCCGATGATGGGGAAGAGGATGAGGCGGCTGACATGGAGGCAGCGGCAGCCGCAGCAGTGGCAGCAGATGGGCTGCTGGAGAGCCCCCTGCTGCAGGCGGAGCGCATCAGCCAGCAGTTTGGGCTGAACCAGGAGCAGGCAGAGGTGCTACAGTATGTGGCGGGCTGGGCCTCGGTCGGCAGCAGCGGTGGCAGCAGTGCCAGCAAGCGGCGCAGCAGCATGGGGGCAGCAGCAGCCAAGGGGCAGCCGCCTCCGGTCTGCCTGGTGCACGGGCCATTTGGTTCTGGTGAGGCGGGCAGCTCTCTTGGATGCATACAGTGTTCCTTAGGTTGTCCCACTGCGGCACTGTATTTATCTTGCAGTAGCTGAACGTCCTGCCTGCTCTGCTGCTGTGCAGGCAAGTCAACCCTGCTGGTGGCCCTGCTGCACTTCTTGCTGAAGCAGCGCAAGCGGGAGGGCTCGCCCCTCGCGGTCGCCCGTGTGCTGGTCAGGTGAGGCGGTTTGTGTGGGGGCAATGTGAGGCGTGCCTCAGCTTGTTTAGCAAGCAACATCAGCTTCTTGCGTTTACGTGTCTGCAATTCGCCCGGAGGAAACACGTGTTTGTGAGTGCGCCGTCTGCCTGTGGCTCTCCCTTCAGTGCCCACACCAACGTGGCGGTCGACCGTGTGCTGCTGGGTGGGTACAGTTGTGTGAGGCTAGATTGGCGTGGGCATGCACTGCTGGCTGCCTCTGCTCCACTGTGCGCTTGCTGCAATTACAGTCAGGCTGCCACAGCATGGCTTCAATGCGCGCCATACCTGTTTTTCCAGCATGGGTTCAATGCGCCCCATACCTGCAGGCTTGCTGGAGAGCGGCTGCACAGACTTCTTGCGAGTCGGGCCGCTGCGCCGCATCAGCCGCCGCCTGCTGGGCCAGGTAGGGCAGCGCCGCCGCCAGCTGCGCTTTGTGTGGATCCCTGCGGGACATGCTTTTTGCTGGCAAACGCTGATGACAATGACGTGCTTGCACCTCACAGATCGTTCTCCTTGCCCACTGCACGATGCTTTCCGCCCTGCAGTCCCTGCACGCCAGTGACAGCAAGGCGAGCGGCACCGCTGTGGCCGAGCTGCGGGAGATGCTCAAAGAGGCCAGCTCGCCTGCCGAGCGCGCTGTGGTGCAGAAGGAGCTGTTGGCGGCAGAGCGCGGTGAGCTGGGAGGGCAGAGAAAGAGATTACGCAGCGCAGTGCAGTGCAGCAGCAGGCCTGAGGAGCTGTGGACCTTTGCACCGGCAAACCGAGCAGCGCTGGGCATGCTGCGTCTCCATCTTGCAGGCGCGGACCGGCAGCGCAAGAAGCTGCTGAAGACGGTGCCCATCGTGGGTGTGACCTGCTGCTCCTCCATGCTTTCAGCCCTGGACAACCAGCAGGTGCACCGCGGAGGCTGGCGCTTGATATGATCTGGGGGGTGGAGGGGCCCTTAGATTGTTCCAAGGCGGCAAGCGCATGAGAGGCTGAGTAGTGGCTGGACGCTTTAAACCAGCGCCTCAACTCCTGCTGACCAGTTGTTTGTGCTTCTGCTTTATTTTCCGACACACTGCAGTTCCAGGTGGTCATTCTGGACGAGTGCTCCCAAATGGTGGAGCCGCTGTCTGTGGTGCCCCTGCTGCGGGCCAAGGCTAAGTGAGCATGCGGGGTGGCAGTGGGGGATTGGGAGTGCATGGGGCTAGATGGCAGCTGATCATTGCATGGGCAACGTATTGCGTTGGCAAAGTAACTTGATCTGATGCTCCTCCTTCTTTGCAGGTTCCTCATCGCTGCCGGCGACCCGCTGCAGCTGCCGCCAGTGGTGGCCTCTCCTGCGCACGTCACCGCTGGCCCCAGTGGCGGCCAGAAAGCGCCGCCTGGCCAGGGCCAGCAGGGCCAGCTGCATGGGCTGCTGCGCCCGCTGTTTGTGCGGCTGGCGGCGCTGGGCCTGCCGCCCTTCCTGCTGCGGCGGCAGTACAGGTGAATACGTGTGGCATAATAAGTAGCCGTCGGGCTGCCACCCTGTTCCACCAAGGGCCAGCTCATGCTGCTGCGTGCCAAAACAGTTCAAGGCCCCTGCCATTCCATATGCGCAGGTGCCATCCCGACATCGCCGCGGTGCCCAACGCCCAGTTTTACGGCGGCCGCTTGATCGACGGCTGCAACCGCGAGCAGCGCGCCTCTCTGCTCCCGGGCCTGCCCAGTCTCGTCTTCCTGGACGTGCGGGGCCAGGAGCAGTATGGCGCAGGTGCGGCTGGGCAGAGCTACGTGTGCACAGGGCTGCTTGGTGTTAGAACGCAGCACAGACAGTTGCTCCAGCGGGTGGGCGGTTGACACCCCCTCCCTTCCTCTCGTTCCCACCTGCCATCCCACAGGCCGCTCTGCCTCCAACCAGGCAGAGGCAGAGGTAGTGGTGTCGGCTGTGGAGCGCCTGGCTGCCGCGGGCGTGTCGCTGGGCCAAATTGGCGTGATCTGCATCTACCGCGCCCAGGCCAGTCTTATAGTCTGTTTTCTGCTGTGCTGTCATGTTAACATGGATCCCCGTGCTTTGGCAGCCATGCCATGCCTGCGATGCAGATGCCCTCCCAGTCCTGCAGCGATCTGTGTCCTCTGCACTGCCTCCCCGCAGGTGGCCCTGGTGCGCCAGCTGCTGGACCGCCGCCTGCCCCAGCTGCAGGCGACGCAGCAGCGGCGGGCGCAACAGGCAGCCCTGGCTGGCGGCGGGTCCTCTAGCTGTGAGGCACTTGCCCTGCCTGGCGAGGAGGGAGATGGGGAAGCAGGAGAGGACTCAGAGCAGGAGGCGTCGCAGGCCACCATCCAAGTGGCCACGGTCGACTCATTCCAGGCATGTTCACAGCTCACTGGATGGCTCGGCGGGTGCGGGGCTAGTGCGTCAATGCAGCGGTGTTCTCTGCTACTGTGCTACGGCTGGCGGGAGGGGGCGGTCGGTGGTGGGCACAAGTTGCGCGGCGCCATGCTGCCGCGCCCGAAGCTTTCAAATGTCTGTGGCATGTGCGGCGTTCCCGCCTGCAGGGAGCCGAGTGCGATGTCATCATCCTGACCACAACCGTAACGCGCAGCTCGAACTTTGCATCAGGTGAGGCCCGGGCAGCCTGGCGGCTGGGCAGTCGCAATTGGCTGCTGCATGTCATGGTTCCGCACGGACTGTCCTGAACGCCTACTCAGCCTCCCGACACGCCGGCATGCATGTGTTCTCATCACTGCAGACGCGTGCCGCCTCAATGTGGCCCTCACCCGCGCCCGCCGCAATCTCATTGTTGTGGGGCACGCACCCGCGCTGCAGCAGTCGGCGCCAGCCTTTGCCGCGCTGCTGGCGCGCTGCCGCGGCACCCCTGGCGGCTACAGCCCCGGCGGCCGGCTGCCGACAGGTTTCGTCGGCGGCTATGGTGTCTCAGGTGACAGGCAGCCAGCAGGCGCACAGCGGGGCTTTGCGGCTGGCCAGGCGCCGCCGCAGCAGTCTGTGCACCCACCGGCGCCCATGCCGCCTGCTCCGCCCCGCCAGCAGCAGGCAGCGCCGTGGCAGGTGCAAGCGGGGCAGCAGAAGCAGCACGAGCAGCAGGCACAGCAGGCTGAGGCAGCCGCTGCCCGGAGCACGGGTGCAGCCGACGCCCAGTCTCCACCCAGCAGCCAACGGGCCGGGCAGCAGCAGCAGAGCGCGCTGCGCCAGCCAGCTGTAGTCGCAGCAGCGGCACCAGCAGCTGAAGCAGCGGCGCCAGCCTCTTCAGGGCCCATCTTCCCGGCAGAAGATTTGGAGATGGAGGATGCCTTGGATGCCAGCCCCCTGCCAGCCCTCCCCAAGCCTCAGGCAGCGCCCCCAGCTGCTGTCGCGGCTGCCGCCGCAGCCACACCTAGCAGCGCGCCCAGCGGCGGTATCAAACCACAGCCGTCAACATCCTCCGCAGAGCAGCCCGCCTGGCATGGCGGCAGCGCAGAGCAGCACCAGCAGGTGCAGCGCTCTCATTTCGGCACTCCCGCAAGTGCAGCCGCAGCCCAGCGGGTGGCAGCGGCGGCAGAGGCAGCAGGTGCGCAGCCTGGATCGGAGGCAGCCCCAGCTGCGGCAGCGGTACGGCCGCTTGGCAAGAGTTCCGACTCAGAGGATGGCTGGGATAATGACTGCATCGTGGGTGCACAACTGCTGGAGCGCCGCTGAGCCAGGCGCTGCGCCTGATCATGCTGGCCGGAGTGTGCAGGTGTATATGGCCTGCGTTTGTAAGTCACTAGTCTCACACAGGGAAAGGGCAGTCGATTGCCTCACAAGTCAGCAGTCAGGAGGGCAGAACGGTCTTGCGGAGGGAGGAACAGTCTTGAGGAGGAAAAAGCGGTGGAAAAGCAGTGAAAATGGCGGCGTCATTGCAGCATGCGGCGCGCCTCAGCTGCCACATCGCCCTCTGCTGCATCTCCTGCCAGCTCGAGTGACTGCTGCTCGCGTTGCAGCTGCTCCGCCGCCTGGTTGCCAACAGAGCTGTGCTCAGCTGCGTCAATCACATGAAACACAGGCGCCTCCTTCTCTGCCTCAAACTGGAGCGTCGTCACATCGTCCTGATACTGCTGGGCAACTGCTGCCAGGCAGGCGGCGTGCTTGCCTCGAAAATAGTCCTCGGGGGCGCAGTACTGCTCGCGCGCCGCATGGTGGTTGGCTGCACTTGTGGGCAGGTAACAGGGGCAGGAGGGGTGAGCCGGCAGCCTGGGACGGGCGGTGGCGCAGGGGCCGTGTGCTCTGGGCAGCCGGGCAGACTCAGCAGGGTCCAGCGCACAACCAATCAAGCTCACCGGTGGCAGTCTCATTGCAGCCGCGGCCGTTCACATTCTCCAGGCTGCGCTCCAGCGGCTTCACCTGCAGCAACGGCGACGGCCACACAGCGTGAAATAAGGGCGCCAGAGGGTGCCGGCACCATGCATGGTGGGCGCAGCGCTGTTTGCCCATGCAGCCGAGGGCTCCTTCTCAACGCTGCCCCCACCACTCCATGGTGCTTCCAAACAACCAACGAGCAGCGCACCGGCGGCACGCCGGCGCCCTTGGGCCTCCGCTGCTCCAGCTGTTCCAGCACCAGGGACAGGTCTTGGTCAATGTGTTCCATGCGCCTGCGCAGGGAAGATGTAAAGCACAGCTGCGCCGACTGAGCGGCGGGCGCTGGGCAACTGCTGAGGCACTAGGCAGGGGAGGGGCGAGCTTGCATACGGCGTTACCTCAGCCCCCGCCACAGCCAACAAAAATGACACAAAATCAGGCAGCTGGCACACACCCAATGAAGTCCACCGCCCAGCCACCATCCGCTGCCTTA
Organism: Chlorella sp. Dachan; assembly: GCA_006782975.1. Classification (NCBI taxonomy): domain Eukaryota; kingdom Viridiplantae; phylum Chlorophyta; class Trebouxiophyceae; order Chlorellales; family Chlorellaceae; genus Chlorella; species Chlorella sp. Dachan. The sequence continues at coordinate 1,626,757 of RRZL01000032.1, forward strand.
ATGCACTCCGCCTGGGGCTGGATGTGGGTGTACACAAAGTCCGCGCCCTTCCTGCGGCACGTGAGGGAGGGCCGCACAGGCAGGCAGTGAAGAAGCAACTGCGGCGCGACTGCCCCCCCCTTCTGTAGCATGCTCACAAAGTGTGCACACAGCCGTCCCTACGGCGGTCATGAAGCCGCAGCGTGCCATGCACATGCCGCATGCAGGGTCTGCCAGCGTCATCCTCACACGTCCAACCTAGCTAGCACACCGCTGATCCACGCACATCCAGCCCCAGCCGACACAGTACTGATCCTCATACATCCGGCCCCAGCCGACACAGTACTGATCCACGCACATCCAGCCTGATCCACGCACATCCAGCCCCAGCCGACACAGTACTGATCCTCATACATCCGGCCCCAGCCGACACAGTACTGATCCACGCACATCCAGCCCCAGCCGACACAGTACTGATCCTCATACATCCAGCCCCGGCCAGCACAGCACCGACCCTCACACATCCCGCCCCAACCAACACAGCGCTAATGCGCACCTGCTGCAGGCGGGGTCTGCCAGGCACTCATCCACAAAGCTGGCGGGGTCTGCGCAAAACTGGTCCCAGGTGTAGGACTGCGACGCCACGTTGCGCATCATCATGCTGCAGGGGTTTGGGGTGGGGTGGGGGTGGGAACAGCAAGGATGACAGCACCACGAGGCCCTGGCATGTGCTGTTGAGCAGGAGTGCAGCTGGCAGGCGGCAGCCTCAACCATCCACGGTAGTAGATCGTGCGCACTGCCAATCATCGCGTTCTCAGCGGCAGGGCCGCACCGGTAGCTGCTGACGGCCCGGGTGTACGCGTTGCGCACAAAGGTGACCACAAAGTAGTTGCGCCACAGCTCCTCCAGCTCTTCCTCTGGCACGCTCTGCACCACGACAAGGGCCAGGCGGTTATGCGTGGCGTCGAGTTGGGTTGGCCGGCACTGCAAATTGGGCTGGTTGGCCGGCGCTGCAGGACACACCGGCAAACAAAAGGCTTGCGCGCATACATGCCCCTCAGGCTGCGGCCAGCCTCAATTCCTCGGCCCTGCCTGCAGCGGGCTGAAGCCGGTGGCGGCCTGGCCATTGCCGTCGCGACAGCCGTTGAAGTGGCAGAAGAGGGAGGACGAGCCGGTCTTGGCGTGGCGCAGGTACAGGATGCGATACTTGTGATTGACCCACACCTGGAGGGCAGATGAGGCGGTGGGGAGCAGGAACAGCCTGCTGTCGCTATGGGCAGTGGGGTATGCTGGACGCGGCACAGTGCAGCGCACAAGCTGGCCGAACAGCGGCTCAGCAGCAACGGCAGATGTACACAGGAGCGGCATTGTTGGGACCCACCTGGCACTCCTGTGTGAGTGGCAGCGGTGGCGCAGGCTGGCCTGCAGCAGGTCCAAACAGGCAGCTGCGCAGTTCAACCCTGCCCCCGGGTTTTGGGCATGCAGGCAGGCTTTGCTTTGCAGCAGGGCATGGCATTCATGGCATTTCGGCCCACCTGCGTCCAGCCGCTGCTGCCGCTCGTCCAGCCACGCCTGGCGGCGCTCCCGCCGCCACTGGCGGTACTGGGGCTGCCACAGCTTGGGATCCAGCGGGCCAGCCTTGTGCACAAAGCCGTGCACGGATGCAGTGCCCCCCGCCACTGCCGAAGTCTGTGGTACCGTGGCCGCCGGCTGCTGCTGTTGCTGGTGCTCGTGCTCCTGCTGCTGTGCGGGGTACGCGTCTGCTTCACGCCCAGGCTCAGCATCCTGGCGCTCCGTGGAGGTGTCAGCGCTGTGCTCAGCAGCACTGTCTACTGCCAGCGTGGCCGCCACCTGCACCCGCTGCTCCAATGGGTGCGGCACCTCCAGCACGTCGCCGCCCAGCCGCCGCCCCGTCGACAGGCCGCCGCCGCTGCGGGCTGCGGCCGCGGAGCTGCCCGCCAGGCTGCCGCCGCTGCACAGCCGGTAGAGCGCGATGCACATGGGCAGGGCGGCCAGCACGATCAGGGCGCGCCTGGCGGCCAGGCTGCCGCCGCGGCCGACAGACGGCGACCCCGGCCTGCGGGGCGCCATCGGTGTGGACTCGCGAGTGGGGCGGGTCGAAAATGCAATTCAAATCAAGTTTGGAAGTTGACAGGGCCCGCAACCGAGGGCGACGCCACAGCGCGCTCCTGCAGCCCGCATCGACTGCACCGGGACAGGGCTGTTCAGGGGGAGGCAAAGGGTGCGCACGTTGTATCAACGGTACATCAAATTGACGAGGCTCGCAAGTCACAGCCCTGCATTTCGCGGTGCTGGAGTGAGCGTGCCCCGCTGCCGCACCGTGTTGCTTCCAGTGCCGATGCGCACAGTGCGGCGGCTGCGCCTCGCCTCCGCCTGCCTGCCCTGCTTACTGAAGGTTGACAGATCATCCAGGCAAGAGGTGCTGACTGTGAGCCAACTCCCCACAGCATCAATGCCTCCACATTCGCCGTGTGTGCCCGCCCACCCGAGCCGCCGCCCGCTGGCCGCGCCGCCGCCCCATGCAAGTGTCAC